>CM065741.1:4860818-4868318 GCA_033310375.1 Conus canariensis
AAACAAAAAGCCCTTGAATCACTGAGACAAAGACAAGACATTGTCATCAAACCAGCAGACAAGGGTGGTGCAGTGGTGGTCTGGACAAACAGTTGTACATAAAAGAAGCACACAGACAACTGTCAGACACAAATTTCTATACACCACTCACAGCATCACCCCTCCCCCAACACCAGAAACTCATCTCAACCACAGTTAAACAAGAAATCAAACATAACAACTTACCGAAGACAGCCAAACTCCTCATAATGACAGACACCAAACAACCCACCTTCTACCTGCTCCCTAAAATACACAAAACCAATACTCCCGGCAGACCCATTGTATCTGCATGCAGCTGCCCTACAGAACACATTTCACAGTACTTAGACTCTCTCCTCCAACCCATAGTACAAGGCCTCCCCACATACCTCAAAGACACTACACACACACTCAACATGATTAATTCATACAACACAGATCCCACTTTCAAACCCAGCCTCCTCTTTACCCTTGATGTCGTCTCTCTCTACACTTCCATCCCTCATGCTGATGGACTGAAGGCCCTCGCATTCTTTCTTAACAAACGGCCCCCCAACCACAACACCCTCCCACAGCTACACTGGTCAGACTTGCAGAATTAGTCCTCACCCTCAATACTTTTGAATTCAACAACCACACATTCTCACAAATCAGTGGTGTTGCTATGGGAACCAAAATGGGACCATCCTATGCCTGCCTCTTCATGGGACACCTAGAACACCGCCTACTAACCTCTTACACAGGCCCAACACCAGAGCTCTACAAAAGATACATAGATGATGGATTGGGAGCCACATCCATGCCAGAACATGACCTCCAGAATTTCCTCAACTTTGCACAGACCTTCCATCCATCCATCCAGCTGACCTACACCATTTCACAGTCAGTTAATTTCCTGGACATCACTATCTCCCTCAAAGATGGACTGCTTCAAACCTCAGTCTTCTACAAACCTACTGATGCGCACTCATACCTGGACTACACATCTTCCCACCACCAGTCCACTAAAAATAGCATTCCATATTCTGAATTCCTTCGCCTACGCAGACTGTGCTCTAGCGAAGAGGATTTCACTATACAAGCAGCCAAAATGTCTGATTTTTTCACCAACCGTGGATACCCTAGTGCCGACATCAGTGATGCTCTCAGCCGCACTGCAGCTACATCCAGAACATCTACTCTGGAAACTAAACCTCCCAAAGAGACAGACAGACCCACTGCCTGCCTTCTCTTCCATCCTCACAATCTGCCCATCTGCAGGATCCTGAAGTCTAACTGGCACATAGTAGAAAATCATAAACCTGCCTTTGAGACCACACCAATGATCACTTTCAAACGTGACAAAAACCCCAACGACCTACTGGTGCGCTCTAAGCTGAACAAAATCTCAACACCTAAGCCACCAGGTACTTTCCCCTGCTCAAAACCCAACTGCAAAATCTGCTCTCTCACCAAACCAACACCATCCTACATGGCCCCACAGGCTCTTTCACTATTAAACGCACTTTCTCCTGCCAGAGCCACAACATTGTGTATGCCATCCACTGTCAGCTGTGCGGTAAGATCTATGTAGGTGAGACATCTCGCACACTTGAGACGCGCATCTCTGAACACCTGGCCGACATCCGCCACCATCGGCCCAAACCAGTCGCTCTACACTTCAACCATGCCCAACACAACATCAACCATGTCAAAGTCTTGGCACTTTGGCAATCTAAGAGTGACAGCTTGGAACGCCTTATGCAGGAATCTCATCTCATTTCCAAACTGGGCACCATCCACCCTCATGGCATCAACGTCCAAAAGTAGTATGTACCATTCCATCTCTGCAGCTCCAGCCTGAAATATCCCCCACCTACACACACCCATACCACCCTACCTCCCTCTGTTTACCTCAGACATAGGTTGCAGCTATCATCATCTTCCCTTTTCCTACACTCTCTGAGTCTCTCCATTTGCTACATCAATCGACTTACTCCCCCCTCCCCCTGCCCTAGTAATGATGTGTGTAGGGGTGTTGGTGGATATGGCGGTTGCTGGGGGTGGAGGTGGGGGTAACCAATGAATAAGGCTGATATTACAAATGGAACACCACACACACACACACACACACACACACACACACACACACACACACACACAACACACTCACACATACACACACACATAATAAATAGAATGCTGGCTCCTTTATCGTTGGTCGTGGGGGGGGGGGAGGGGGAGGGGAGGAGAGGAGAGAGAGAGAGAGAGAGAGAGAGAGAGAGAGATTGTGTATAAGTGTGAATATGTTGCCCCTCCCCCTCCCCCAGTTAGTACGTAAACCCATCCCCTTCTTCCCTCCACCCTCATAGCATCAACACCTTAAAGTAACATGTACCAACCCACCACTTCAATCTCAGCCCATAATATCCTCCCACAACACACACACATACTACCTTATCTCCCACTATTCACCTCACACACAACTTATAGCTATCTTATTTATGCATTTATTATCATTATTTTATTTTTTTTTAAATTATTATTATTATTTACTGATTTTTTAATTTATTATTATTTTTAATGTTTCATTTATTTATTTATTTGATTATTATAAAAATGTATTTTCTAAATATATTTCTGTATCATGGTTTCATTACCTTAACCCTCACTATCGTTGTTAGCAGTATCATTCAGTAATACTATTGCTAGTATTGATACTACCACTGGCATTGACATCACCATCGCCTTCGCCTCTGGGACTGTTGCCACGGCAACCCTGCTGTTTAAGAATCCTCTAACCCACTCTCCTTTCTCCCATACCCATACTTATTGACACTAAGATTGGTAGTAATCTTGTCCCTTTTTTTTTTCTCTCAGTATTTTGACCATTATTAGTATTCCTATCAGTAATATTATTATCTTCATTACGACTTTGACTCGCTCTCTATTTCCCTCCCAACAGCCTCGTTCTCATTCAACGCCTTCTTCCTTGCGCTGAACCCTGCGAAGTGATCTGAAGCGATCAAAGCTAAGTGAATTTTTATTGTTTTATTCGTTAATGTCTCACCTGATGAAGACCTAAGAGGTCGAAACGCGTTGTGTTTCGTCTTGTGACTCGTTTGTCCACGTTCTCTGGGCGGTTCGCTAACATTTATTTAAGATTTGAAAAGAAATCAATTAAAGACTCTGAAGTTGCTTTGAAGAATTGTTAAAGCTGTTAACAGAATGAAGCTGGTGTTTAACGGAATTTTGTGTACCCAGTGACATGATCATTTCTTTTCAGTTTTAAACCCCTTAGGAAACGTCCACCTAGATGAGGATGAGAACACTCAAACACAGGAGGACAATGCTGAACCTTCAGGTAATGACGCTAACTACAGATTCAGATTTGTCCTATGTTTCAGTATAACTGTAATGCTATTTTACAAAAAGAGTGCTAGTCTGAATAAACTTACAGGTGAAAATGTTGACAAATGACAAACACAGTGACAGGTTTTTGTTGTTGTTGTTGTTGTATCATTGATCGACTTTTTTTGTTTGTGTTTTTGTGGTTTTTTGATTTGTTTTTGTTTTGAACATGGAATATTTTTCACTGACTGATAAAAATCAGTTCTTGTTGTTCCCATGTGTAAGAAAGGCGATATACACAATGATAATAATCAAAGAGGTATGATGTTAATATAACAAGTGTTATCGATATTATGCAGGCACACAATTTTGATCAGATTTTCAAAGTGGGTCACCATGGAAGGAAACTTCTTGAGGAACAGAATGGATTCAGGGCAGAATATAACGCAATAAAGCATTTATTGACACTGTACGCCTTGATTGAAAGTATGTCATTAAGAACACCCATTTTCACGTTGCATTTGTAGATTTTTGGAAAAGCGTTTGATTGGGTGCACCGTTTTTGAAGTATTTTGAGGGAAAACGGAATCCATCCATGGAAAACTTTACCAAACAGCTGCAGTGTTTATGATTCTGTTTTGGCATATGTTTGGGATAAACCAACATACTCGGATCTCTTTCAGTGTCCAGTGTCCAGGAGGTGTTAAACAAGGCTGTCTTTGGAGGCCTGTTATGTTTTCATTTTTCATACATAAGTGAGTCACAGAACTGTCTTAAGAGAGACTAAAGCACATACATTATCCTAGGAGCTGTACAAATATTTTTCAGGTCGTTTGCAGATGATTTAATTTTGTAATCAGATGTGGTTGTCGGGCTACAAATGCAGTTACATGCAAAGAAAGAAGGAACAGATAGGCTTAGCTTGATTATGAAAATGGACAAGATAAATGTTTAAAATGGGGATTATTTCTCAACAAAAGAAGAAAAGAAAGAAAAAGAAACAAAGAAAGAAAAGAAAAAGAAAGAAATGATGGTACGAAGATTTTAAAGTAAGGATGACTCGCTCTTACAAATATCTAGGGATGGCTTTTACCACCAAACGGAATGTAAATGTAAAATGGGCAGAAATGGGTAAAAAAAAAAAAAAAAAGTGGAGTCATTACAGTACTTAAACTTGTAAAAATATACATTTATTTGATTTTCCCTTTTTTGTTTCAGACTTTTGATTCTCAGATAGAGACAAAGATGTTATAAGCATCTGCGATGTGGATTCTTTATCAAAATGAGTTAATGATTTTGCTATGAAGCGTGCGTGTGTGTGTGTGTGTGTGTGTGTGTGTGTGTGTGTGTGTGTGTGTGTGTGTACCTGTGTGTATTTTCTTTCTTTTGTTTTTTTCATTTTTCATCTTTTTGTTTTGTGTTTTTTAGGGGTTTTTTGGGGGGTTTTTTGACGCCACATTTTATGCTTCTGATCAGATGAGGGATTGGGAAACTGAAGGGTTCCTATTGTATATTGATAACTGTTACAGGTTAAAGTTCCGGAATTTAGGCAATGTAAAGAGACATGTTTTATGTTAAAACAGAACTTAGACGCTGGAAAGCCAAACTGGTCAAGTAATGTTGAAAAGGTTCACACAGAAAATGGATGTGGAACAGTATGTCTGAATGTCTGAGTGAAGGATTTGGATGAGAGAATGGTTCCAAGGGAATTCAAAGAGAGATTAATATTACGTTTCAAGAAAAACTTGCCCCCCCCCCCCCACCCCCCCCCCCCCACCCCCCCGCTCCCCCCACCGGATTAAAAAGCCATGGTTTGCACTGTTGGTATTTCTCATTCAAAAATGTTATGCAACCTGAAAAGAATATCAGAGCAATATCTGATCACACACACACACACACACACACACACACACACACACACACACACACACACACACACACACAGTCTGGTTTCCGTAAAAATCATTCCTGCCATACAACCCTTGTACAGCTTATTGATAGCCTCTTATGTAGTATAAATGAAAATAAATTTACTGGTATTCTTTTTATAGACTTTGAGAAAGCTTTTGATGTAATAAATCATTCTCTCCTGTTGCGTAAACTGGAACTCTACAAATTAACTCCAGAATTAATAAATCTCATGTCCTCATTCCTATGTAATAGGAAACAATCAGTAACAGTCAACAATAAAACGTCAAATTTCATGTCTATCAAATATGGAGTACCACAAGGCTCTGTATTGGGCCCCCTACTGTTTACTGTCTACGTCCATGATTTACCTTATTTTCTTGAAAGTAAATGCGAAATGTTTGCTGATGATACATCTCTTCATTCCAGTGATTCAGATCCATATAGATTAGCTAGTAAACTCCAAAATGATGTTAAAAAACTTATCGAATGGACTCAGTTGAACCATATGTCCTTAAATGCAAGCAAAACCAAGTGCATGTTTGTATGTGCCCGACAAAAAAGACAAAAGATGAAGTCAAAATTTCCACCATTGTTTATATATGACCAAAAAATAGAAGAAGTCGACTCACATAAAATACTAGGAGTAATAATAGATAAAGATTTAACATGGACCGACCACATAACGTCAATGGGGAAACGTCTCTAAAAAAAATTACTTCAATTAGCGAAGATTAAGAACTTCCTGGACACCCATTCTCGAAAGCTCTTTTTCTGTGCTCATATTCTATCGATTATTGATTATGCATCAACCCTATGGGATAACTGCAGTGAAACCAACTTGAAAATTATTCATCGAATGTATAAAAGAGCATTAAAATTAGTATTACTAAAATCAAGCACCCTAACAAAAGAAGACTATAAACAACTTAATATGTTAACCTTCTACAACAGACTTTTGTTCAATAAGGCAGTATGCATGCATAATGTTACAAACGGATATGCTCCTAAAAAGATAAGAGATTCATTTACAACTAACACTTATAGACATAGTCATTTATTATCCTTTCCTAGACCAAGAAATAATCTTGATAAATCTAGTCTTTTGTACTCCGGTGGAAATGTATGGAACAAGCTACCAATCACTTTGAAAAACATAAAGAACAAAAATCAGTTTAAGAAAAATCTGAAAAAGCATCTTATGGATATTTAGCAATCAATTTTTTCTCAAATTCCCTTGAAATAACTCTTCAGTGATTTTACATGATGTATCCTTGTGTATATGTCTATGCCTATGTACATGTCTGTTTATGCGTGTGTATGCTTTGTAGACAATGTATTGATATTGTACATAACGTAACTCTCTCTCTCTCTCTTCTCTCTCTCTCTCTCTCTCTCTCTCTCTCTCTCTCTCTCTCTCTCTCTTGTTACTTCCTTGATATGATAACTATAATAGGCTTGAATTCTTTTTTGTACTCCCTCTCCCTCCACCCCCACGCCTCCATCCTACCCCCTCCCTCCTCCTATTTCCTCTCCCCTCCTCATCCCCCTCAGATTTCACCCCCACCACCTCCCTCGCCCTTTTCCGCTGATTTTCCCTCTTTGTATTTCTTCGTTTTCATTATTTTATCATTCAAGTTTCTTTGTTTTGTTATGATGGCTTGATGTAAAAAAGCAGTTTCTCTGCTTATTCAATGTTCCATCTGGAAATAAAATTTTGACTTGACTTGACTTGACTTGACACACACACACACACACACACACACACACACACACACACACACACCACACACACACAACATGCTTGCGTGCACACACATACACACGCGCGCGTGCGAGCACACACACACACACACACACACACACACACACACACACACACACACACACGCACATCACACATGCACGCACGCACACACGCACTCACGCACACACAAGCACTCACGCACGTTAACGCGCAGAATGAAAGCGTCAGTGCACACCCATGACGTGCTTGAATAAACCCTGTCGCTTTTCACCAAACGCTAAAACGTTAAGATCAACAAGTGAATGTTCATCTGTTAACACACACACACACACACACACACACACCACACACACACACACACAAACAATTCATTGAGAGTGTGAGTCAGTTTCAGGAAAATAAAATGACAATGGGCAAAAATAAGAGGATGGAGGCCCCCACTGTTCAGAGAGAAAGAAAGAAAGAAAGAAAGAAAGAAAATAAATGAGGTAAAA
>CM065741.1:4875818-4878318 GCA_033310375.1 Conus canariensis
CAATGAATACTGTTTAATGTCATCAGCAAGTAACATGCTATTTGACATGGGGGTATACAGTCTTCTATGAAACCACCATTAAGAAGAAAAGGGAACAAAAAGCAAAAAAGGCTCCAAAATGAAACAATCCAATAACTGAACAAAAGGCTCCTGGCCCTAAGCAACATCAAGGGCGACCAACAGGCCTCCAAACCAACTGGGAAGATATAATCGCTGAAAAAACAGCCATACTTTATGTTACATCTTTTTTTTTTTTTTTACTTTCTGTTATCATTTTAAAAAAATATTTTTTTGTTTTGTTTTAGGCTGCAATGTCAAGTTTTTTTCTTGCGCCTACTAACTGCTTCGGCAATAAACATTGCCATGGACCTTATATATTCTGTTTTATCTGTTTGTAGCAAAGCGACCAAGTTACGCCTCCTTGCAAACGGTGTTCTAAAAACATCATATTTCTCTCGTATGTTTTTATATTCTTTACAACAAAAGAAAAAGTGGAATTCATCCTCTCTATCATTTTCTTTGCATACCGGACACCTAATAGCAGTTCGGGTTTCAGTTATATACCAATGTTGACTTGCGTCAAGACCAAGTGTCCTGGTACGGAATCGTGCCATTGAATCCCTGTGCCATTTTCGTGTAATTGTTAGTAAATATTTTTCAGGCTGTAAATCACTATTAAAATGTAAAAACCATGTATACTTTTCGTTAGTTTCCATCTCGGAATGCAAAAACCTGCTGATAGGATGAGATAAGACGCTCTTTAAATTCCAGAATAAAACGTTTGTCGTCCTCGACGCCCTGGTTGTTCCAAACAAAACCAAAACCATTTTCGAATAGAAATTTCTTTACTTGAAAAACCCAATTTTGTCTTCCACTTTCGTGTTGATTTAATAACATTGTATATGCTTGCCTACTAATCCTGGATGATGGGAGTTTAACTAGACGAAGCGAATACCTGATACATTTAATTTTTGCACGTATCTGCAGAGGGTATCTGCCAGTTTCTCCATATACCATTTTGTTGGAACCATGTATAGGGATATTCAAGAAACGCATTATTGCTAGTGTGTGTACCTTTTCCATGAATTGATTCTCAAGAAAGCCCCATATTTCGGCACCATAAGTTAGCATTGGTTCCACTTGGGTATCAAACAGCTTCCAAAAGATGGTAGGGTCAATACATCTTAACTTCCTTAATGATCTTAGAATTTCAATCATTCCCTTTCTGCCTTTTCTACACATTTCTAACCATCCCTTGCTCATATTTAGTTTTGTTGTAAAAATTAAGCCTAAGTATTTATAGCAGTTGGTTACCAACATTTCTAAATTCCCAAACCACCACTTTTCCCGAGCTGCTAGAAAACCTCCCTTTCTGAAAACTATAATCTTCGTCTTATCTATATTAATAGCTAACTTACGTCTGTCTGTTTCTTCTTTTAATGCATTTAACTGATTCTGTAATCCAACCACCGTGTCTGAAAAAAGGATTACATCGTCTGCAAATAAGAAAAGGAAGACTTCTGCAGCATCAGGTATTAACTGTATTCCATGTCTTCCCTTCTTATTTATTTCAAGCGCCAGTTCGTTAATGAAAAAGGAAAACATTAGCGGACTCAATAAACACCCCTGCTTCACGCCTTGTGGACAATGGAAAAAATCAGAGTATAAGCTTTTGTCTCTTACACAAGCTATAACTGAACTATAAATTCCTTTTAATGACCTATACAATTTACCTTGAACACCAGACTTTTTTTTAGTATATCCCACAAAATATTTCTATTAACTGTATCGAAAGCCTTCTGGAAGTCAATAAAAGCAACGTACAATTTTCTGTTACTTAATAAGTATTTTTGAACCAGTGCATATAAGGTAAATATGTGATCGTTAGTACTATAATCTTTTCTAAACCCTGCCTGCTCTTCAATAATTTTTTCTTCCCGTTCTGCCCATGTACTTAATCTTTTATTTAAAATGGAAGTATAAACTTTGCTCACAGCACTAGTCAAGGCTACCCCCCGATAATTGTCTGGATTATTGGCATCCCCTCTTTTGAAAATCGGAACAATTACAGATTTGGACCATTCCCTTGGAAAATAACCAGAATTAAAAAGTCTGTTGAACAAGATTTCAAGATAATCAATGATACTGTCAACAGCATGTTTTAGCATTTCACTCACAATCTTGTCTGGACCAGCACTCTTTCCACATTTCAAGTTTCTAATGCCATTCTTAATTTCCTCCTTCGTTATACAGTCGTCAAAGAAAGGCTCTTGATGTTCTTGATCTTCATTCTCAAGATATAAACTATCTTCTCCATCCATGTTATCTATGTTATCACAGTCATTGAATACGCTAAAAAAGTGATCCTGCCACTGTTTGATGCCAATGTCATTATAAACTGTTTTTCTGTTTATAAGCTTCATTGTTTTCCAGAATAATTTTAGTTCATTGATAGCGTTTGTTAGCTTTGCAAGTCTAACTTCATCAAATTTCCTTTTTT
>CM065741.1:4885818-4898318 GCA_033310375.1 Conus canariensis
ATGCCCTCACAAAACAAAAAACAAAAAAACAAAAAGAAAAAAAAACATTCCGAATATATTTACGCACACACACCACACACACACACATATAGATATTTACACATACATAAATACATATACATATAGTTCATACACATATACATATGCATAAACAAACATATAAGTATGTACAAAGCATACTGGCACACAATGTATGTATGCAGGTGAGAGCATGAATGTTGATGCGCAGGCCCCCGGCCCATATTATAGGGCAGAAAGCTACACAACACTTCCACTTACACATATATTTAAAAAGTCATGAGGAGAAAGGGCACATACCTTAGAAACATTCTTTAATCTTATGAATTAGAGACAGACAATAGAAGGTAGACAGGCAACAGCTAGACAAGACAGACAGATATATATATATTATATAATGAGAGAGAGAGAGAGAGAGAGAGAGAGAGAGAGAGAAGAGAGAGAGACAGAGACAGAGAGACAGAGAGAGAGAAAGGGAGAGATGGAGAGAAGAGAGAGAGAAGGAGAGAGATGGAAGAGAGAGAGAGAGAGAGAGAGAGAGAGAGAGAGAGAGAGAGAGAGAGACTGACAGGCAGACAATACAGACAGACAGATAGACAAATGGCAGAGAATACAAGCAGCAGCAGAATAAAGACATAGAAGATGAGTAAAAAACATTTGAGGAAATTGGATACAAGATTACGATCCAAAAATACCACAGAAAGTTAGCTATAGCTTAGCATTAGATATTTATGATAATGTGTTTTAAACGTAGATAAGCTATTTTTATTTCTTATGTCACAAGGAATTGCATTCCAAAGTTTACCACCCGAATATGCTAAGGAAGACATGAATAGATCAATTCTGGGCCGGGGAGTGGATATCAAATGTTTATTACGAAAGGTGTTTACAAGGAATTTGGTACGTAGATAAGAAGGTGCGAGATTGTTCATTATTTTGTACATAAACACACCCTTATTGAAACGACATTTCTGATTGAATGGGAGAATCTCAAGTTCTTTATAGTCTGCAACTTGAAGAGATGATTTAAGGAGTATGATTTTTAGTGAACGTCTATACAAACGCTCCAGTGGTTTCAAACAATTGTGACTGGCCATGTCCCATCAAGTTGAAGCATAGTCAATATCAGATTGTATATAGGCATGGAAAAATAACTTCCGAGAATGTTGGTCAAGGAAATGCTTAATTCTGTTTAATTGAAATGTCTTACTTGAGATCTTCCGAGATAAAGCAGAAACGTGATTAGACCAAGATAGATTGTTATCGATAGTGAGACCAAGTAACTTATGAGAATCAATTTCTTCTATAATCTGATAGTAGAGATACAATGGAGGCGATCTAGTTTTCATGTTTTGTCGTTTTTGCCTAGTTGATATCAACATAAATTTGGATTTCATAGGATGGAGGGCCATGTGATTTAGTTTGGACCACTCAGTAAGATTATTTATATCATTTTGAAGAGCACTGCATACCGAGTGTACGTTTTTACCTTTACTGTGGAGTGTCGTGTCGTCAGCAAATAGTTCACATGAAGAGGAAATAGCTAGAGGAAGATCATTTATATAGACCGAGAAAAGGATTGGACCTAAAATTGATCCTTGGGGGACACCATAATTCACTGGTAGGAAAGTGGATTATACAGAGGCTTTAAAAACTGACTGTTTCCTGTTGGTCAAAAAAGAGGATAATAGATCAAGAGATTTTCTGGATAGACCGTAAAGTACAAGTTTTTTTACAAGAAGATTATGGTCAATAATGTCAAAGGCTTTTGCAAAGTCAACAAAAAGTACACCTGTAAATAGATTACAATTTATGTTTGAAAGCCATTGTTCAACTAAGTTAGTTAGTGCTGTATGACAGGAATGTTTTTTTCTAAAACCACTTTGGTTAGGATGAAATAATTCATGTTTAGTAAAGTGTAACTGGAGATTGCGTTTAAGATGTTTTTCTAGAGGTTTAGACAAAGTAGATAAAATCGATATTGGTCGATAATTTGAAAAATCAGTTGGGTCGCCGGATTTATAAACTGGTAGTACTTTGGCTACCTTAAAAGCTTGTGGGTAGTAACACTTTTCGATGCTAAGGTTGTAAATGTAGGTGAGATGCTCAGATATAACAGATGCAGATAATTTCAAGATTTTACCATCAATGTTGTCTAGACCACAGCAGTTAGATTGTTTTAAAGCACATAGTGCCCTATACACTTCGTGTACACTTAAATATTCAAATTGAAGTTTTGTATCTATGTGTTTAGAATCACAATAATCGGACTTGACCGCTGGCCGTCGTCGAGTGCACACGCATTTAGAGAACAGCTCCGTGAGTTGTAATCTGAACTGCGTTGCACTGGCCACGTATTTTCTGACTTAGAAAAAAAACTCGGTCTGTTTTTCATACAAAATGGATTGAGTTGTAGTGGAGACCAAACTTCATATTAAGAACAGCCTGCAAGGAAAATGTTTATCGTCTTTTCCAGCTGAATTGTTGATAAACATTGTTTGCATCTTACTTTTTTTTGTGCGCTTTCCTGACCGGAATGGGCAATTACAGCCGTAGCAACCGGGAAGATTTCCGACCACAGCAGGTCTGAGTGAGCCTATGGGTGGGCCTATTCTTGATGTGATTAGGTGTGTGTGTGGTTCCAAATACTACTCTGCAACAATGCGAAAATAGGAGACTGTGGTTGTAGGCAAGCAAGCGCGTGAGTAAACAAAGTAGACATAGATAGCCTCTTTGAATGTAAATAATTTTTCCTTCTTCCAGCAAGTTTTTGCCTTTATTATTCTGATAAAGGGACTTTATAATGGGAGGGGGGAACAAAAATAAGACACCAAACCAACAGCGTGGTAGAAAACAAGGGCGCAATAACAGTAGTGGTTCAAGTCAGAAAAATTCCACCCCCACCCCCGTGTGCTCAGGCAGTCCTGGGGAAGCAGCGGAAGAAGGCGACAACAGCTACAGAGAGCGCTCAGTCAGCAAAAAGAGGAAGCTGGATGACCAACAACAAAAAATCACCGCCTTCACCAGCAGTCAGGCAGGAGAGTCAGGTGAGGCAGGAGGGGGCGAGACGGAAAACTTGCTGGACAGGGGGAATGGGGCGTCAGTTCTGGCCTCCCTGGGCAGGTTGGAGGGATATATGGAAAAAAGTCAGACGGAGTCAAGCAGGACTAATGACCAGTTAGATCAGATATTGTCTGAAGTATTTGAGATCAGAAAGGAAAACGAACTCTTAAGGAAGAAAGTTCAACAGTTGGAGAAAAAATGTGAAGATTTATCAGATGATGTCAGCAGACTTAACAAACGTCTCACACAGGAAAAAGAACTCAGAAACACACTGGAACAGTACACAAGAAAAGAAAACATCAAAATAATAAACTTGACTGGCGATTCAAAATCAGAGACCTCAGAGCAAACTGAACAGAAAGTCATTGGTCTAGTAAAAGACAAACTAGGAGTGCAGTCATTCCAGTCTGATCACATCAGCATCGCCCACCGAGTCGGCAAGTTCTCACCTGGCCATGACAGACCAGTGGTAGTTCGTCTGACTAATAGAAAAATAAGAACACAAATATTTGCCCAGCGTAAGAAACTTAAGCAGCAAAACTCGAAGATCTACATAAATGAAGATCTAACCAAGCTGAACTATCAGAGGCTGATGGAAATAAAGAAACATCCAGCAGTGCTTTCAGCCTGGTCTTTTCAGGGCAAGCTCTTCTGTAAGCTGCTGGATTTTCAAATCCTTCAAATCGAAGACGGCAACATAGCACAGATTGATTCTGTCATATAAGGTTACCAACCGTCTCTCAGGCTCATCGATCGAACACTCAGTTTGATGAGGCACCAGAGAGTTCTTTTTCAGGTCACCCTTCCACCTGGGGGCTCGAAGACAGAGGCAGGGGCCGAGTGCGGAGAGCGGAGGGGACCAGCCAAGCTGCCCTCCCATTCAGCAGCCAGCAGTCCCGACACGCCGTGGGCCAAACGACAGGCAGCGATGGAGAACCGCCAGCCAGCAGGGAAGCCTCGCCATGTGAGGGAAGCAGTGCGGACGGACGGACAGAGGATGCGGGACCTGAGGAAGCTTCCATGCAGCACAGCGGCCTCAACACAGGGGAGTAGGGGCAAAACCTAGTTAATATGTGGTAATTTGTAAACAGAAAGGTACTATATTGCTTAATGTTATTGCTGTGCTCTCACACTGTATGTAAAAGCGTGTGAGTTGTTTTTCTTCTTCCGGATTTCAGTGGAGCATTTTAGAATTGTACTGCTTTGTTGCATGTTTTTAGTACTCTTATTTATTTGTAAAAACACGTGAGTGTTTTTTTCTTCTTTCGAAGTATGGATCAGACTCCAATGGAGCATTTGTTGTCCAGTGGCCGGGCTCTGCTTTGCTGTGATTGTCAACATGGTTTGTCTTTCTAGTTGTCTTTAGCATCTATTTCAAAGCAAAACTCACATACTTCAACATGTATAAGGAAAACATAGACAAGTGGCGAATGTATATGTATGTGTATGCATATGTGTATGTGCAGGTGTTAAGATATGTATGTATAATGATATGTCTGTCGAGCGGTGTGTCCCTTTACTATACAGTTAAAGATAATGCTGGTGTGTAGGCGCCCCTCAATGTGTGTAGGCGTGTAGGCCGATGTGCAGATCCAGGTTTATATAATGCATAATTAGGTACACTTTTCTTAATAACAAAAACCCATTTTTTTCTACTTCTTTTTAGGGGAAAAAAAAGGGGGGGGGGGGGGGGGAGAGAGAAAGAAAAAGTAGCTCTCAAACACTAAGCTAATGTGTAAAACTTATTTACGTGGGGCTGCTCATGTAGTCTGATGACGTTGACGCACATTTTTCTTAAAGTATTTTATTTTTTGTTTATTCATTCTTTAAAGAAGTATCTCACTTCACATGAAGGTAAATTTACTTTCATGTTCACATTTTCTGTAGTGACCTCTTTTTTCGGGGGGGGGGGGGAGAGGCGGAAGAGGGGGAGGTTGTGGGGGGAAAGGGGGATGGGGGGAGGGGGGGAGAGATCATGAGGCTACGTTTAACTAAGTTATGTTAATGAGATCATGAGGCTATGTTTAACTAAGTTATGTTAATGTTTAAAATGAGTGTGCTCCCAAACAGTCCCCTCCTGACCCCAGAAACTCGGAGCTGCAGGGCCGTGGTGCTGGGGAATGATGACAGTGGACTGCACGGGACGTCCCTGCTCCCCACCCTCCTACCTGGGAATGACAGACTCCGACACGAAATTGAAAGGAAAAGCTACGACCATCGTAATGCAAATCAAATACGTATGACACTTTTTTTTCCCTGTCATTTCATGGAATTCAAAAGCAACATTCTTGAGGGAAAGAAAAAGTTTGGTCTAATGTAGCAGTTTTCATATTACTAGACAAGGCTATTATTGGTCCTAATATGATTAATTGTGGCAAAGTCTGTCATATTCTACAATTAACATTATGAGGGTGGGGATTGGGGAGCGGTCCATGGGGGGGGGGGGGGGGGGGGGGGGAGGAGGGGGGCAGGGGGGTTGAAGGGGGGGAGGGGGGAAGCTATATGAGGTGGATTTGTCAACTTTGAAAGAGTAGGATTGTTTTGTTTGTTTGTTTGTTTGTTTTTCTCCATTCCGTAGTAAGATGTGAACTCAACGCATTGTGAATCAATTATGAGAATGATGAGAAGGATGACTTTTTGATACTGTTGTTGTGGGCTTCTTGTCGTTAATTCTTATATTTTTCATTACTATTATCATTGAATTTATCTTCATGAAAGAGTTAACCTAAATTTTGTGAGAAAAAAAAAAAGAAGTTTGGGCTTCTCCCTTTTTCATGATTAGCGGTCAAGTAAAGACCGCACGTGCTATGCACGCGTCTTTCATGTTACATGTTGTGTGTTTTTACTTTTGTTGCCTGTTTTTTGTTTGTTCATATTCTTTTTATGCTTTGAATGGTTCTTCATGGTTTGAAATGTGTCTAAGGTTAGTGCAGAATGTGTGTGAAACAGATGTGAGGTCATGCAAAAAATGCATTGTTTATTTAATTTTGAATTTAAGGCACAGAGATTGTCTGAGAATGTTCATATTGAATATTTCTAGGAAAGCCATGCGAATATGCAATGTTTGTGAAAAACAATTTCACCTTAATAATGGTTGATAGTGAGGAATTAAAACTGTTGTCCATGAACTGTCAGGGCCTAGCAAATCAAAAAAAACGTAGGGATGTGTTTCATTATTTGCGATCAAAATCTTATTCAATCTACCTTTTGCAAGATATTCACATGGATCCAAAGCTTGAAAAATATGTAACTGCTGAATGGGGCTTTTCCTGCTTTTTTGCTCCTCACACCTCAAATTCTAGGGGAACAGCTATCTTGCTTAACAACAATTTTGAGTTCAAAGTTCAGAACATTTGTAAAGACGAAAATGGAGGATACATACTTCTTTCAGTCATGATTGAAAAAAAGAAATTTGTGATTGTAAGTATATATGGACCGAACAGGGATGACCCAGATTTTTATGCAAATCTTGAAGAACGTATTAAAGAAAAGAATTTCGATTTTGTAATAATAGGTGGTGACTGGAATCTAGTTATGGATTTTGATATGGATTATTATAACTATAGGCACCATAATAATGTCAGGGCACAAGAACAGGTCAAGAGAATGATGATGAATTTGGAATTAATGGATGTATGGCGTGAAATGAATCCAGATACAAGAAGATATACGTGGAGGAGGAACAATCCCCTTCAGCAGAGTAGATTAGACTTTTTTCTAGTGTCAGAATCATTGTATAATAACTCGCTTCACACCGACATAATTCCAGGATATAGAACTGACCATTCTATCATCACGTTAGTCCTTGGGTCGAAAAAGGAAGAGAGCAGAGCCGGACTCTGGAAATTTAATAGTTCTCTATTAAAAGACAAAATGTATGTGGAAGAAGTTCATAATGAAATAAAACGGGTTTTAGAGGAGTATGCCTTATCCCCCTATTCTCGTGAAAATATGAATCAGATACCAAAAGACGAATTGCAGTTTAGTATTAGTGACCAACTGCTTCTTGACACTATGCTTATGAAAATAAGAGCGAAAACAATAGCATTTGCAACAGCTAAAAAGAAAAAAAATACAGAACAGGAAAAAAAGCTAGAAGAAGAGATAAAGCGACTAGAAAAAAAAGTGATGTTAACTGAAATAGAGAAAAATTACTTAGAAAATAGTAAAGCAGAACTGGTATCTCTAAGGGAGAAAAAATGGAGGGAGTCTTGCTTCGCTCCCGGACAAGATGGATAGCTGAGGGCGAGAAAATCACAAACTATTTTTGTTCCTTAGAAAAGAGGAATTTTGTGAGTAAAAGAATCACAGAGATAGATAAAAATGGTACAATGATAAAAGATGAAAAAGAAATAGCAAATGAAATCAACACATTTTACAAAACATTGTACCTTGAAAAAAACGTTGAAGATATAGAAATAAGGAATTTGGTTGCCGAACTACCACGTTTGTCCGGGGAAGAGCAGGACTCCTTAGAAGGCGAAATTTCATTGACAGAGGCTGGGTTTGCACTCAAAAACATGAAAAATAATAAAAGCCCAGGAAGCGATGGATTCACAGTGGAATTTTTCAAATTTTTTTGGCGTTATCTTGGGGCTTTTGTTGTAAGGTCACTAAATGAAGGGTTTAGAAAAGGGGAATTGTCTTCCACACAAAAAGAAGGGGTAATAATCTGTATTCCTAAGGGAGATAAACCACGTCAGTTTATTGGAAACTGGAGACCCATCTCTTTGCTTAATGTTGTTTATAAGATAGGCTCTGCATGTATTGCAAATAGGCTGAAATTAATTCTTCCATCAATTATAGATGGAGACCAGACTGGATTCATTAAAAACAGATACATTGGAGATAACATACGTCTAATATATGATCTGATTGATTATCTTCAGACAAGCAAAAGACCTGGTCTACTAATTTCTCTAGATTTTGAGAAGGCTTTTGATTCGCTCAGTTGGTCGTTTATGTGGAAAATATTGGATGAATTTTGCTTTGGTCCTGATTTTTGTCAATGGATAAAAACCTTTACAAAAGATATCAAATCGACTGTTACAGTAAATGGAAGATTAACACCATGGTTCCATGTGCAAAGGGGATGTAGACAGGGAGACCCAATCTCACCTTATTTGTTCATAATTTGTGTTGAAATTCTAGCTGCCATGATCAGAAAGAATGATATAATCAAAGGTGTAAAGGTAAATACTGGAGGAGTTGAAATTAAGATATCCCAATACGCTGACGATACTGAATTAATACAAGAGGGTGATAGGGAATCATTTGAAGAATCAATGAGAATTGTTAATGTTTTTGGAAGTGTGTCCGGGTTAAAAACTGAATTGTAAAAAAAGCATCGCAGTTTGGCTTGGCTGTAGAAAAAATTCACAGGTAAAATATATGCCCCATTTGCACATGGAATGGAATCCGTTGCGATTCAAAATACTTGGTATTTGGTTCACCAATGATTTAAAAGAATGTGTAAGAATTAATTTCGAGCACAGATTTAAGGAAATTAAAATATTATATGAGGTATGGCTTAAAAGACAGTTGACACCACTTGGACGAATAGCTATTCTTAAATCTCTCATTTTGTCTAAAATAGTTTTTCTTTGGATGCTCT
This sequence comes from Conus canariensis, assembly GCA_033310375.1. NCBI lineage: Eukaryota > Metazoa > Mollusca > Gastropoda > Neogastropoda > Conidae > Conus > Conus canariensis. The sequence continues at coordinate 4,894,514 of CM065741.1, forward strand.
TGCCAAATCCACCAGACAAAATTTTGAACGTGATACAACAGAGCATTTATCGATTTGTTTGGAATGAGAAGAATGACAAGATAAGTAGAAAGATATCGTATAAAAGTGCTGATCAAGGTGGTATTGGAATCCCAAATGTTCGAAATTATGTAAATGCATTAAAAGTTGCTTGGATCAGAAGATTGCACACTAGTAAGCACAAATGGGCATGTATCGTGAAACAATTATATGCACAAAACAGGTTTATAGATAAGATAGGTACTAATATTATACATTTCAGAAATAAGAATCTCTTTTGGTTAAGTGTCTATAAATCCTATGAAGAAATAGGGAAATGTGTTGAAATTGAAAACCCTGAAGAATTAATTTCTGAACCCATCTTTTGTAACTCCGGTATCCTGATAGCCAGAGAGTCTCCATTTCATCAGAACTGGATTGAAAAAGGGGTTTATCAAGTTGCTAATTTATTGGATGAAAATGGAGGATTTCTGTCTTTTGATACGTTTTGTGTCAAATATGATATTCAGGCTAACTTTCTTGTTTATAGGGGAATGGTTAATGCTGTTAGAGCATATATTCAAAGTAGTGGATTAGCCATGCCAAATAATAATCTTTTAAATTATGACTCGAGTAAAGCTTTCAGGATAATACAATCTATTCCAAAGGGTGCAAGACCATTTTATGATCTACTGGGGAAAAACAACACATTGCCAAACTGTTGTGAAAAGTGGGATAGAAGGATATATCGAAGCATACAATGGAACACCATTTTCAGGAAAATTAGGAAGATAAAGGACATCAAATTAAAGTGGTTGCAGATAAGGATAGTGCACAGAATTCTAGGAACTAACAGTATACTGTTCAACATGAACATAAATAGGAATGATAAGTGCTCTTTTTGCAACCTAGAAAAAGAAAATATTCAACACATTTTTTGGCATTGTCATTTTGTACACTCGTTCTGGAGGGATTTCCAAACCACTCTTGCTCAGAACTGTTCTTTGGCTCACTCATTTCGCTTTAGCGAACATCTGGTGATTTTTGGATGTGAAAGAGACGTAAAAACTGACCATGTTTTAGATTTGATTATTCTATTAGCAAAACTGTATATATACCATTGTAAGATGACAAGTGTAGTGCCAACTGTCCGTATCTTTTGTGGATACCTCAAAAAACGGTATGAGATTGAAAAGTATATTTCAACAATTGAGTTGAATTATGAAAAATTCCTGCTTTCTTGGGTAGCCTATGTCCCTCTTTTTGATTGAAGTATCTGCACAACCTAAGTTTATCTCAAGTTTGCGCTACATTTAGCTGTCTGCATATCTTTGTTTGTCTTATCTTGCCTGTCTGTCTATCTCTATCTCTCTTGCTACATGTGTAGTTTTGTTTGCTTGTTTGTTTGTTTTTGTCATTCATGTTAAAAAACCTTGATGAATACATTTGAAAAAAGTATGATATATGAAACCTGCTGTAGATACTATTCAATTTTCTTTCTGGAAATGTATATATAATGTTTACTGTTCATCTTGTGAATAAAAATGTAAAAAAAAAAAAAAAGAATCACAATAATCTTTCAACGATGATAGATCATTGTTTATCATGTGATCAGAGTTTATCGTTTTCTCAGCTATTGTTGAAAAGTGTAAATTGAATTTTTCAGTGGATAAATCCATTCCCGAATGAACAGCAGTATCAGATTTTTTCCCAGATAATTCGTTAATGGCTTTCCAGATGGATTTTGTATCTGTTTTAGAAGCAATAAGTTCTTTGAAATATTTTTTGCGAGTATATCTTTTTAGGGCAGTTACTTTATTTCGTTGTTTCTTAAAACTGTCACTTTTCCCTGTAGACTGTAATAAATTATCTCGAAGTTTAATGGCTGCATTGATTTCTTCGGTTAACCACTGTGGTTTGCCATCAGCTCTAACGCGTTTAAGTCTAATAGGGACATGTTTATCAATTACAGACAGAAAAATACGATACCAAGTTTCAAGGGCCTCGTCGGGGTCGGTATATTGATAAACCTCTGAAAAATTTGCAGAACACAGGTCAGATAAAAGGACATCAATATTTAATGTTTTATAACAACGAGAAGATATGTATTGGTGGCTACATCTGGGAATTTTCGTTCCTTTTTTTGACCATGTTAAACAAACAGGAAAGTGATCACTAAGACCAAAGACCGGTACTGAAGTTTCAATAATATTAGACGGGTCATTTACATATATATGGTCAATAAGTGTTTCAGACTGTGATGTTATTCTGGTTGGTGTGTTAATTAATTGTTTTAAATTCTGCAGTTCAAAGATTTTTTCCAGTTGTTATGCGGTTTAAGTAAATCAATATTAAAATCTCCAAGTAGTATTACCTCTGTTGCATAAACGTATACATCCTCCATCATGAGATCGAAGCGATCAAACCACTCAACACGTTCTTCTGGATTTCTATATAGAAAACCTACTAAGACTGGTTTTGTCCCTTTCAAATAAATATCTATCCAAATGCACTCAATGCAGTATTTATCAAACAAGTTTATTTGTTTATAATTTACCGAGTTGTGCACAAATGCTACCAGTCCAGTGTCTAGTTTAGCCATGGCATCTCTCCTAATCAGACCATAGCCTGGAATCGATACTAGATTGTCTGTTATAACGTCAGTTAGTCTTGATTCAGAGAAACCAAAACAATGAAAGTGATCATTTGAATTTGATAAAATAGAGGGTATGTCTGACATTTTATTTAATAAGTGACATACATTTAGGTGACCTACTTTTAATCCAAATTTACTTAACCATTTCTCATTGCATTGATTGCTTGTCATAGTGATCAATGACAGATAAGTGTAGGAGACAAATGATCGACACTTAAACAACACACACAGTTTGCACCAAATACCAAGAATCTAAATATGAAAGTGCTGAAAAACGAGGACAAACACAACCTCAAAGAAAAGAAAGAAATACAAGTGTTACCTGATAAATTCAGGCAAAAACAACAAATGTAGAAAATGTCAACAATTTGAAGAAGAGGAAAAAAAAAACAAAAAAAACAATATGAGACAGACAGTTAACAATCAAAAATGCACTTGGGTAGAATCACTTGGCATCAATTACCAAAATGCAGCCCAAGCGATATCAAAATGCGAAAACAACAACAACAACAACAACGACAACAAACTATAAGCAATTTTGTAATCTAGATCCTACAGTCAAAAGACCACTGCAAGTCAGGTGGTCCGGCAATCTGTGACCCACTGAATAGTACCTGTGGGGGTACTCATGGATACACACATCCACACAAACACACACACACACACACACACACACACACACACACACACACACACACACACACACACACACACACAAATACATGCACACACATAACTCTCATAGAGCGCAAGCACTTTTATCGTTTTGCGCCATTATACACCATACACACACACACACACACACACACACACACACACACACACACACACACACACACACACAACACCACACACACACAACACACACACACACACACACACACACACACACACACACACACATATATATATATATTATATATACATATATAGGATCAATGTGGTTAAACATATCTTAACATATCTTATCTTAACATATATATATATATATATATATATACATATACCACATATATATACACATATATATACACATATATATATATATACACATACATATATATACATACATACATACACATATACACACACACATATACACATATATACTGAAATAGTGTATAATACTAACAATCAATATATTCTCCTATT
>CM065741.1:4908318-4913318 GCA_033310375.1 Conus canariensis
TTGGATTGAAAGTAGGGAAATGAAAAGGACGTGTGAATACAACACAGTAGTCCATTCCTTGGATTGAAAATTAGGGAAATGAAAAGGACGTGTGAACACAACACAGTAGTCCATTCCTTGGATTGAAAGTAGGGAAATGAAAAGGACGTGTGAATACAACACAGTAGTCCATTCCTTGGATTGAAAAGTAGGGAAATGAAAAGGACGTGTGAACACATCACAGTAGTCCATTCCTTGGATTGAAAAGTAGGGAAATGAAAAGGACGTGTGAACACAACACAGTAGTCCATCCCTTGGATTGAAAAGTAGGGAAATGAAAAGGAGTGTGAACACAACACAGTAGTCCATCCCTTGGATTGAAAAGTAGGGAAATGAAAAGGACGTGTGAATACAACACAGTAGTCCATTCCTTGGATTGAAAATTAGGGAAATGAAAAGGACGTGTGAACACAACACAGTAGTCCATCCTTGGATTGAAAAGTAGGGAAATGAAAAAAGGACCGTGTGAATTAACAACACAGTAGTCCATCCTTGGATTGTACATAGGAAGAAGACGTGTGAATACAACACAGTAGTCCATTCCTTGGATTGAAAAGTAGGGAAATGAAAAGGACGTGTGAATACAACACAGTAGTCCATTCCTTGGATTGAAAAGTAGGGAAATGAAAAGGACGTGTGAATACAACACAGTAGTCCATTCCTTGGATTGAAAAGTAGGGAAATGAAAAGGACGTGTGAATACAACACAGTAGTCCATCCTTGGATTGAAAAGTAGGGAAATGAAAAGGACGTGTGAATACAACACAGTAGTCCATCCCTTGGATTGAAAAGTAGGGAAATGAAAAGGACGTGTGATACAACACACGTAGTCCATCCCTTGGATGAAAAGTAGGGAAATGAAAAGGACGTGTGAACACAACACAGTAGTCCATCCTTGGATTGAAAAGTAGGGAAATGAAAAGGACGTGTGACACACAACACAGTAGTCCATTCCTTGGATTGAAAAGTAGGGAAATGAAAAGGACGTGTGGAAACAACACAGTAGTCCATTCCTTGGATTGAAAAGTAGGGAAATGAAAAGGACGTGTGAATACAACACAGTAGTCCATTCCTTGGATTGAAAAGTAGGGAAATGAAAAGGACGTGTGAATAAACACAGTAGTCCATTCCTTGGATTGAAAAGTAGGGAAATGAAAAGGACGTGTGAATATCAACACAGTAGTCCATTCCTTGGATTGAAAGTAGGAAATGAAAGGACGTGTGAATACAACACAGTAGTCCATTCCTTGGATTCAAAGGACGTGTGAATACAACACAGTAGTCCATTCCTTGATTCAAAGGACGTGTGAATACAACACTGTAGTCCATTCCTTGGATTTCAAAGGACGTGTGAATACAACACAGTAGTCCATTCCTTGGATTTCAAAGGACGTGTGAATACAACACAGTAGTCCATTCCTTGGATTTAACAGGACGTGTGAATACAACACAGTAGTCCATTCCTTGGATTGAAAAGGACGTGTGAATACAACACAGTAGTCCATTCCTTGGATTTCAAAGGACGTGTGAATACAATACAGTAGTCCATCCCTTGGATTGAAAAGTAGGGAAATGAAAAGGACGTGTGAATACAACACAGTAGTCCATCCCTTGGATTTCAAAGGACGTGTGAATACAACACAGTATCCATTCCTTGGATTTCAAAGGACGTGTGAACACAACACAGTAGTCCATTCCTTGGATGTCAAAGGACGTTTGAACCCAACACAGTATCCATTCCTTGGATGTCAAAGGACGTGTGAACACAACACAGTATCCATTCCTTGTATTGAAAAGTAGGGAAATGAAAAGGACGTGTGAATACAACACAGTAGTCCATTCCTTGGATTGAAAAGTAGGGAAATGAAAAGGACGTGTGAATACAACACAGTAGTCCATTCCTTGATTGAAAAGTAGGGAAATGAAAAGGACGTGTGAATACAACACAGTAGTCCATCCCTTGGATTGAAAAGTAGGGAAATGAAAAGGACGTGTGAATAGAACACAGTAGTCCATTCCTTGGATTGAAAAGTAGGGAAATGAAAAGGACGTGTGAATACAACACAGTAGTCCATTCCTTGGATTGAAAAGTAGGGAAATGAAAAGGACGTGTGAATACAACACAGTAGTCCATTCCTTGGATGTCAAAGGACGTGTGAATACAACACAGTAGTCCATTCCTTTGAATTCAAGGACGTGTGAATACAACACTGTAGTCCATTCCTTGGATTTCAAAGGACGTGTGAATACAACACAGTAGTCCATTCCTTGGATTTCAAAGGACGTGTGAATACAACACGTAGTCCATTCCTTGGATTTCACAGGACGTGTGAATACAACACAGTAGTCCATTCCTTGGATTGAAAAGGACGTGTGAATACAACACAGTAGTCCATTCCTTGGATTTCAAAGGACGTGTGAATACAATACAGTAGTCCATCCCTTGGATTGAAAAGTAGGGAAATGAAAAGGACGTGTGAATACAACACAGTAGTCCATCCCTTGGATTTCAAAGGACGTGTGAATACAACACAGTATCCATTCCTTGGATTTCAAAGGACGTGTGAACACAACACAGTAGTCCATTCCTTGGATGTCAAAGGACGTTTGAACCCAACACAGTATCCATTCCTTGGATGTCAAAGGACGTGTGAACACAACACAGTATCCATTCCTTGTATTGAAAAGTAGGGAAATGAAAAGGACGTGTGAATACAACACAGTAGTCCATTCCTTGGATTGAAAAGTAGGGAAATGAAAAGGACGTGTGAATACAACACAGTAGTCCATTCCTTTGATTGAAAAGTAGGGAAATGAAAAGGACGTGTGAATACAACACAGTAGTCCATTCCTTGGATGTTAATCTGTCTGCTTGGAACCCCCTGGCTTGTGCCTTGATGGCCATATGAACCCCCTTGCTTGTGCCTTGATGGCCATATGAACCCCCTGGCTTGTCCCTTGATGGCCATATGAACCACCTGGCTTGTGCCTTGATGGCCATAGGAAAGAAAATGAGGAGAATCAACTTTCAGACGCAATAATAAAACAAAAAAAGTTCTCAAAACAATCTCATTGCGCCAGTCTATAAATACTCTACTCCTTAAGCAAGGCCTTGGAGCGTTAACTTTTTTTTTTTTTAGTGTGCAGCCAATGGGTTCCTATTCAAGTTCCTGTCTTGTGAGGTTGGAAGGAGACTTTTGCGGTGTGTGGCCAACCCAGCCGCAGGTCCCTTTCCTCACCATTTTTGTCTATGGGAGTTTGTTTGGTTTTCTCCCTCACGGAGTCGTTCGTTACCAATGACTTCTGGCCATTGATGTTGACGATAAACTCGAGGCAGTTGCTGATGAATGCCTGAAGATTAGAAGTGTTCGATTTGGTTGTTCTGCAGTTCTCTAAACCATTATCACACAACAGACTTCACGAAGGAAACCACCATATACCCCTTATTATATTTTTCTGGCTAGCAGAAGCATTAGTTCATGCGGACTCCAGATTCTCTTTTCTTCTCAGACACAAGACATACCAATGCAAAATTCGGAAATATAAAAAACAAAACTGTAAATATTCACTGAAAATGTATTACTTTGTTAACACTAAATTTACACTGACTTCGGAAGCTCCGTGTTCAATAGAGGAATATATATCATGATCTTATAATGGAGGAATATGTATCATGATCTTATAATGGAGGAATATATATATCATGATCTTATAATGGAGGAATATATAACATGATCTTATCATGTCGACAGATCCCGGACCAGGAGAAGTCACTGTTTTTTTGTTTTTTTTAAGGAAGAAGTTACCGCCCGTGTGTCATTGATCTGGAAGAAGGATCGTGGATCGGCTGTCTGCTGGATCCGGATCTGCAGCCCAAATCCACACCCACACTTCGTTGAATCGTCCCTTGGTCAACTCATTCTATTTTGGGGCCAAAGTGATTAAAATAGATTAGGCAGGTGTTGCATAATCTTTGTCAAGAGATACGTCAACCCGTCACCAGCAGATGTGGGGTGTATTTAAAAAAAACAACAACAACAACAACAAAAAACCCATCTTTCCTGACAGCATCAGAGACCACTGTGGATCAACACGCAATCCATTCATCATCCCTACAGTCATCCCGCTGCCACCTCCGATAATTACATCTTGAAAAGTATTGTCTAATCTTTAAATGTTTATTGCTTCCTGTCCTAATTTGGAGGCGAGTTTTCGTCCTGTCTCTCTCACCTTTATTAGACACAGGCTTGGTATGATGATTCACGGGGGGAGAGGGGGGTAAAGACAATTAAATTGAAATACAGATTTTTTTTTTTATTTGTGAGTTTTGTTGTTATCATTGTTGTTGTTGTTTCAATTTCATTAAATAGCTAGAGTGCCAGGCAGATTTTTTTTTGGTGGTCTATTTAACTACGTATTACATTTTGGCTATCTGCATGCTTCCGCAGGAAGATCGTTTCACCTTACCACGCTATGTCGTGCCAAACGGCACCGTTGTACACTATCTCATATCATGCTATACTATATCATGTAGCACAATGCAATACAAATCTAAACAGTAAATTCAAAGCAATACAGTGCAATGACTCAAAAGACAAAATGGACCATAATGGAACAACAATTCTTCAATGCGATACAATACTTCACCTTATAATTCAGTGCGGTAAAAATCCCTGGTGCTCATGCCAATCAAAGACAGCTACAGGATTTCTTGATCCAGATGATGACACATTTTCCGCTAAACATGACCTTGTGAGGCTGCCGTGAACGAAGTGACCGCTTTCCATAAAGTCACATAGTTTTGGCTGAGTTTGAACACTTCCTACTGACATTAACATTGATATTTCTTGTTTTCCAGATGTTATTACCAAAAACAAAAAATGTACATGGGAGGTAATTTCGTACTATGGGAGGTAATTTCGTACCAAGTCGTTAATGTCTTCCTCGAGGATCTGTTCGAC
>CM065741.1:4915818-4918318 GCA_033310375.1 Conus canariensis
AATACTGATTTTTTTCCCCAATCTTACTGTGGAATGACATTAAAAGGTTCATTCTCAAAGCATTATGGATGCTGTATAAATTTTGCTTTGACCAGTGCTTTTCTGTATAACCATATTTAAAAAAAAAAAAATCCAAACACGAAGCACGAAAAAAAGCAATCATACAAAGAAATAAAGAAAATAACACCACCAAGGCCATACAGACTGTATAAAGTATCATTCATCCTCTTCAGTTTCCTTACAAAGTGGACCCGGTAACTGAGTGTATGTATGATTTCTGTGACGACAGTAATGTACAGCTAAAACATACATATCCTGAAAAGGAAGGTTAGTAAACAGAAATTGTAAGTATCTCTCCCTAAGAATTAACGAATAAGTTTGAACACAGAATGAATCATTAACAAAATGAAAAGTAGGCCCTACACACTAAATCTGTCTCTATTCTGAATATGATCGCTCCGTTGCTATCACTTGCTAAGTCTTTTTAGTCTTTATTGGAAACTCTCAGAAAGCTTGCTTCCTACCGCTTTAACACCTTGATTAAACCAAGCCACCACCACCGCCACCACCACCACCACCACCACACTACCACAAATTTGAAAAGACGCACCAGCCGCCGTGGCGAAGTGGTTAGCGTCGCGGACTCCCAGCTGGGAGGTCGTGGGTTCGAATCCCATCAGAAGTCACGTGGGTTTTTCTGCCCCGACCGGCTCCTACCCAGAGTTGAGTTTGCTGCGGACTCAGTTGGGAAGACTGGGACCACACAGTCGAGTTTCATCCACTTAATGGATGCGTTTCTGAGAGTGTTGCTCAAATTTCCTGACCAACACTGCAGGTGCCTGTATCTCTCGGGCCTGGTTGACGCCGGGATATATTATGAAAGGAAGCGTAGAGTACAGCCCTGTCATGTAGTCTCAGACCGAAATGGAAATCCGTAGCATCATCTTAAACATCCTCATTCTCATTGATCAGCATTAAAAAAAAAAAGTCTCAAATTCTGTGGCCCTTCATGCCCTGCTCTCATGGTGACCTCAGTTTCGATGTCCTCTCCACGTCTGTGGCCTTGGTTTGGTTCCGTCGGGGTCACCGGTATCAGCGAGTCCATGGGGGCTGTCGTTGGACGGACGTGGTGGCGCCCTCCGGAGGGAGAGCTCACTCGCGCCGGCTCCGCGACTAAGCAATTATTGTCGTCAGTAGGGGCTTAGTAGGTGGTGTCCTGCGTATGTTAGATCAGAACAGGCGCCACTGAACACCACCGAAGTGACTCGGCAGCAGTGCAGTGTCTCCTTCGGTGGGTTGCCTCTTAACGACTTGACATTGACTGCTCCCTGTGGATTGCCGGTGCCGGGGCTGCGGTGGGGCTGACCAGGCAGTGGCTGTGGACGGGGTGTCGGAATGAGCGGCGTGGGTGCACTGCCTCTGAGGTGGCGCAGAGGTTGGCACAGCAAAAAAAAAAAAAAAAAAAAAAAAAAAAAAAAAAATTTCCAGAAAGATCGGCCAAGTACTTTCTGAGATATTACATTAAGAAGGGAAACCGTTATGGGCCGTTAATAACGGATATAACGGTAAAATAACGCATCGGGCATGATCCGTGACCCATAATGAACATACCTACAAATTTTCAGAAAGATCGGCCAAGTACTTTCTAAGATATTCCATAAAGAAAAAAAAAACCGTTATGGGCCATTATGGCCATTAGTACACATCGGGCATCATCCGTGACCCATAAGGAGCATACCTACAAATTTTCAGAAAGATTGGCAAAGTACTTTCTGATATATTCCATAAAAAAGAAAAAAAGGTTATGGGCCGTTACAGCCGTTAGTAACAGCTATAACGGTAAAATAACACATTGGGCATGATCCATGACCCATAATGTACATGCCTAAAATTTTCAGAGATCCGCCAAGTACTTTCTGAGATATTCCATAAAGAAGGAAAGCCATTGTGGGCCGTTATGGCCATTAGTAACGGCCATAACGGTAAAATAATACATCGGGCGTGATTCGTGACCAATAATGAACATACCCACAAATTTTCAGAAAGATCGGCCCAGTAGTTTTGTCTGGAGCGAGTGGAACACATTTTGACCACGGACGGACGGACACAGAGAGAGAGAGAGAGAGAGAGAGAGAGAGAGAGAGAGCATTTCTTCGTTCCCATTGTAAAGTACTCCCCGTTCTATAAGAACTTGGAGTACAAAAACAGTCTCGTGTCGTTTGCCTCCAGGCCACTCGTTTACTCCCCCATTCCTATCTTTTAAAAGATGAAGAAGCTCCACGGTGCATTCCATGTCATATACCACTCACAGTGAATCACATTCTTTTAAAGTGTTGGGATTTGCATGATGTGAGACATAAACACTTTACAGCAGATTCCACGAAAAGCTTGCCCAGAGATGTCCCACCTGAAATTGTGATCTTTGAATTTCTGAAAGAGATTAACAATTTTCACCTGATTTTACTGACAATTTTTTTTTTTAGCAAGATTTCTGGTGTGT
>CM065741.1:4923318-4928318 GCA_033310375.1 Conus canariensis
TGAGGTAGATTTCAGAGGTAGATTTCAGACCTAGTTTGATCACTGACTATTTGAGAGTGGTAATTTGACTCCTCTGCCTTTTCGGTTTTAACAAGAATGCTATCCTAGAAAAGTCTGGTCTGGTGTTCTTTTGCTTCTTAGGTGGCACCTTTGGTTGATTTTTTGAAAACTCAACAAACATACTACGGTATTGCACACCAGACTTTTCTAGGATAGCATTCTTGTTAAAACCGAAAAGGCAGAGGAGTCAAATTACCACTTTCCGCGGTCACTGAGGAGAAACAATCAGGTTTCGAAATATCGGTATCTGACCAGGAGTTATATACTAGTGAGTTTCCTTCCTATTGGAGAATGTCTCCCCCCTTGGAGACTATAAGCTTGCTGAAGGTTCATTTTGAGAAGCATTTATTTCATTTTTTCCCCATTCACCCACACAAGCACATACTGTTAGTTAGGCAGAATGATCTACCACTGCAGATATGAATGCTTATTTCCCCCTATTTCTTCAATCTAAGACATAAGAGCAAGCTTTGTTTATAATTGAATATTTCTTGCAGTCACTGCAACACCAAGCTGCTCTGTAAGTTGCTGGAACGGCGCTCAGTATTTATCCTTGGAATTTATTAGTTTATTGTAATTTAGTCCCTTGCGGATTCATTCCAAGAACTGGCCCTCAGCACTTGTGTCTTAAGAGGTTATCTTTTTATATTTTCTACTTTTCATAAGAAAATGTAGCTTGTTTTGCTCTTTCGTGATTTTCTTTTGCTTCTTAGGTGGCACCTTTGGTTGGTTTTTTTAAAACTCAACAAACATACTACGGTATTGCACACCAGACTTTTCTAGGATAGCATTCTTGTTAAAACCGAAAAGGCAGAGGAGTCAAATTACCACTTACCGCGGTCACTGAGGAAAAACAATCAGGTTTCGAAATATCGGTATCTGACCAGGAGTTATATACTAGTGAGTTTCCTTCCTATTGGAGAATGTCTCCCCCCTTGGAGACTATAAGCTTGCTAAAGGCTCATTTTGAGAAGCATTTATTTCATTTTTTCCCCATTCACCCACTCAAGCACATACTGTTAGTTAGGCAGAATTATCTACCACTGCAGATATGAATGCTTATTTCCCCCTATTTCTTCGATCTAAGACATAAGAGCAAGCTTTGTTTATAATTGAATATATATATATATATATATATATATATAACAACACCAAGCTGCTCTGTAAGTTGCTGGAATGGTGCTCGGTACTTATCCTTGGAATTTATTAGTCTATTACAGAGAGAGAGAGAGAGAGAGAGAGAGAGAGAGAGAGAGATTCAACTCTGATATCTGCAACTGATTTTAGAGTACAAAAAAGGTTTTATTCGGTTCTGCTCACTCAGACAGGGAGGTGAACGGCCAGTTAAAATGACCAGAGAATTGGTTTATCAGGGCGAGGTACATGTCAACGTCCACTATATCCTGCAGAATGGTCTTGCACAGCGAGAAATAGTAAGATACATGTCCACCCTCCGCTGTACCTTGTAGAATAGTCTTGGAGAGGGAGTCATGGGGAGATACATGTCCACCCTCCACTGTACCTTGTAGAATAGTCTTGGACAGGGAGTCATGGGGAGATACATGTCCACCCTCCACTGTACCCTGTAGAATGGTCTTGGACAGGGAGTCATGGGGAGATACATGTCCACCCTCCACTGTACCCTGAAGAATAGTCTTGGACAGAGAGTCATGGGAGATACATGTCCACCCTCCACTGTACCCTGTAGAATGGTCTTGGACAGGGAGTCATGGGGAGATGCATGTCCACCCTCCACTGTACCCTGTAGAATGGTCTTGGACAGGGAGTCATGGGGAGATGCATGTCCACCCTCCACTGTACCCTGTAGAATGGTCTTGGACAGGGAGTCATGGGGAGATACATGTCCACCCTCCACTGTACCCTGTAGAATGGTCTTGGACAGGGAGTCATGGGGAGACGCACATTCACCCGCAGCGGTACCTCCAGGATGGTGCATCTCTTCCATCATCCTTTGAGCCCTTCAGGCTTGTGGTGTGCAGTTTTCTTTAAAGCTTTTCTTCTTCCTTTTTTTTTTTTTTTAAAATCCTTGAGGATTTTTATACCTGGTTTCTGGCCTCGATAACCCCTGATTTTTTTATGTTCCACCTTTTGATTTCTGGTGATGAGAATCGAACCTTGCGCCACTGCGACTGATCTTTTTCTTTCTTTTTTTTTTTAGTTCCATTTGTCTGGTATTAGTTTGTAAACTCTTCCGGCTAGTGAAATACGGTCTCATGAACTGGGGGTTTCTTCGAATTACTGAAGAATAACAAGGAGGCAAACGGCTTTCTCACAGTGGTGTTATTTTTCCTGTCTATCGTGTGGAAAATATATATGGAACGTTTAGAGAGAGAGAGAGAGAGAGAGAGAGACTTTAACAATTTTATTTTTTTACTATCAACAGCTTGAAAGCCCTAGTGACAAGGGGATACACAAATTACATGAATTTGAATTTGGTTTTAAAAAAAAGCATAGAAAATAGAATATACATCACACACACACACACACACACACACACACACACACACACACACACACACACACACTGAACACTGAACCGTTGATGTCAGTCTTTGAAGACGTCATCTCTAACGAATCAAACATTTTTGAAGTTGTTCAAGGACTGATTAAGAGCCCAATTGGACATTTACTTTAACGTCTATGTTATTTTCCCCATCTTGGTGTTAGTTGCTTATTTAGTGCTTCTTTTAAAGTTTGGATTCAGTTATGTGGTGTTTTCTTTCTTTTTTTTATCTAGGCCTAATTGCATTATACATACCTACGTACGCCCAAAATCAACACCAACCGTTCGCATGCATACACCCCAAAACATCACATGCACACACACATAACACTTACATACTGTCTAAGATCACTGTTACGTGGATAGACGTTAAATTAAAGAACGAACCAACACACACACACACACACACACACACACACACACACACACACACACACACACATTACATTTCTACCTAATATCGCGACCATCCGAACGTTACATCAATAAGTATTTGATCCTCATTTGTTTAAGCTAATACCCCGTTAGGTTCCTAAACTGGTAAGCACAAAATATACGTCATGCAATTTCATACTTTCACTCATTAAGCAATTTCTTTTTCCGCATCGGTCCTGCCTCCGATATATATTTTGCAAAAGGCACAATGATGTCATTACTCTCAGACGTTAAGATTACGATGACGTCATTCCTCTCTGCTTCCTTAGTCTGGAACAATATAGTGTTTGCTCTGAGTTCATTGTAACTCTGCAACTGAAAAAGAAATGCTTCTCATCCTCCGGAGCATGACCACACATCGGGAACAATATAGTGTTTGCTCTGAGTTCATTGTAACTCTGCAACTGAAAAAGAAATGCTTCTCATCCTCCGGAGCATGACCACACATCGGGAACAATATAGTGTTTGCTCTGAGTTCATTGTAACTCTGCAACTGAAAAAGGAATGGTTCTCATCCTCCGGAGCATGACCACACATCGGGAACAATATAGTGTTTGCTCTGAGTTCATTGTAACTCTGCAACTGAAAAAGAAATGGTTCTCATCCTCCGGAGCATGACCACACATCGGGAACAATATAGTGTTTGCTCTGAGTTCATTGTAACTCTGCAACTGAAAAAGAAATGCTTCTCATCCTCCGGAGCATGACCACACATCGGGAACAATATAGTGTTTGCTCTGAGTTCATTGTAACTCTGCAACTGAAAAAGAAATGCTTCTCATCCTCCGGAGCATGACCACACATCGGGAACAATATAGTGTTTGCTCTGAGTTCATTGTAACTCTGCAACTGAAAAAGAAATGGTTCTCATCCTCCGGAGCATGACCACACATCGGGAACAATATAGTGTTTGCTCTGAGTTCATTGTAACTCTGCAACTGAAAAAAGAAACGGTTCTCATCCTCCGGAGCATGACCACACATCGGACAGGGGGCGGGGGTGGGGGTGGGGATGGGGGTACCATGGAGGCATTTGTACTAAACCACACTTTACTGGCATGTAGACCAAAAGTTCTTCATCTGAACCTGGCAAGACAGATTCTTTGCCATCTGTTTGTAACAACTGGAATATATCTCTCTGTGTGAAATAGTGATTTAAACGAAAAGAACCAGTTGTATGTATCATTACTGTCCATTTTCCCATGTCAGTTTTTTTTTTTTTTAAAACATGACGCTGTCAGTCTTTTTTTTTTTTTTTTTTGCTGTCCCAACCTCTGCGCCACCTCAGAGGCATTGCACCCACGCCGCTCTTTCCGACACCCCGTCCACAGCCACAGCCCGGTCAGCCCCACCGCAGCCCCGGCACCGGCAATCCACAGGGAGCAGTCAATGTCAAGTCGTTAAGAGGCAACCCACCGGAGGAGACACTGCACTGCTGCCGAGTCACTTCCGTGGTGTTCAGTGGCGCCTGTTCTGATCTAACATACGCAGGACACCACCTACTAAGCCCCCTACTGACGACAATAATTGCTTAGTCGCGGAGCCGGCGCGAGTGAGCTCTCCCTCCGGAGGGCGCCACCACGTCCGTCCAACGACAGCCCCCATGGACTCGCTGATACCGGTGACCCCGACGGAACCAAACCAAGGCCACAGACGTGGAGAGGACATCGAAATTGAGGTCACCATGAGAGCAGGGCATGAAGGGCCACAGAATTTGAGACTTTTTGTTTTAATGCTGATCGATGAGAATGAGGATGATTAAGATGATGCTACGGATTTCCATTTCGGTCTGAGACTACATGACAGGGCTGTACTCTACGCTTCCTTTCATAATATATTCCGGTTACGCTGCCAGTCTATCTGTGAATTTAGTCAAAAACAGTATTTGCAACCTGCTCCCTGGCACACCCCAACAATCCACATCCATGTTCTGTTCCAGTTTTCTTGATTTGAATTTCCCAGTTCTGTTTATTCTCCTTTTG
>CM065741.1:4948318-4958318 GCA_033310375.1 Conus canariensis
CGCACGTGCAAACGCACGCACGCACATGCAAGCACGCGCACACACACACACACACATACACACACACGCACACACATACACGCGCACATACACACACACACACATACACACACGCACACACATACACACACACAGAGGCACACACATACAAGCGCACACACACACACACACACACACCCCACACACACACACACACAACGCACACGACAGAAAGAAGGTGACATTTTTCTACTGAAAATGGCATCCTTCCCTAAAGGTTGCTCTCTCTCTCTCTCTCTCTCTCTCTCTCTCCTCTCTCTCTCTCTCTCTCTCTCTCTCTCTCTCTCTCTCTCTCTCTCTCCTCCTCCTCCTCCTCCTCCTCCTCCTCCTCCTCCTCCCCTCCTCCTCCATCTTCTTCTTCCTCTCGTCATCGCCGTCGCTGTCATCCTCGTTTCTTCTATTTTCTCTCAGAACATAGAACATTCCTTTAAGAGGTAAAAAAAAAAAGTCACGACATCAAACAACAAAACAATAAAATGCTGATGGTAGGAACAAACGTGCTGGCAGACATGATAACAAAAGTACTGAACACACTGAATCATTCATCCTCTTGTTGAATCAGCTTCAGAAGAATCGAACAATCAAGAAACCCGTCGGCTGAGATGAATGACGGAACATATGTACGTTT
Source organism: Conus canariensis (assembly GCA_033310375.1). Lineage (NCBI taxonomy): Eukaryota > Metazoa > Mollusca > Gastropoda > Neogastropoda > Conidae > Conus > Conus canariensis. The sequence goes on from CM065741.1 coordinate 4,948,986, forward strand.
TTCACATCAGTCACATACCGCTGATCGTACCACAGACCAAATTCCTATGGGGCGCATTCTCATATTTTATAGGTAAGCGGACATTGGCTTTGCCTGATAAACCCACAACAGCTGGTATTCCTCAGAATGTAAGGTCATGCTGTTTAGAGCCCAGCCGACCACAAAGGGCCACATCAGGGCTGTTACTGTTCTGAAGTCAATTCACAAGTCATTTCAGAAAAATAAAATAAAATAAGGATAACAAAATAATTCACACAGCCCTTTAAAATACACCTTCTAAAAACACACCGGAGATTTTGTTAAAAATCTTTCTTCTGTAAAAATCTTAGATCAAGTGAAAAACCTCGATCTCTTTTTAGAAATTCAAAGATCACATCAGGTGGAACATCTCTGAACAAGGTTTCCGTGTTGTCTGCTGTAAGGAATTCTTCAGAAGAGTGTTGACACTGACGTTGAGGGTGAGTTTAACGTCCTCTCGGCCTGAGGCCCTTAAGGACAAGTGAACTTGCAGACATAGGTCTGCATCTCTAGTGGCAATTGCTGTCGCAGGCAGTAGTGGGCGAGATGCGTGTGGGGCCGTCGTATTTCTCTCTCTCTGAGCTCTGGTTCCTCTTGAACTTCGGTTCAATTTCGGTTGTTGGTCGGCCGACGATGGACGTCGGTAATATTTTTCCTCTTTTCCCCAAACTAAATGCTGTCTTCAGGACCACCATGGCCTTCTTCGTGCTCGGGTGGCGATGGTCCTGTGCCGCGTGAGGCCGCCTCTAGGAGGGAGCAGGACGAAAGTCGCTGGAGCACTGCACGAGACCGTAAAATTCGGCGGGTAAACGCAGACTGCGGCCGAGAGGGCAATTTTTCTGACCAACCCCTAAAGGAATGACGGATTTTTCATCGTGATGGATTTTTGAGTTTTGATCGTGCGCCGAATATTAGAAAATAAGTGGTTTCTCGTTCTTCGTTTTCACTGTCGTAATTGTTATTTATTTTTGCCTGAAGAAGACCCAAGAGGTCGAAATGCATTGTGTCTTGTCCTGTACTTTGTTTGTCTGTGTCCTTGGCGGTAACTAACCCCCTCTCTTTCTAAGTTTTAGGAGCAGTTATTGACAATGCTTCACAGTGATCTGATTATGAACGAAGTGTGCGTGAAACAGTGTTAAAAAAAAGATTTATCCACAGTCTGAAATAAAACACTTCTTGACCACCCATCTCGCAAAATATTGTTCAGTTATTACATTGAATCACACACAGATTAAGCCTCTACAACTCGGGACTCGGCGGATGAGCATATCCTGAAACCAGTGCTTAGTCTTCAAAGGTTGAGTCTGAAATCATTTCTGTTGAAATCGTTATCGTTATCTTATTCTGACCATGCAACTTTAGACATTCTTCCACTGATCCTAAAGCTGCAATTTGAGTAGGTAAAAGTCTTCATATTCAACATTAATTCAAGGTTTGTTCCTCCATCAATTACTGTCAAACATCAGGTTAATGGAAACTGCCATGCCCACAAAATGATGACATCACTTCCCTGAATACATCTTTTTCAGTCACGTTTTCAATACGACGGTGATTTATTTTGGGATCAAATCGATTCTTAGCGTAATCTTGATGTCAATCTTAGTAATGTAAACAGAAAATTATTAGCAAATTAATAGAGAGCTTCGCCACACACACACACCACACACACACACACACACACACACACACACACACACACACACACACACACACACACAGAGAGAGAGAGAGAGAGAGAGAGAGAGAGAGAGAGAGAGTCTAAATATGACATTGTGTTTTTACAAGAAACCCATCTTGACATAGAAAAAGCCAATGAATTATCTTTACCTGGTTTTGCAGCAGGGGTTCATTATTATCGACCAAAAAGGGGGAAAGCCCCAAGGGCTTCGGGGGTATCTCTGTCTACATAAAAGAGCAGTACAGAAAGTATATAAAATTCCTACCAAGAAATAACAGCGATGTTGCATGGCTACATATTAAAACAGCATGTACAGTGAAAACCGCAGAAAAGAGAGATGTATATTTAGGTTGTGTATATATTCCACCGGAACATTCTTCCTTTGGCAAGGACTACACTAGACGCATATGGGACTCATTAGAAAGTGACATTGAAGAACTAACAACAAAAGGCAATGTCCTCCTGTGTGGTGACTTTAATGCAAGGACAGGCAATCAAGCCGACTTCATTAGCCTGGACAATGAGAAGAATTATTATGATCTACCTGCTGACTACCATTTTGATAATGTCATAAAAAGACAGTCGATGGACCTCTTAACTAATAAGAACGGACGTCGTTTATGTAACATGTGTATTGAAAATCAAATGTGTGTTTTGAATGGGAGAGTGCTTGGAGATCTTGCAGGATTGTACACTTGCCATAATTCACAGGGAAGCAGCGTAGTAGATTATTTCCTTTGCTCACAATATTTGCTTAGACATGTGTTAAACATGAAAGTAACTGACTTGACACGACATTCTGACCACTGCCCACTAGAGTTATTGATCCAACTGCCCATAGAAAATGAAAATACATTACACAAAAGACAAGCCTCTCTCACAACCCACGATGAACAACAGTTACGTAAAGACCTATTTCATAGAAATTCTACAATAAATACAGAAGAAGACTATCTAGTATTTCAGTGGAATGAAAAGTCTGCCGAAAAAGTAGTAGCAACCTCTAAAATGCCCAACATACGCACCATGATCCAAAACATCAAGACCGACATTGTGACACAACTTGCAACAAATGAACATGACATCGACATAAATACGACTATTGAACAGATAACGAATATATTTTCAACCACAGCAAAGATGGCGCTTAGACAAAGACGGATAGAAAAAAAAAACTAGACATAGAAAGAAGAAGTGGTTTGACAGAGACTGTCATTCCCAAAGAAGAGAGATAAGATCACTACTGAACGCGGTCAACAGAAACCCCCAAAATAAACAACTAAGGCAAAAATACTTTTCACAATGTAAAATATATAAACGACTTTTAAAGAAAACCAAGAAAATATATCGGAACAAACTCCTTAATTCCATAAATGAAGCCCTAGAAACTGATCCCAATTCAATATGGAAAACCGTTCGGGAACTGCAAACGTACGATCATGAAATTTATGGTCAAGAAAATTGTCTCAGCGCGAACAAATGGTTTGAACATCTTAAAACACTAATAGGTGAGAAACAGAAGATCGCAGAAAAACGAAAACAAACAGTTGATGACATGTTAGTAGCATTTAAGAGGTCAAATAATCGTCCTTCTGGGAATTCAGAGTTAGATTATGAAATATTAGAAACGGAGGTAAGGAACGCGGTCAGAAAGCTGAAAAATAAAAAATCCCCAGGCAAAGATGGAATCAGAAACGAAAAGCTTAAAGCAATGTTACCTGAAACCGCTCCTCTTCTGAAAGACGCATTTAACTTAATCTTAAAATCAGAAAAATACCCGACCTCTGGAAAACAGGAATCACAGTCCCAGTCTATAAGTCAGGCTGCCAGTCCAACCCCAACAATTACAGAGGCATAACTTTGAATAGTTCGCTGGGAAAAGTGTTTTGCAACATAATAAATGAAAGGATAATGAATTATCTTGAGGCAAACCACCTCTTGGCAAAGGAGCAAGCAGGGTTCAGAAAGGGATCACGGACCACTGATCAAATATTCATATTGTCAAAACTAGTTGATAAGGTACTAAAAGACAGAACTAAAAGGCTTTACTGTTGTTTTGTTGACTTCAGCAAAGCATTTGATAATATATGGCACGAAGCCCTACTGATGAAAATGATGCAAGCGGGAATAACTGGTAAATGCTACCAAATCATACAGGACATGTACAACGGGGCTACGGTTTGTACAAGAAGCCAATCTGGTGTCACTAAGGAAATATTAATACAAAAATGTGTCCTCCAAGGTAATACCCTTAGCCCAACCTTATTCAACATATTCATAAATGATATTGTCGGATATCTCAGAGACCATGATTCCCCAAGAATTTCCGATCTAAAACAAGTCGAAATTCCGTGTCTTTTGTATGCAGATGATTTAGCTATCCTCTCGACTTCAAAACAGGGACTTCAGCGTAAATTAAACCAGTTACACAACTACTGTTTTGACTGGGGAATGAAAATCAACACAGAGAAAACAAAGGTCGTTGTATTCACCAAATCAGATCCAAAGGTACCACTATTCTTCAATTGCGGTGAAAACATAATTGAAACAGTAGATCAATATAAATATCTTGGAGTCATTTTCCATAAAAACGGACATTTTACAGAAGCCCAAGAACACTTAGCAAGACAGGGGGATAAAGCCGCACATACCTTGAAGAGAACGTTTTATAGTCAAAATGTAAATATGAGAACAGTTACAACCCTATTTGACTCGTTGGTCTCTCCCATCTTCACATATGGGTCGGAGGTGTGGTTCCCATCCTCTTACCAATACAATGATGAAATATGTCAAGAAAGGAAAATGCAGCATTTGTTCAAAACCTGTCTTGCAAACAAATTCCCACATGAAACTGCACACATTAAATTCTGCAAGCAATTATTAAGAGTTCATAGAAAAGCAATGACATTACCGGTTTTGGGCGAACTGGGGAGATTCCCGATTACTTTTAAAGTGATAACCCAGACTATCGCATTCTGGATACACATATTAGAGTCAGACCAAGACTCTTATCAACAACAGATTTATCAGTCAATGATCTCTCAGGGCACCGAAGAAAGCAAATGGACGAAGTTTATACGACAAACCTTGTCAACGATAGGATTACAGCATGTCTGGGAAAATCAGGGCACATTTAGTGTGACTCGCCTGAAGTTTCTAATCAATGCGAAGCTGGAAAGATTTTATATTGAGTTTTGGAAGAAGCAAAAGAACGAAAGCACACCCAAGCTCAAATTTTATGCCACCGTTACTACCGAATACAAACAGGCGGCTTATTTGGAGCAACACACTGACACAGATTGCAGACGAGCACTAACTAGATTACAAATAAGTGCCCATGAACTCCAAATTGAGAGGGGCCGTTATACCAACACTGACAGAGAAAACAGATTATGCACAACATGCCACGTCATTGAGGACGAACTACATTTTCTCGATACTGCAAGTTATTTGACCAACAACGTTATGACCTGATGACAAGGATCATGAAAACTGATTTTCCACCACAGACTAACATGACAAAACCCTCTGAGCTCATGTTATTGGACTGCTTCCAACCTGTACTTGCCCAGTATATCCTGTTGTGTTTTTCTCTTCGGAGAGAGAAAATTTAATTAGGCTCTGATACACACTGTGCTTTTTCTTTCTGCTACTAATGTTATGTTGCAAGACGTGACAACGCTGGGATTAGTTTAGTTTAGTTGAATGTCTGAACTTGATCATCTGTGCCCCACAAAACCTCTGGTTTTCATATGGCAATAAAATATGTTCTTGTTCTTGTTCTTGTTCTTCACACAGAGGAGAAATGGTGGGATGCCGAGTTCACGACCTATAGCTTTGCGCTGAGTGGCTGTTTACCATCGTGGGGCCAGTGTCTCGCCTGGAGAGGTTCAAACATGTTCAACTCCGCAGACTGACTAACTTTCGCTTGCGTTCGTTCATCCAGGTCGTCGGACTTGTCGTGTGTCGAAAATCGAAATCACACTGGAGCAAGCGACTCGCCTTATGTGACACAGTCTTTAAGGTGATTGTCACACCACGGTCTCTCCATCCACACACACATGAAAAACATCCATCCACACACACATGGAAAACAATCATGCGCCCCGCAGCAACCACACATCTGACTCTCTTTCTTCAATAAAACGATCAAACATCATTTAAATTTCTTCCCTGGAAAAAAAAGAAAAGAAAATGTTTCTTCTATCTTCTGCCCCAACTTCTTTAGGCTCGCGGGATTCAATTTCTCTCCTTTTTTTTTTTTCTTTGGCCAATAGATATAATTCATTCCACAATATTCCACACACAAAAATTACATCAAATTTTTATTTGGTACATACATTCATTTTAACTTTTTTTTCTGGTTCACACAGATGCTGAACCTGCCCCACACAAACAAATCGCTGTGGTTCACAGACCCCAACACCCACTCACTAAAATACTTTGGGTTCTCCCATCATTTGTTTTTCTTTCTTGTAAAAACAAAATCCAGATGTTCTTGAGCAGCAGACCTCACGCCAAGGCTGAGAAGGCTGTCAGGGTTCAATACAGGGTGCTTGCCCCTGGAATCACAATAAACTCCTCTCTCTTTTACCTTTTTTTTTCTCTTCTTCTTCTTTCTCTCTTTCCCTCGTCCGCTACCTACGCCAAAAGTGCCAGGCAATCTCTTTTTGTTTTTTTTTTTGATTATCCAAGAGCACAAAATACTTCACACACAAAAAAAGCAGAAGAAAAAAAAAACCTGACCAATGAGGAGCAAGCACCCTGTAAAGGTGAGTTTTCAGTGCGGGTTCAATGTGCACACAAACATTTTTCCTTCTTTTTTTTTTCTCGGGGCGCATGACAGCGATGGAAGTACTGTTCCTTTGTGAGCAAAGACGTTCAGGGGAAGACAACTCACCACAGACCTGGAGAAAAGGAGAAAGAGCAGGGATAACAATTTTCTTTTCCTGATGGATTGATAGAATTATCAGGACTGGTACTGTGAGTTGTCTGCCCTTCCTTCACACATCGCCTCCCCTCCCCCCACCCCCTACCCCCTGTACACACTCATTCTCCTTTTACCCCTCGAAGCCTTCTCTCTCTCTGTCTGTCTGTCTGTCTGTCTGTCTGTCTGTCTGTCTGTCTCTCTCTCTCTCTCTCTCTGTCTCTCTCTGTCTCTGTGTCTCTCTGTCTTGCTGTCTCTGTCTCTGTCTCTCTGTCCCTCCCTCTCTCTCTCTCTCTCTCTCTTTCTTTCTCTCTCTCTCTCTCTCTCTCTCTCTCTCTCTCTCTCTCTCTCTCTCTCTCTCTTTCAGAAAATGGGAATGAAAAGCACGGAAATAGATGATAAGTTGAAAATCCTTTCCAAGTGGCACATGGAGACAGAAGACAGAACCATTCATATTGCCTGCTCCAAGACATTTCGTCGTCTGGGTCGGGCTCAACAGGGAGACACGGCTGATTCGAATGTACCTGTGCTCCCTTGGCATCAAGTGGAGATATACCACAATCTGCAATTCTGTGGTATTGTCACTGCCAAGGGTTCAAAAACGGAATTCAACAGGGACGCGCCATTTGTTATAACAGGGACACGTCATTTGCTATAATTCGGGGTTCCCATCACCACTGGATCACACAGACAGGGACACGTCATTTGCTATAATTCGGGGTTCCCATCACCACTGGATAACACAGACAGGGACACGTCATTTGCTATAATTCGGGGTTCCCATCACCACTGGATCACACAGACAGGGACACGTCATGTGCTGTATTTCGGGGTTCCCATCACCACTGGATCATACATTCGGGGTTCCCTTCACCACTGGATCACACAGACAGGGGCACGTCATGTGCTGTAATTCGGGGTTCCCACCACCACTGGATTTCACAGACAGGGACACGTCATGTGCTGTAATTCGGGGTTCCCATCACCACTGGATCATACAGCATGCCATCCAACCGATTCCCAAAGCTGCCAGCAAAGAGTGATGTCATTGAAGGACATGACCACGAGGAGAACTCGGCCACCAAATGAAAATGAATATTACCAAGTCAAATGCAAGTCTGTATGATGATGATGATGATGATGATGATGATGATGATAACAATAATGATGACAATGATAATAATATCAACAACACAGCATTGATAAAGCGCCTTGCCAAAGGTTCTAGGCGCTGACAATCCACACTCTCGTGTACACAACGGGCTGCCTACCTGGGCAGTGCCGACTGAAGAGCTGCCTGTCGGCGCTTAATTCAGTCGTTTCCCATGTCATCCAGTCAGTATCGTTCAATACTGTTCAATCAGTTTCCTTACTTCCTTCTTTCTTTCCATTTCTCACGCAGGGTGCACGCTATGTGTAACGTGTCATCCATACCAACGGCCAAACTGGCCTTCTCTTCCGAAAGTTGGTGATGGGATTTTACGTGTGCGCAAGATGTTATACGTGTGCTCACACACGGAACCTCGGTTTATAGTCCCATTCGAAGGACTATTTGGGACATGGAGTCAGAACCAATGTTAACTCCAAGGGAAAGATCCCCCCTGTACTGAAACGGCCCGGTAGAGATTCGAACCCGCATCCCCAGGATCACCAGTCCGGCGCTCTACGAACTAAGCTATTCCGGCCCCAAATGATAAATTAATGACTTACAGTCATGAGCTTTATGTCTGAGGATCTAAAATGATATGGCTTTTTTTTTTAAAGTCTTTCCTCCCCCACCCACCACTTTGATGTGACGTCACTGAAAGGGGGGGGGGGGAGGGGGGCTAGGGCTGTGTTGTCGGGCATAATTATGATAAAGCAAAAACTATTGTGGATTTTCTAACGTGTATAACAAGGTATATGTCTTAGACATTTACAAAAAAAAAAAGTAAAATGAAACACACACACACACACACACGCACACACACACACACACACACACACACACACACACACACACACACACACCACACACACACACCACACATACACAACACACACACACACACACACACACACACACACACACACACACACACACACACATACACACACACACACATGGGAAAGTTTTTTTCAAGGAGTACCTCATTCACCTTAGTACTGTTTCATAAAGACATTCTGAACGAGTTCTTGCTTTCATGCTATTAATCGTTAATTCATTAAGTCTTATTTAGCTGCGATTCGGTATATCAATATGCAGCTTTGTCTGTGCTATACATCTTGGAAGATTTTGATCAATATGTCAACTTATGTGCTTGGCAGAAATAAATTTGCATGACCTTATCTTGATAGAACGCTGCTCAGTATTTGTAGAAAAACATTTGGCATACAATATCAGTTCAGTATCTTTGATTAGCCTACACGGCAATCAGTGTCATTCACTGGAGTTTCTAAGAAATAGAAAGACATTACGTCTTGCCAAACAGAAAGTGTATTCATCGCAGATTCACAGTCTTTACCATTTGCTGACACTGTCATGGAGGTTGTAGAAATATTTACGTATCTTTTTACCGTCGCCATTTTGTTTTTGATACTATTACAGTCCTATCCATTGAAATGATTTTTTTTTTTTTTTTTTTTTTTTGCACACTCTTAGTTATTCTTTGTCCCTGCACGTCTCCAATAATGATACGTGAAGGTGCTTCGTTCTCCAGTCTCCATCTTT
>CM065741.1:4963318-4975818 GCA_033310375.1 Conus canariensis
ATGCACCTAAATATTTATATGCATTCACAACAGGCAATGCTATGTTATTCTATGTGCATCTTCCTCGTCCTACTGAACGACCACCATTTCTAAAAACAAAAATGTTGCTTTTTTTCGAGTTGATCTTCAGATCACGACAAGATATACAGTTCTCTGCAAATTATTCAACAGCGTCTGTGGCTCCGTTATTGTTTCTGCTAATAACAGTGCGTCGTCTTCAGAAATAAAAAAGGAATGATAAAATGAATAAATCAAAATAATCGATTGTAAATAATGTCCCATGTTTACCCTTTTCGATAATTTCCAAAGCCAGTTCATTTATAAAATGGATAAATAGAACGGGGCTACATGCATAGCCTTGTTTTACATCTTATGTGCATTTGATATAGTCTGGTGGCTTAGATCTACATCTTACCCTAATCTGAACACTATTGTACATACTCTGGATACAGTTATAGAGTTAACCTTTTATTCCTTTTTTTTTTTTAACGAGAATACACCACAGAATTTTTCGGTTTAAAGAATCAGATACTTTTTTTCGAAATCGATGAAGGCTATGAATTATTTCTGAATGAAGGAGAGCTGTTTTTGTCCACAGACGCTGCATGGAATGGAGTTCTGCAAGGATGGGCCCCGTTTTCTCCGATCCCTCTTTTCCTGGATGGCGGCTGCTCTGTTGCGCTCGAATGTCTTTGTGCCCTGGGTACACTGTTGCTTCCACTGTGTTCTGTCAAGGGCGACATCTTCCCAGAATGCTGTGTGGATGTTGCAGCTTCTGAGGTCGGCCTTCAAGATGTCTTTGTATCTCTTGAGAGGCCTTCCTTGGTCACGTTGTCCTTCCTTTAGTTGTCCATGGAGCAGCATCTTTAGAATTCTGCTGTCCTCCGTACGGACAACGTGTCCTGCCCATCGGAGCTGGCTTTTTGTCACAGTAGGACATAGTGTTGACTTAAAGCACATTGTGCGACGTGGGCCTGCCTGTAAGTGTTGATTTGCACCCTTAGTGATAGTTTCAGAGTTCACTGCATGTTCTACTGTGTCCTTTCACCTTTACTTTTCTTTCAAAATCGTTATAGCCTCAGCAAACTTTTCAGGTTAGACACGATTTCCAAAGTGAGGAGGCAGTTCAGACTGAAAAGTCTCTCCACGGGAGGGACTGGGCGGAAAGGTGTTTTGTTTGGGTTTTTGATGGATGTTAGGTGATCCAGAAAGGAGGGGGAAAACCGACTAGCATGCCACAAGAATGGCCAGCAGTAATGTCCAGCAGACCACAGACAGCATGTGCAGAAGAACGCGAGGTTACATAACAGGGAATTACAGAGCGCGTTGGGCATCAACTGAAGTCTTTATTTGGATCACCTTAAAGACGCCATCCTCGCCTGTTCATGAAAAGCTCATGCTGTTAGCATTCTTGGTATACTTCTTCTTCTTCGTACACTCAGACATTAACCCCAGTGGCACTGACAAAGGCTGCTGTACGGGCTCTCCAGTGATTCATAGAGCTTCTCCCTCGTCGATGCGTCGGCAGGCCAGGTCTCTGCTCTCAGCTTTTGATGTGTGGGACAGTCCTGCAGGAAGTGTCCAATAGTCATTGGGGGCTGTAGTGTATGGGCAGCTTGAAGACTCACCAACGTGGAATTTTGTGAACATGTGATGTCTCAGTCTGGAGTGTCCTGTCCTCAGTCTCACAATGCTCACTTGGTCTGAACTGGGCAGCAGGTAGTATGCATCCCTCTTGCTGAAATCTGGGTGCTGCTCAAGCCATCCGCTTAGCTGCTTCTCCTTGACAATGGTTTTGGCTTCTTCAAAGGAGACTTCCCTGCTCCAGATGGTCTGCTGTCCGCCTTCTCCTTCTGGCAAAGGAAGAAGGACAGCATTTCCGGCATACGATCAGTTCAGTTCCGGTGAGAGGTGTGCCGTTTGCTCCAGTTCCATGTGGGAGGCGAAGAGCTCGGTCTACAGCGGAATGTCCGGTGTCCACGCCTCTCGTCTCGCTGGTTCATGGAGGGGGCGTCTCAGGATCTCATGCCACGCACTCTGGACTTCCGGTCAGCCGGGACATTCTGGGTAAAAGGCATCAGTCTCGGCTTCCGGTGTGTGTGTGTGTGGTGTGTGTGTTGTGTGTGTGTGTGTGTGTGTGTGTGTGTGTGCGTGCGCGTGCATGCGTGTGTGTGTGTGGTGTGTGTGTGTGTGTGTGTGTGTGGTGTGGTGTGTGTGTGTGTGTGTGTGGTGTGTGCGTGCGTGCGTGGTGTGTGTGTGTGTGTGTGTGTGTGTGTTGTGTGTGTGTGTCTGTGTGTGTCTGTATGTGTGTGTGTGTGTGTGTGTGTGTGTGTGTGTGTGTTGTGTGTGTGTGTGTGTGTGTGGCAGTAAGTGCATTGTGCTCAGAAGGGGTTGCCTCACCAAGACATTTTGTTCCTCTGTAGTTAACAGGGGGTAACTTATTTTGTCGACAAACTGATTTGAGACAGACTATGGCTTGAGAGAGAGAGAGAGAGAGGAGAGAGAGAGAGAGAGAGAGAGAGAGAGAGAGAGGGGAACGAAGGGGAAAAAAATCACCAGGAAATTGAGATAAGCAAATCAGAAATGCCTTTTTTTCCACCCAGCCCCTGGGGGGGGGGGGGGGGGGGGGGGGGGTAGAGAGAAATCATACAGAGTTGTTTTTTTTTTTTTCCAGAACTATAGTCTCAACAGTTGACATCCGTTCACTCTCTCACTCATCTGTGACCTCCTTCCTCCCCATCTGCCCCATCTCCATCCTTTCCTCTCCCTACAATTCAATTCCCACCCCCACCCCCCTCTCCCTACCTCTCTCCTCCGCCATCTCTTGCGACCTCCTTTCACCCTTCCATCCTCTTGCAACCCTCCTTTCACCCTTCCATCCTCTTGCAACCCTCCTTTCACCCTTCCATCCTCTAGCAACCCTCCTTTCACCCTTCCATCCTCTAGCAACCCTCCTTTCACCCTTCCATCCTCTAGCAACCCTCCTTTCACCCTTCCATCCTCTAGCAACCCTCCTTTCACCCTTCCATCCTCTAGCAACCCTCCTTTCACCCTTCCATCCTCTAGCAACCCTCCTTTCACCCTTCCATCCTCTAGCAACCCTCCTTTCACCCTTCCATCCTCTAGCAACCCTCCTTTCACCCTTCCATCCTCTAGCAACCCTCCTTTCACCCTTCCATCCTCTAGCAACCCTCCTTTCACCCTTCCATCCTCTAGCAACCCTCCTTTCACCCTTCCATCCTCTAGCAACCCTCCTTTCACCCTTCCATCCTCTAGCAACCCTCCTTTCACCCTTCCATCCTCTAGCAACCCTCCTTTCACCCTTCCATCCTCTAGCAACCCTCCTTTCACCCTTCCCTCCTCTAGCAACCCTCCTTTCACCCTTCCCATCCTCTAGCAACCCTCCTTTCACCCTTCCATCCTCTAGCAACCCTCCTTTCACCCTTCCCTCCTCTAGCAACCCTCCTTTCACCCTTCCTCTCTAGCAACCCTCCTTTCACCCTTCCATCCTCTAGCAACCCTCCTTTCACCCTTCCATCCTCTAGCAACCCTCCTTTCACCCTCCATCCTCTTACAACCCTCCTTTCACCCTTCCATCCTCTAGCAACCCTCCTTTCACCCTTCCATCCTCTAGCAACCCTCCTTTCACCCTTCCATCCTCTAGCAACCCTCCTTTCACCCTTCCATCCTCTAGCAACCCTCCTTTCACCCTTCCATCCTCTAGCAACCCTCCTTCACCCTTCCATCCTCTACAACCCTCCTTCAACCCTTCCATCCTCTAGCACCCTCCTCACCCTCCTCCTCGCACCCTCCTCACCCTTCCATCCCTAGCCCTTCCCTCACTCAGATCCGCCAGCACCCACCTTCTTCCCCCCCCCCCCCCCCCCACCGTCCCCTTTCCGCCTATCAGTACCGTAACGTGATGTGACAAGCTGTGACGTCTGGCCGTCCACAATCCTTCGCGCCAGCTACAACATTCCGCGCATTGCTAACCACAACCATCAACAGTAAAGCGCGTGATGTTGTGTGTGTGTGTGTGTGGGTGGGGGGGGGTGATGGTGTGTCGGGGGGGGGGAGGGTTAGTGTGTGTGTGTGTGTGTGTGTGTGTGTGTGTGTGTGTTTCAGTTCAGTAGTTTTATTTAACGTCTTTTCATCGCAAGATGATCTTAGACCTTTAAACTGCAATGACATTCCATTTTACTACCAGCACCTCCCCCCCCCCCCCCCCCCCCCCCCCCCCTAAAAAAAAAAAAAAAAAAAAAAACACTATTAACACACATATCTCAAATGGCTTTTTTCACAATAGTTTTGCAACTGGGGACTGAGCAATAACCAAAGCAATATAAAAAAAAGCAAGGGTTATTTACCACACTATCACATGGTCAGAATTATTTATAAAAATATTCTTCTCCTTATAAACTGTGATTAGTATAGGGCATTCAAATAAAAGGTGACGAATTGAAATATTCTCCTGACATATACACGCTATACCTCGTGAATATTTTGTATTCCATGTATTTAACCGTAATTTATGAATTAATCTGGCTAGATACCTTGGACATGATGGCAGGACGAATAAATTCTCATTAAGATGTTTCTTCCGCATATTCTTTTCCAATCGCTGGATCAATTCATGCGGAGAAAAAATTAAGACTTTGTTGAAGGGTGTTTCAAAAATTGTACAGGCTCCCTGTTTTGCCAATTTGTCTGCTAATTCATTTCCTTTTAAGCCACAATGTGAAGGAACCCAGCAAAAATCAACTGCTATACCTCGGGAAAGTAAACAATGTAATAGATGCTTAATTTCAAAAAGAATATCAGTTCTAATTTTAGAGTTCCAGTGCTTTAATGATTGTAAAACTGATTTTGAATCAACACAAAATAGCACACTATAAAATGATACTGGCGTGTCATATAAGATATAATTCAGAGCTTTCATAATTGCATATAGCTCTGATGTATAAATTGAAAATTCTCTGCCTAGATAGAAGGACTTTTGCACATTTAAGGATGGTATAGTGAATCCATCACCACTGTCAAACGTTTCCATTATTGAACCATCTGCAAATATTTTTAAATGATTTGGATAAGTCTTTTCGAGATGTTCTCGAACTTCATTTACTAGAATATTTACATTGTCATCTTTCTTCAAAGTAGTATATTCATCATCAATTTTTGCGTTGAGATGCTCCCATGGGGGTATTTGAGGAAAAATGGGAACCTCCGAAATTGCATCAATATCAATACTACATTCTGACATAAGCTCACAAGTGGAATTTCTAATTGGCTCTATGTATGATATATTTTTAGACCTTTTGGGGTATTCCTTGTTGGAATCCATAAGAATTTCATCAGTAGCAGAGTTTTTTTTACAGATAGGCCTCTTACAACGTATTTGGACACATCCAACGTTCGTTGTTCATTAAGAGGTAAAATGTTTGTCTCCTTATAGCATTTCATTGTGTTTGTGTGCACTGGAACACCCAAAGCTAATTTTAAAGCTTTACTATCTAAGCTTTGCAGTTTCTTTAAAAGGTAGTTAGATGCCGAGAAGTATACTTCCTGTCCATATATTAATTTTGATCGGACTAACGATGTATATAAATGTAAAAGTGCAGTACAGTCTTGACCCCATGGTTGACAACATATAATTTTGAGCAAATTTAATCTTTTCCTAGCTTTATCTATCAAATTTTCAATATGTTTTTTCCAGTTCAGCTTCGGTGTTAAAAACACTCCTAAGAATTTGACTGTTTGCTTATATTGTAGAACATTGTCGTCAAGAATAAGGTTGGGCAGAGCTTTTGGGTTTTCGCCATTATTAAAAAGCATTAAACAAGTTTTCTCACCAGATAATTCAAGACCGTTCTCTTTCATGTAAGCAGATAATCTGTCCAATTCTCCTTGATACATTGTCTGTACAAATTTTACTGCCCTTTTATTCGAGTGCTTCCTTAATGAAGTATTAATCCAAATGGCAATATCATCTGCATACTGCACTACATTGGTGGATTTTGATAATGCCTTTGGGAGATCATGTATAAGGATCGTAAATAACAAAGGTGCAATAACAGATCCCTGAGGAATGCCCATATCTATTTTCCTGAATGATGAATATATTTTTCCAATTCGTGTACATATATTTCTTCCTTCTAGAAAGTTTTTTTATATAATCATACATATTCCCAGAAATACCAATATTTTTCAGTTTATACAATAATCGAGCATGCCAAACACGGTCATATGCTTTCTTTACATCAAAGAATGTAGCTAATGTACTTTTTCTGCGTGAAAATTGCTTTTTTATATGAGAAGTTAATTTCACTAAATGATCAGTTGCGCAACGCCCTTTTCTGAATCCAGCTTGCTGGACTGGAATAATGTCATTTTTTTCACAATAATATAATAAACGTGTTTGTACAACTTTTTCAAGAAGTTTACCAACATGGGATGTTAAAGCAATGGGTCTATAGCTATTTACAGATGTTCTCGTTTTACCTTCTTTTGGTACTGGTACTACCACTGAACTTTTCCAGATTGTAGGAATAGTGCCGTACGTCCAACATTTTTGGAACAACGAATGCAGTAATATTTTCCACGAAGAAGGCAAGTGACGAAGAAGCTCGTAAGAAATACCATCTAGCCCACTGCTGAATCATAAGATGTAATGGATTCTATCGCTTCAAGAAGTTCTGATGATTGCAATGGAGAATTTAAGTAGTTATTATTGTCTGGTATGGGACTCTTATATTGCTCTTTTTGTTCATCTTTTTGTCTATGGTACTTGATTTCTGCTGGAAGATTTACAGCTCGACTATTTTCCGAAAAAAAAATGGGAGAAAGCTTCCGCCTTATCCATTGTGCTTGGAAATTCTTTTGTTAATTTTACAGCGTAAGCTTGTGTTTTGTAACAATTTTTCATTTGTTTTACTTTTTTTTCCAAACTTTAAACATATCCTTCGATTCTTTTACTTCGGTCTCACAAAATTCTGCCCAGTATTTCTTTTTAGCTTGAGCAATAATTTTATTACATTTGTTCTTTTCTTGCTTCATAAAGACAAAATTTTCTTCTGTCTTATTTCGTAACCAAGCCTTGTAACTTATTTGCTTTGATTTAACAGCTAGTTTACATTCTTCCGTCCACCATACATTACCCATATATTTACCAATCTTTTTAAATTTACATTTAGGGATAGAATGCTCGGCTGCTAACAGTATGACTTTGCTGAAATTAGAATAAAATAAATTAACATCATCATTCTCAATAAATGTTGTGTTATACGATGCAAGAAAAATCTGGTAGGCATCCCAGTTGGCAAGTTTATAATTAAACTTTGGAATTTTGTCTTCGATGTCTGTTACATCATTATTTATGTCATCATTAAAGATTATAGTAATGGGGAGGTGATCACTTCCCAAACAATCTTCTCCTACAGACCAATTACAGTTTACTGCAATGCTAGGTGAAACTAAGGATAAATCTATCGCGCTAGGTTTGTGAGTTGAAACATCTGGAATTCTTGTGATTCGACCATCATTTAATAAAACTAAAGAGGAATCAATAATATTTTCAACGAATCTGTTGGATGAAACTTTAGAACACTCAGAATCCCAAAATGGTGCATGAGCATTAAAGTCGCCAACAATGATCCATTTCTTACTTGTTAAATTTGTATTCTTCATCCAGTCTGTATTATCCTCTTGGGGTCCATTAGGATAATATACAGAAAGTATATTGTAAACTGAGTCTTTGTTCACTTTGATTACAGCACCTGTAGCAAATACACCTTCATCTTCCTGCGGCACCGGAAATGGAACGATCCTAGTAAATTCCAGGTCCCGTCTGATGTATAGCGCAGTCTGGACTTTTTTGTTTGATTCACTGACTGTGTAAAGTGGAGGGTAGAAATAATTCTCCAAATTAGGTAGTCTGTGCTTTTCCACATTCAGAGACTGAAGTGCTAGCACAGAGTAGTTTCCCTCCAGAACATGATTTTCAAAAGATAATTAATTACTGGGAAGTGATCTGGCATTCCATTGAAATATTTTGAAACAATCATTTTGCTTAGCTTTCATGGCAGATTGCAAGTTGTAACATAACTGCTGTTATGCAAATTATAGGTTTTCACGGCACATTCTCCACCAAACAAGATTGATTGATATTGAGAGTGACCTATTACAGTAGTAATAAATACGAAATAGCCCACATTGGGGAACATCTTCTTCTTAACAAATAAACTATACATTCAAAGAAAACACGAAAAGAACAATGTTATATAAACAATAAACCAATGTCTGAATAGCGCACTACTAAGTATACTGACTATGAGAATGATGAAGGCTATGAACACTCGTTATTCTGGGAACTTGTATGTCTCCAAAGTGCAGGTCTGACCTCAATTAACACTTGCAATGATGAATGTGGTGTGCCTTCACAAAACAGAATATCCAGGTATATCTAACACACAAGCCAACATAATGTATACATTTATACACAGGCATACATACAGCCACACACAAAGACGCGCGCGCGCGCACACACACTCACATACACACGTTCTCATCAGTGCATACAGCAACCACACACACACTACGTACGCGCCGCGCGCGCACACACACACACACACACACACACACACGTACGCACCTACACACACACACACACACACACACACACACACACACACACACACACACATTCACATATTAACTACAGCTCAAAATATACATTGTCAAGGCAGTCACCAGTGGGGTACCAAAAACCCCTCCAGTCAAAGAACCCCATATGCGGCTGAATGTACGATTTGGAACGTCGCTTGGGCTGATTCCAGAAAAGACCGTGAAGATGTCTGCCCAAGTTTCCGGCCAGCACTGACGCTCCTCGTTGGTTGGGGTGAAGCTGATCCCGGAGACCTCTCGGCTGCAGGTTCTCGTGGCTGATGAAAGAGATATTCTTGTTCTCCACCAGCTCGGCAAACACCAAGGCGTTATAAAGGTCTCTTTTTGCATTCAGGGAAGGATCTTTGACTGGTGAAATTTTGCTAATAACGACTTTCACTTTCTGATGCTCAGACTGTAACTTGCGCACGGCAGCAACAAAAGCTTCACTGGCAGCCTGAGGGGTCTTGTTTCTCAGGGTGTTGATGCCACAGTGCAACACGACAGTATCGAGTTCTTGGTAAGCGTTTATAGCAGATCTAGCAGCTCTTTCAATATCATCCATGGACAGGCATTTACGTTTGATGACACGAAGTCCATAGGAAAGACCAAGGCTACGTGCCTGCACCCCATTTAGTACAGAATCGTGCAGGATGGCAATACCAGGAAGATCTTTTTCTGTCTGGAGGTACTTTTCAGACTTTGATCCAGCATTTCGAACTTCAGTAATGACTTTTTTCTTTTTTTGAGAGGATGACGCCGACGGCATTACGTCATCGGAAGTATTCGCATCAGAAACCGCGTTCTTTTCCCTCACCGCAGGCAAATGGGTAGTTTTGGGCTTCTTTGCCCTGCTTCTGTCCTCTTTTATCGGCATTTCAGGTAAGTCTTTATTCAGTGGAAGGGTAACACTAGCAGATGTTTTAACTGCATCAGAGTAGAGTATATTCTTCTGAACGGGCTGCACTATTTTTACCGCCCCTTTCCCTTCCGACACATGATCTTTTCTCAGATTCACAATAATGTTGGACAGGTGAGCTATTGTTGTTTCCAATGCTTTGACTCGATCGCATAAAGTGTCAATGGTTGTACTTACGCACGACGGATTTTTACAAATCGAATCAGCTCCGGTGTTAGTGACGGGTCGAGTAGGGAGCATGCCGTTATAAACTTCGTCCAGTTCTAACACTTCAGTAGAGGTCGAAGCATCCTTCTTCTCATTCTTGTTTTGTAGCTTTGTCTTCACCATGTTCATTGAACATGTGTCTGCAGGAGTCTTAGCTGACGTTCCTCTCATAGGCTGGAACCTAGTCTTGGTCATTTTCTTTCCATTAGAGATTCCTGCGCAATATGGCGACGTCAACAACTGGCTAATCTTCTTCTGGGACAGTATGTTCTCTAATGGAAATGTGTGTGTGTGTGTGTGTGTGTGTGTGTGTGTGTGTGTGTGTGTGTGTTGGGGAGGGCTGGTGTCTGTGTGTGTGGAGGGGGGGGGGGGTTGGTGTATGTGGGTGTGGGTGGTGGGTGTCGATGGTGTGTGTGCGTGTGGGGGGAGGGGGTTGTGTGTGTGTGTGTGTGTGTGTGTGTGTGTGTGTGTGTGTGAGGGCTGGTGTGTATGGGGGGTTGGTGTGTGTGTGTGTGTGTGTGTGTGGGGGGGGGGGGTTGGTATGTGTACATGTGTGTATGGGGGGGGGGGAGGGGTGTGGTTGGTGTGTGTGTGTGCCTGTTTGTGTGTGTGTGTGTGGGGGGGGGGGGGGGGGGGGGGGGGATGCGTGCGTGCTTACGCCTTTGATTGTTTGTGGGAAATGAATGTTCAGCAGATGACTTAGTAACAAGAACAGTGACAAGAACAACAATAACAGTAACAACAACAACACACACACACACACACACACACACACACACACACACACACACACACACACACATCTGTGGACTTTCAGTTTACAGACCTGCATCACCCCATCGACGCACCCCCACTAATGCATACATGTCTACAGCATACACTGGGGTCTCTAAGAGATTGTCGTTTTCGATCATTTGTGTCTGTTATTGGAAAGGCCCAGTATGAGTCCGCCCCAATCTCTAGGAGCATTCGCCGTGTTGGCCTTCAGATGATTCACATGTTTGTTTGGATGGTGATGTGTCTTGCTCTCTTCCTTTAAGTCTGAATGTGCGGTCACGTCCTCTCTTGATGCTCAGATCTGAAAGATGGGATGGGGTCTTTGCTCTTGTTTGTTTAGGTGATTCTTCAGATCTCTTATCACATCAGAAAAGGGAGGAAGAGGAGGAGGAGGAGGAGAAGGAAGAAGAAAAGTAGAAGTAGTGGTAGTAGTAGTAGTAGTAGCCGCAGTGGTGGTGGTGGTATATGGCCCTTTGCGGTCGGCTGGGCTTTAAGCAACATTACCTTAGCTTACTTGGTGGTGGTGGTGGCAGTACAAGAAGAAGAGGAGGAGGACGACGACGACGACGAAGAGGATGAGAGAGGAGCTCAGCCAGCAGCAGCAGCAGCAGCAACAACCAACAACAACAGCACGCAGCACAGCACAACAACTATAACAACAGAAGAAGAAGAAGAAGAAGAACAAGAAAGAAACAGAAGAATTTACCCCCAGGAGACAGTAGAAAGCAGCAGCAGCAGTAACAGCCGCAGCAGCAGCAACAACAGCAGCAACAACAGCAGCAGCAGCGGCGGCAGCAAGGACAAACTTCAGTTTGAGATTTTAATGACGGTTCGTAAGATTATAACACCAACAATAACAACAACAACAACAACAACAACCACTGTGATATTTCAAGCACGGTTCGTAGGATTGAATTTAACAATTCCTGGTCTGACGCATGTAATAATATGTCCACGTCGGCTACAAGGCTTTAATTGTCCTTAAAGTAAAGAAGAAGAAGAAGAAGAAAGCCAACAAGTCGAAGCTCCGTGGTGCATTCCATGTCATGTACCACTCACAGTGAAACATATTCTTTTAGAATGTTAGGACTTGCATGATGTGAGACATAAACATTTTACAGCGGACTCCATGAAAACCTTGTTCAGAGATGTCCCACCTGATGTGATCTTTGAATTTCTGAAAGAGATCAACATTTTGTCATCTGATCTAAGACTTTACAGAAGAAAGATTTTTTTTAAAACAAATTTTCCGTTGTGTTTTAAGAATGTGTACTACAAAGGGTTGTGTGAATGAGTTTTTTTTTTAATTTTTATTTTTAAGACTTGGGGTTGTCTTCAAGGCGGTGACAGCCCTGACATATGGCCCTTTGCGGTCGGCTGGGCTATGAGCATCATGACCTTACCTCAGTTTTCCCACTTTGCTGACGTCAAGGAAAAAGAAAATAAGGAGAGACCAAAAAAAAAAAAAAAAGGAATAAAAAATAGGGGGAGAAAAAGCCAGAAAAAAAAAAAGAAAAAGAAAAAGAAGTCAAGAAGACCAGGAGAGGACATTTCTCATCGGTGGAACAACTAAAGATGTTCCTCGGAGTGACACTGACAACTTGCTGCGGCAGTCAGCCCCGGCAAACCGATATCTTCCTCCTCGGCCAAATCACCCTCTGCCGCCATACCTAGCCACCCCCCCTCTCCTCTCCTCTCTTTCACCTCCTCCTCCCCTCCTCCTCCTCCTCCTCTTCCTCCCTATCACCGGTGTCGTTTTTGGATTCTTCCCCCCCTAACTGTGATTTGTGGACCCCGGTTGTGTTAGGTTACTAGCTGATTATGATTTACTTGGACTTACTTCTGTTTGTCTGATCGTCTGTCTGTCTGTCTGTCTGTCTGTCTGTCTGTCTGTCTGTATCTTGTGTGTGTGTGTGTGTAGTGTGTGTGTGTTTGTGTG
>CM065741.1:4980818-5005818 GCA_033310375.1 Conus canariensis
TTTTGCTTTGTAAAAGACCTGCATTTTGTTACATGAAATCGTGTTGATGGTTATGTATTGTTTTGCTTTGTAAAGACCTGCTATTTTTGGTATGAAATCGTGTTGACTGGTTATGTATTGTTTTGCTTTGTAAAACCTGCATTTTTGGTATGAAATCGTGTTGAATGGTTATGTATTGTTTTGCTTTGTAAAGACCTGCATTTCTTGCATGAAATCGGTTGTTGACTGGGTTATGTATTGTTTTGCTTTGTAAAGACCTGCATTTTTGGATGAAATCGTGTTGACTGGTTATGTATTGTTTTGCTTTGTAAAGACCTGCAATTTATGGATGAAATCGTGTTGACTGGTTATGTATTGTTTTGCTTTGTAAAGACCTGCATTTTATTGCATGAAATCGTGTTGACTGGTTATGTATTGTTTTGCTTTGTAAAGACCTGCATTTTTTGGTATGAAATCGTATTGAATGGTTATGTATTGTTTTGCTTTGTAAAGACCTGCATTTTAGTGGTATGAAATCGTGTTGACTGGTTATGTATTGTTTTGCTTTGTAAAGACCTGCATTTTATTGTATGAAATCGTGTTGAATGGTTATGTATTGTTTTGCTTTGTAAAGACCTGCATTTTGTGGTATGAAATCGTGTTGAAATGGTTATGTATTGTTTTGCTTTCGTAAAGTGCATTTACTTTATAAATTCGGTCGAATGTTATGTTTTTTTGCACCTGTAAAGACGGCATTTTGATAAGGAAAGCTGTTGTATTTTAGTCATTTTTTGCATTTGTCAAGACCTCATTTTTGTGGTATTTCACACATCTTTTTTGTAATTTAAGTATTGTTTTGCTTTTCCCAGACCTGCATTTTTTCTGTGAATTCGTTTTTTGATCATTTTTGTCATTACTTTTGCATTTGTTGGCTGCTTTCTTGTATGAAATTCTCTCACATGTTTTAATTGTTTTTGCTTTTATAGACAGGGCGTACTTTACATTGGAGAAAATCTGTTGTGTGGTTGTTTGTTGTTTTGCTTGGTAAAAGGACCTGACATTATTGATTTCTGAAATGTGTAGGTATGTTCATTATGGTTTATGCGATGTTTACAGAAGCTGCATTCGGTGTGTATCGCAAAATCAGTTTTTCTTTCATTGTTTCGCGTTTCAAGATAAACTGGAATTTATTGTTTGTCTTGTTTGAATGTTTGTTTGTTTTGTTTTTTTGTTGTTGTACTGCCATTTTGACGGGAGTATAAATACGTGTTGAATGGTTATGTATTATTTTTCTTTGTAAAGACCTGCATTTTGTGGTATGAAATCGTGTTGACTGGTTATGTATTATTTTGCTTTGTAAAGACCTGCATTTTGTGGTATGAAATCGTGTTGACTGGTTATGTATTATTTTGCTTTGTAAAGACCTGCATTTTGTTGTATGAAATCGTGTTGACTGGTTATGTATTATTTTGCTTTGTAAAGACCTGCATTTTATGGTATGAAATCGTGTTGACTGGTTATGCATTATTTTGCTTTGTAAAGACCTGCATTTTATGGTATGAAATCGTGTTGACTGCTTATGTATTGTTTTGCTTTGTAAAGACCTGCATTTTATGGTATGAAATCGTGTTGAATGGTTATGTATTGTTTTGCTTTGTAAAGACCTGCATTTTCTTGCATGAAATCGTGTTCGACTTGTTATGTATTGTTTTGCTTTGTAGAGACCTGCATTTTATTGGATGAAATCGTGTTGCCTGGTTATGTATTGTTTTGCTTTGTAAAGACCTGCATTTTATGGTATGAAATCGTGTTGAATGGTTATGTATTGTTTTGCTTTGTAAAGACCTGCATTTTATTGCATGAAATCGTGTTGACTGGGTTATGTATTGTTTTGCTTTGTGAAGACCTGCATTTTTTTTGTATGAATCGTGTTGACTTGTTATGTATTGTTTTGCTTTGTAAAGACCTGCATTTTATTGTATGAAATCGTGTTGAATGGTTATGTATTGTTTTGCTTTGTAAAGACCTGCATTTTGTGGCATGAAATCGTATTGAATGGTTTTGTATTATTTTGCTTTGTAAAGACCTGCATTTTGTGGTATGAAATCGTGTTGAATGGTTATGTATTATTTTGCTTTGTAAAGACCTGCATTTTGTAGTATGAAATCGTGTTGATGGTTATGTATTATTTTGCTTTGTAAAGACCTGCATTTTGTGGTATGAAATCGTGTTGACTGGTTATGTATTATTTTGCTTTGTAAAGACCTGCATTTTGTTGTATGAAATCGTGTTGAATGGTTATGCATTATTTTGCTTTGTAAAGACCTGTATTTTATGGTATGAAATCGTGTTGACTGCTTATGTATTGTTTTGCTTTGTAAAGACCTGCATTTTATGGTATGAAATCGGGTTGAATGGTTATGTATTGTTTTGCTTTGTAAAAGACCTGCATTTTCTTGCATGAAATCGTGTTGACTTGTTATGTATTGTTTTGCTTTGTAGAGACCTGCATTTTATTGGATGAAATCGTGTTGCCTGGTTATGTATTGTTTTGCTTTGTAAAGACCTGCAATTTATGGAATGAAATCGTGTTGACTGGTTATGTATTGTTTTGCTTTGTAAAGACTGC
This sequence comes from Conus canariensis, assembly GCA_033310375.1. Classification (NCBI taxonomy): domain Eukaryota; kingdom Metazoa; phylum Mollusca; class Gastropoda; order Neogastropoda; family Conidae; genus Conus; species Conus canariensis. Next base: position 4,983,427 of record CM065741.1, read on the forward strand.
ATTTTATTGCATGAAATCGTGTTGACTGGTTATGTATTGTTTTGCTTTGTAAAGACCTGCATTTTATTGTATGAAATCGTATTGAATGGTTATGTATTGTTTTGCTTTGTAAAGACCTGCATTTTATTGTATGAAATCGTGTTTGAATGGTTATGTATTGTTTTGCTTTGTAAAGACCTGCATTTTATTGTATGAAATCGTGTTGAATGGTTATGTATTATTTTGCTTTGTAAAGACCTGCATTTTATCGTATGAAATCGTGTTGAATGGTTATGTATTGTTTTGCATCGTAGTGCACTGATTACCTTAAAATTCGAGATACGATATATTTTTTTTCCACCTGAAATCAGAGAGGCTGGTGTTGATAAGGACAGCTGATTGTCATTTTTCACAGCCATCCATTTTTCCTGTCATTTTCCACAGCCATCCATTTTTCCTGTCATTTTTCGCAGCCATCCATTTTTCCTGTCATTTTCCACAGCCATCCATTTTTCCTGTCATTTTCCACAGCCATCCATTTTTCCTGTCATTTTTCACAGCCATCCATTTTTCCTGTTATTTTCCACAGCCATCCATTTTTCCTGTCATTTTTCACAGCCATCCATTTTTCCTGTCATTTTTCACAGCCATCCATTTTTCCTGTCATTTTTCACAGCCATCCATTTTTCCTGTCATTACTCTTTCGTCATTGCTGTTGTTGCTGCTTTCATTGTTAAATTCTCTCCACAGTACGTTTTCAATGTGCGGGGTTTTTTGTACTCCCAGTTCTTATAGAACAGGGCGTACTTTACAATGGGAACGAAGAAATGCTGTCTGTGTGTCTGTCTCTCTGTCTGTCTGTCTGACCGTCCATGGTCAAAATGTGTTCTACTCGCTCCAGACAAAACTACTGGGCCGATCTTTCTGAAAATGTGTAGGTATGTTCATTATGGGTCACGGATGATGCCCCATGTTTACCAGAGTAGCTGTCACTAACGGCTGTAACGGCCCAAACAGTTTTTCCTCTTCATGGAATATCTCACGCGTATTCAAGATAAACTGGGAGTACGTTTATATGCTTTGCATCTTGTTTTGTTTGTTTGTTTGTTTTGTTTTTGTGTTGTTGTACTCCCAGTTCTTATAGAACAGGGAGTACTTTACAATGGGAACGAAGAAATGCTGTGTGTGTGTGTGTGTGTGTGTGTGGTGTGTGTGTGTGTGTGTGTGTGTGTGTGTGTGTCTGTCCGTCTGTGGTCAAAATGTGTTCTACTCGCTCCAGACAAAACTACTGGGCCGATCTTTCTGAAAATTTGTAGGTATGTTCATTATGGGTCACGGATGATGCCCGATGTTTTATTTTACCGTTATATCCTTTACTAACGGCTGTAGCGGCCTGTAACGGTTTTCTTTTTTATGGAAAATCTCAGAAAGTACTTGGCCGATCTTTCTGAAAATTACCAGGGATGCTCACTATGGGTTACGAATGATGCCCGATGTTTTAGTTTACCGTTATAGCTGTTACTAACGGGCCATAATGGTTTTCTTCTTTATGGAAAATCTCAAAAAGTACTTGGCCGATCTTTCTGAAAATTTGTAAGTATGTTCATTATGGGTCACGGATGATGCCCGATGTTTTAGTTTACCGTTATAGCCGTTGCTAATGGGCCATAATGGTTTTCTTCTTTATGGAAAATCTCAGAAAGTACTTGGCCGATCTTTCTGAAAATTTGTAAGTATGTTCATTATAGGTCACAGACGATGGCTGATGTTTACCAGAATAGCCATTACTAACGGCTACACCAGCCCAAGACGGTTTTTCTCTTTATGGAATATCTCAGGCGTATTCGGGATAAACTGGGAGTACGTTTATATGCCTTGCATCTTGTTTTTTTGTTTTTGTTTCCTTCTGAAACTCCTTCAAACATCCAGAATTTCCCGACATTCCCTAAAACGTCCACAGAACTCCTTCACAACTAACATGAAACTCCACGCCCACCCTCTATCCTACTTTCCTCCCTCCCCCTCCTCTGTTCCATACCCACAGATGGCAAAGCAGTTTCTAAGTGTTCTAAATTGGGATGGTTTTGCAGCATGTAAAGGCTGGATAGCAACTGTTTTTACTTTCAATTGAACAGTAAAAACCACCCACACTCTTTTCACATTCAATTGAACACTAAAAACCACCCACACTCTTTTTACATTCAGTTGAACAGTAAAAACCACCCACACTCTTTTTACATTCAATTGAACACTAAAAACCACCCACACTCTTTTTACATTCAATTGAACACTAAAAACCACCCACACTCTTTTTACATTCAATTGAACACTAAAAACCACCCACACTCTTTTTACATTCAATTGAACACTAAAAGCCACCAACACTCTTTTTACATTCAAGCCAGATTGTTTGAGGGTCATTGTTGTTTATAAAGACTGATGATGGATTCTTCCGTCGTGTCCGACGGATGAGTAGGCAGACAGGTCATCTGCTGATGTGGGTCCTCATGTGGGAATGAAGACCAGTTTTTGAGGCACAAAGACTTCCACAGACGCTGCATGGAATGGAGTCCTGCAAGGATGGGCCGCGTCTTCTCTGATTCTTCCTTTCCTGAATGGCGGCTGCTCTGTTGTGCTCAATGTCTTTGTGCCCTGGGTACACTGTTGCTTCCACACCGCTGTCTTTCCTGTGTCATCCTGTTTCTTTCTTTCTTTCTTTCTTCCATATTATAAGCAATTTATTGTCTCATTTATTCATTCATTCATTCATTCATCCATTCATTTATTCGTTTATTCATTCATTTCCACATGCATCTGAATTTCTGCGTTGGTTTTGCTTTCTGGTCATTCTCGACAGTGTTTTCCAAGCTCTGGAGCGATGACAATTTGGTAGAGGTGTTTGAAGTGTTCTGGATACTTTTGCCATACTTTCGTTTCTTTGAGTTCTGCTAACTGGCACACAAGCTGTATATTGTCTTCTGCAAGTCCCATCCATGATTTTCCATGTCCTAGAGGAGTTTTCTTGACTGCCGTATGAAGCGGGTTTTGGGGATTTCAGGTGCTCTAAAATATACCTTCACCTGCTCTAGTTTGTGTCTTACCTGCTTTGAAGGAAGGTCGGGCAGGTATCCCATAGTTTCAACTAGCGTATCCTTGGTGGTTATCCAGATCAGTCTCATTGCTTTATTTTGAATTCATTTTAATTGAAGAAGATTGCTTGTGGACAGTGTTGTAAGCCCTAATCCATAATCAATCACACTGAGTACAAGTGCGTGATACAGTCGGTAGATATGGCGTTGTTCAGTGCCTTTAGCTGCCGTTTCTTTCATGCCAGATAGGCCTTTTTTGCATTTAAGAACCACTCAGCATGTTTTACAGAGAGTCAGACATTCTATCACAACCTGTACCTAAACAGCGTAGACTGTCAATTGATTCAATTCGTATTCCATTGAAGGAAATTGGTGAGGCAATCGTTCTGATGTCTTGTTGTGAGTGCAGACTAATGTCTGGGCGTTTGTAGGGTTGATGGATGATCCAGTTTCTTGACACCCCTGAGCAATGCTGTTCACCAGCTGCTGAGCTGCCTTCGTTCTTTATTAAGCATTGTTTGACGTGTTGCAGATCAAACCGTCATTTGCTAGTGTCAACACTGGAGCAAGTCCGTTTCTATCAAGGTCTGCAAGGCCTTTGGTGTAAACATTGTGAAATGGATAGGGTAAATAAAGAAGAGTGAAGGAGACGGGAAAGAGAGCGAGTGGACACATCATCTCTCACATCAACAGCAGCTCGTTGGTTCTCTCTTTTATTTCAAATCATAGCTTGACCAACGGACCAGTTTGGACCGAACCAACCTCACCGACCTCACCGACCTATTAAGACATAAACAATAATGATCATAAACATAGGGTATTATTAAGAACACATATACTGAAAAACATAATTATTCAATACGAGGAAGAGTTGCATTCAACAAAGGTTCAAAGTAGGGAAGAGATCAAACAAGGCACACATTATTCAGATTAAGCCCAGACAAGTATCAAATGTTCATAATGAAATTGTGAAATCATACATTAAAACAATTATAGTCCCTGCAGCACACAGACATCAAAATTAAGGTGCGAGGATTCACATCAAAATACACAAAAGGCCTTCCCATTGCAAATGGTAGAAGGTAAAAACATACCTTTGCAATCAACAACATACTTATTTCATAATCATAACATTAACAAAGGGGCTCCCCGTTGCGAATGGCAGGAGTTACGAACAGTCAAAAGCATGGATTATAATAGTTTTACTCCCCGTTGCGAACAGCAGAAGTTCTGGACAATTAATGAAATTAATGAACAATTAATTTTCAATAGCAAGGCATCACTTTGGTCGTATAGCAGTTATACAATTGTATGAAGAAAAAGAAATCTGTGTCGTGTCCACATATTTGACCAAATTCAAAAAGTACACATATCGCACATCAACCAGCCAACTAAATCTGTTTTTCTTTCTCCATAGATCACTACACCCACCTCAGGTGCTACACGGTATGGCTCCTCACGTGTCACTCGTTAGGCCTACACACCATCCCAATAAGGCGCGGCTGTTGCTTTTCAGCCCTGCAATGGACCCACGGGTGTAAACATATCGAACAAATAAACGCTCACAAACTAACCAGTCCAACAACAAATAAGCAAACAGACCGACCAGTGGCTACTTGCACACAAAATAGTCGCATTAATGCACAAACAACCGAACAGCACCCAAGTCATTATCTGCCTAATTACTCAGCCAAATAACCCACGCGACCATTCAGTCGCTCAAATAATAAAACAATCGAACAAACAGGTGAAACATTCGTTTCTAGATAGGTATCGACCCAGACACACAGAGGAATCATCAAACTACTTTCACTGACAGTATCTTAATCATTTGCACAGGCCGCCGTGCGGTTTCATCACTGTGACTTAACCCTATCCGTCTCGCCAGCCAACAAAGGCGACGTTCACAAGCCAGTTTGTCTAGTGTTCGAACACATGTAACCTGCAGGGTGCGCGTTAAACTTTATCCACTAATCACAATAAAAGACAGCAACGTCTGTAATCTATGTTTCTGGCATCGATTTGTTGATTACTAACAATACAATCTGTGATAATACTGAATTGCCGTTTTTAGTTTCATTCTTATTAAACGCCAGCCCCTCCTTAGTTGCAGAGTTACTGTATAAATGACGGTGGAAATTTGGTATATCACATTTCCAAATAAGAAGAAAACGGAGTTTGAACAATAAAAATGTGACAACATAGAACTTCTGATTTCCATTTACTAGTAGTGTTGTTTCACTAAGATAGTACTCTAGGTAAAACATAGCCAAACCAAAGGCAAAAACTGTCAACATACCTTTACATTCACAAACACCTGAATAACGGAATCAGCGTCACAGCCTTCACCGCACTCTGGTCAGTGAACAAATATCTGTTTAGTTTAAGCATTGTTTCTTTTGCATTTTCCGCTCCATAACTTTCTCGATATTTGCTTCACTGTTGTCATACTGAAAGGGGTCCTTTTGTTTCGTTTGTTTTACTGTTGACGATTTCTGTCACCTGAATAAGGCAGGGAAATGGCTGTTGTCATACTGAAAGGGGTCCTTTTGTTTCGTTTGTTTTACTGTTGACGATGTCTGTCACCTGAATAAGGCAGGGAAATGGCTGTTGTCCATACTGAAAGGGGTCCTTTTGTTTCGTTTGTTTTACTGTGGACGATGTCTGTCACCTGAATAAGGCAGGGAAATGGCTGTTGTCATACTGAAAGGGGTCCTTTTGTTTCGTGTGTTTTACTGTTGACGATGTCTGTCACCTGAATAAGGCAGGGAAATGGCTGTTGTCATACTGAAAGGGGTCCTTTTGTTTCGTTTGTTTTACTGTTGACGATGTCAGTCACCTGAATAAGGCAGGGAAATGGCTGTTGTCATACTGAAAGGGGTCCTTTTGTTTCGTGTGTTTTACTGTTGACGATGTCTGTCACCTGAATAAGGCAGGGAAATGGCTGTTGTCATACTGAAAGGGGTCCTTTTGTTTCGTTGTTTTTACTGTGGACGATGTCTGTCACCTGAATAAGGCAGGGAAATGGCTGTTGTCATACTGAAAGGGGTCCTTTTGTTTCGTGTGTTTTACTGTTGACGATGTCTGTCACCTGAATAAGGCAGGGAAATGGCTGTTGCCATACTGAAAGGGGTCCTTTTGTTTCGTTTGTTTTACTGTTGACGATGTCTGTCACCTGAATAAGGCAGGGAAATGGCTGTTGTCATACTGAAAGGGGTCCTTTTGTTTCGTGTGTTTTACTGTTGACGATGTCTGTCACCTGAATAAGGCAGGGAAATGGCTGTTGTCATACTGAAAGGGGTCCTTTTGTTTCGTTTGTTTTACTGTTGACGATGTCTGTCACCTGAATAAGGCAGGGAAATGGCTGTTGCCATACTGAAAGGGGTCCTTTTGTTTCGTTGTGTTTTACTGTGGACGATGTCTGTCACCTGAATAAGGCAGGGAAATGGCTGTTGTCATACTGAAAGGGGTCCTTTTGTTTCGTTTGTTTTACTGTTGACGATTCTGTCACCTGAATAAGGCAGGGAAATGGCTGTTGTCATACTGAAAGGGGTCCTTTTGTTTCGTTTGTTTTACTGTTGACGATGTCTGTCACCTGAATAAGGCAGGGAAATGGCTGTTGTCATACTGAAAGGGGTCCTTTTGTTTCGTTTGTTTTACTGTTGACGATGTCTGTCACCTGAATAAGGCAGGGAAATGGCTGTTGTCATACTGAAAGGGGTCCTTTTGTTTCGTTTGTTTTACTGTTGACGATGTCTGTCACCTGAATAAGGCAGGGAAATGGCTGTTGTCATACTGAAAGGGGTCCTTTTGTTTCGTTTGTTTTACTGTGGACGATGTCTGTCACCTGAATAAGGCAGGGAAATGGCTGTTGTCATACTGAAAGGGGTCCTTTTGTTTCGTGTGTTTTACTGTGGACGATGTCTGTCACCTGAATAAGGCAGGGAAATGGCCAGCTCCCTGATGTAAAAGTACTTCGGCAATCACGCCTGCTGTGAACTTTGGGCCGATGAGTATCAAGTCATTGACGCAGTCAGCGTAACCCTGCTATCTTAGAAGTGTAGGAGATGATGTTCTTAGTGTGCTGAGGAGAACTTCCATCTCTTCCAGCGCCGTTCCTTGAGGACTGGTACCACGCTGATCCCACAATTTTGACCGTGCATTTAGATCACATTGTATCACAGAGCCTCCAAATTCGTCTCCTATTTCTTCAAAAAAAAATGTCCAGGCCATTTTTTATGTCATGAGATCCTGGATGTAAGTATGCATTGACGAGCGCAAGGCTTTTCTGCTTAACATCAGGTTTTTCCAGGCTCACACTCATTAGTTCACGTGTGCTGCAACACCAGTCTATCCTGAGCTATTTGTTTTTCAAGCTTTTTCTTATTATCATAGCTAGTCCTCGTCCATCATCCCTTTGAAAGATTATGAAGTCATCCAATTGTATTGGTCTGTGGGCGGTACTTCTTGTTTCCTGAAGACACAGAATATCAGTCATGTGCTAGTTTTTCAGTTGTTGAGATCCTCTTTCTAGCACTGCGGCGGTTCGAAGTACAAATCCTGAAATATTTCTTGGATAGCCTTTCAGCTTTTATCATATTCTTGCCTATCTCTTTTCTTCTCCAAACTCTGTTGCTACTCTGACTGTTGTTTTGAGGGGATCCCGTTGTAAGACCCAATGCTTGCATTCAATGATTCCCAAGGTGCAAGCAAGACAAAGGTTTTTGAGAATCCATCAAAAGGAATTCTTACTGTTGATGAATTATAGAGGTCACCCTGACAGACCCTCGTATCAGAGAAGGGCAGTGGATGTCCATACGTGTAGTGACTGCTCACACATATGAAGTCCGTCATCCTGGCGTCGCCCTAGGGCCAGACTGCCTACAGTTCCAGACTGATTCACCCGACAGTCCTTCATCCCCTCGTGACTGTATGAAAGCCTTGGGATTGGGGGAGGTCGACTCCTAAACGGAAGGTGACAGCAGAGATATAAGAGTGAAAAGTTTCATCCTTAAGTTACTATCTGTGTTTGTGTTTGATTCTTTCTTTAGTTTTGTAGAATAAACCAGCTAAATAAGGACTAAAAACAAGCAGAAAATTTAGATCACCTACCTGTCTCCCATTTTGTGTGACTTTGTTCAAATCGGTCTATGCTGATTATCACTTTGATCGACAAACTGGACGTGGCTGTCATTGTAAGAATGGAGAGAACAAAATAGAAAACCTCGGAGGAACAAAGAAAGAAACAAAAAAACAAACAACAACAACACAACAACAAAACCCAAAAGAAACTTTCTGGTTTTGATGGCACTCGTAAGAACGACTCTCTTGATCATGACGTTTGCGGGCTCCCCAAATGTTGACATTTTCCCTGTACAGGCTGCACACCAAAAATTGATGCGTCAAGGCCTTGCTTAAGGAGTCGAGTATTTATAGACTGGCGCAACTGGATTGTTTTGAGAATTTTTATTGTGTGAAAGTTGATTCTCCTTTTCTTTCATATGGCCATCAAGGTACAAGCCAGGTGGCTCCATGCAGACAGATTGAAATCAAAGGAATGGGATTGTTTTGTGCTCTTGAAGCTGGCGCAAAGATAGGGTCACAGGTGAATGTGAAGGCCTGAAATGTGTGTGAACTAAGGGGAAGGTCATGCGTTTGAAGATTGCTTGTGATTTCATCGGTGAAGATCCCCCCAAAACAAAGGGAATGATTTTGGAGTGTTGTTCTTTTGATCAAGTATCGCTTTAACATTAAATGCTGGCTCTGATTTATGTTAGGCCTCTAAACGCTTACATGGATTATTAGTGTTTTAGTACTGACATGGATTATTAGTGTTTTAGTACTGACATGGATTATTAGTGTTTTAGCACTGACATGGATTATTAGTGTTTTAGTACTGACATGGATTATTAGTGTTTTAGTACTGACATGGATTAAGTGTTTAGCCTGAATGGATTATAGTGTTAGCACTGACATGGATTATTAGTGTTTTAGCACTGACATGGATTATAGTGTTTAGACTGACTGGATTTTAGTGTTTAGCACTGACATGGATTATTAGTGTTGTAGCACTGACATGGATTATTAGTGTTTGTAGTACTGACATGGATTATTAGTGTTGTAGCACTGACATGGATTATTAGTGTTGTAGCACTGACATGGATTATTATTTAGTTGAGATTATTAGTGTTTTAGTACTGACATGGATTATTAGTGTTTTAGTACTGACATGGATTATTAGTGTTTTAGCGCAAAATCCTAATTGTGGCATGTAGCCACAGAATAATGGGCTCGTGCCTTCAAGCCCAAAGCTCACTGACAAAGGGAAGCAATCCATCATTTGACATCTCCGCTCTGGACACGTGTTGTTGCCGTTGTCTCCCTTCTAACCATGCTACACTGATTTCTCAGATGACTACTGCAATCGCAGAATGGAATCAGTCTCTTGCACACTGGGCTGACCAGGTTGAGTTGACTCGAGTTGGGCTGTGTCGAACGTGCTGTGTTATGTTGAGTCGCCCCGAGTTTGGCTTAGCTGAGGTGAGCTGAGATTTTTATTGCTTATATTAGTTTTGGTTAATTCTTAAAAGTTCCATTAGAAAGGGGCTGTTGGAAATCAACAACAATGACAACAACAAAAGTAGTAGTAGTAGTAGTAGTAGTAGTAGTAGTAGTAGTAGCAGCAGCAGCAACAAGAATAATACGAATAATAACAACAACGACAACAACAACACAACACAACAATGATAATAATAATAATAATAATAATAATAACTGTGACATATTTTGAACCCTCTTTTTTGAGGACGCGTCAACTGAGATCACAATGTTAATTAAAAGAAAACTTGTAAAAAAAAAAAAAAAAAAAAAAAGCTGACAACATGTGTCAGTTTGAAGTTGACAACACGTGTCAGTTTCAATGTTGACAATATGTGTCAATTTTAATGTTGAGAACATGTGTCAGTTTCAATGTTGATAACATATGCAGTTTCAACGTTGATAACGTGTGTCAAGTTTCAATATTGACAACATTTTTCAGTTTCAACATTAACAACATGTGCCCGTTTCAGTGTTTACAACATGTGTCCGTTTCGATGTTAGACAATATGTCAGTTTCAGTGTAGACAACATGTAGTCAGTTTCAGTGAGACAACATTTGTAGTTTCAGTGTTGACAAGTGTGTCAGTTTCAGTGTACAACATGTGTCAGTTCAATGTTGACAACATGTTCAGTTCAATGTTGATAAAGTACCGTTCAATTAAACAACATTGTCATACAACATTGTAATATTGATAATAATATAATAATATGTGTCAGTTTCAATGTTGCAACATGTGTCAGTTTCAATGTTGACAATATGTGTCAGTTTCTAATGTTGACAACATGTGGTAATATTAATGTTGGCAACATGTGTGACGAATACAGGGAGACAACTTTGGTTGAGGATCCACTAGAGGAAACAAGGGAGGTCAAACGACCCTACTGTGGAGATACCCAAGCATCGTCAGTCCAATGAGAGCTGGCAGCAGGCAATTGTTGTGCAGATCAGCCTTTACTTGGGTCTCCTAAGAGATGTTCGTGTGAAACTACAGAGGAACTCTGTTTAGAGCATTTGTTTTGTAATCCCAACTCAAAATTTGGTGGCAGTTTAACTGTTTTTTTTTTTTTTTTTCAAATATGATAACTTCATACACCCACTAGATAGCTTTTCATGGGTCCTTAAGGAAGCTCCGTAACGTATTCTATGTGATGCGTCACTCACTTTAAATCATGTTCTTATGGACTGCTATGACTTGCAAGATATCAGACATAAACACTTTACAGCACACTCCGTGAAGATCTCGTTCAGAGACGATTCAACAAGTGTGATTTTTATTGATTGATTGATTGATTGATTGATCGATTTTTTAAAAACTTCTTGCAAGGCATTTAATTTTTTTTTTTTTTTAATATATATATATTATCTAAATTTTTACCACAGCAAGTTTTAAAGCACTTTGGGCATGTTTTAATTTTTTTTTCTTCAACGACTCTATAAGGAATTGACTATGAACTGACGATAACCCTGGTAACTTTAACAGTGTTACCATCTGCAGCTGACATGTCATGATATTTACAAATAACATAGGCCTGTACAGATTTTGTAGATTAACGCACCTGAATCCAGTAGAAAGGTATATAAAGTGACGTTTGTTGCTTACCTTTATCACTAGCGTCGTATGATTTTGGAGGAAAAAAAATGCAAATCTACAATTATGAACGGACTATTATTTATTAGTTACAATACCCAGCTGACACAACATCTCAGCTGCGTTCAAGAAGATCTTCGATTGAGAAACTTCACTTTTACCGATACTGACTGATACCTTTGTCGTGTTGTATTTCAAGTCACGTCTTTGTTCTACGTGTACTTGCGAACGCTGTAAGCCACTTCGCATTCTCCTCTGTGTCCTTGGCGGTAACTAACCCCCTCTCTTTCCAAATTTCAGAGAAACTATGTGTTACATAACGAGGCCTGTCCCCCCCCCCCCCCCCCCCCCCCCCCCCCTTCCCTACAACTGACCTTAACTCTTGTGATGGTCAGTTCATGGTCCCCTAAGTCTCTCTCTTTCTTTTTTTCCTTTTAATTGGCCCTTTTTGGTTAATGTGCTGTTTTACAAGTGTAATTGATTTTCGACTGAGTTTCGTTAAAAAGACATTCAGCGGAAGTGATCTTTTCTTTGTGTTTTTCGTGTAGAGAAGACCAGATAGTGAAGTGGAAAGCAAGCCAGATTAATAAAACAGAAAATAACATAATGGCTGCAGTGAACACGCAAACGCGGCTGTTTCGTTTAATTGACGACATGGAAGTTGTTGCAAAGTAAGTCGGAAGTTTAGCTTATAATGCATATTTGGTTCTGGATCTGGATCTGGATCCGCCGCTATCATCGATTTACTGGCATTATAAGCGCGACGGTGGGGGTGCGCAGCGCGATGATATTATCGGCTTCTGGCTTTTGCCAGAGCCGACTTGAAACTGTCGTCTGACTTTTGATGGACGATGGTATCGTGTGGTTGACTTCTTATTCTAGACCGTGAATCAGTGAAGTCACAATATAACTTGACCACCACCAGAGTTGGATTAGAGAACACAGGAGGGATGTAAAAAAAAAAAAAAAAAAAACCGCTTTGACCCATGTAGCATTATCAAAGAGGCGAGGTGGCGAGAATTCTAGCTTGTCCTGCGAATGTCACTGTTTCATACATAGCACATCCAAACGGCGAACGGGGCGAGGAAAAGGCGACATTTTGCAGGACTCTTAGGATCTTTGCATACCAAGGGACCGGGCAGGCACATTTAATGTACAGTGACTGGTGCATGAAAAGTGTGATTGTTAATGTTCTCTGAGTGTTCCATACAATTATAAAAAAAAAAAAGAAAAGCTGATCCATCAACAGCTAGAAGAGTTTGAAGAAGCAGTCACATTGCAAACTTGAATGTTTGTCCAGCCCTAGTTTCTTTGTTTTACCCTTTATCAAATTTCTCGCTGCAAGGATAAGCAGACATCAGCAAGTCTAGCAAGTTCTGGAGTCTGTGAAATTCTTATCCGATCCAAAAATGAATACCACGATCAGAAAGAGAGAAGGGGAAAAAGCACATTAATGGTGCGAACAGTATGACATCTGAGTAGAAAGTTCCTATTTTATTTATGTGATTGATTTTTGCCCAAACCAGCTGAAATCAGAAATGCCTCATATCAGTATGTGAGTAGTAATGAGGCCAGGCAGATCCTAAGATTTGTATATCAGTCACTATGGAACCTGGTGGCTTCAAGTGAGGGCCTAAAAAGCAAAAGGCATGAGATTAATCGGTTGAAATCCCACAGCTCTTATACAATTTTAACTAGTCATGAGTAGTAAGCGCGATGAATTTGCTCTGATGGTCCATATCAACTTGCGAATAATTGATTTTGTGTGTGTCTAGACTATCACATTCACAGAGTGTGTGCACGTGGAACAGTACTTTCATTTTGTCTTTTCGCTAAGTTATGATATTAGATGGGAAGGAGAGAGACAGAATGCAAGCATGCGCGTGTGTGTGTGTGTGTGTGTGCGTGTGTGTGTGTGTGTGTGTGTGTGTGTGTGGACATAAAAGGACAGAAAGTTTGCCAATATCAACAAAAACCTTACTGGAATACAAAGCAAACATGAGATACATTAAAAGCAAGATTAGTATCACAGAATAATGTCTGTTACAGACATGTCTTATAAGCATGCTAAGTATGCTCGGAGAAGCACACACGCTAACAAAACATGACCTCTTACTATTCTTCTTTTGCCACTTTTTCCAGCACTATATTTAGTTCCAAGAGCATCTCACTTTAGGAGATGAAACATTGAATCTTTGTTCAGGGACATAATGTTTCACTGAACATTGCTGACCATGTCACATTGCCAGTCAACTGTGCTAGAGAATATTTCCTGGTAGCAAACTCACCCAGGAGTTCTCGTACAGCAGAACAAAAGCTACAGTCATGTAGGGGGTTCCAGGCTTTGACACAAACTATACAAATAACTGAAGAAAGTGTAGTTTACTACTCATGCTTCTTAAGTTCTTATGGGGCACCTTTATTCAAAAACAGAATACAAGCATGCACTTAGGCTCTTAACTCAAGGTTTTATGTGTGTGTATGTGTGTGTGTGTGTGTGTGTGTGTGTGTGTGTGTTTACCATTCGTCGATCGCCAATTTTTTATTTTATATTATTTTATTTTTTGGTCTCGTATAAAACGTTGCATCACAAGCAACATGAAATCAGCTAACTCACTGTGACGCTAACTGTATGGTGCATGTTGTGGTACACTGTTCTTCCTCCATTGCCATTAGTATTATTATTTATCTTTATTTTTTGTCTCAATACAGTATGTCATGTGCATCACAAGATGCATGACATCAGCCAGCTCCCTGTGATGCTAGTTCTATGGTATGTGTTGTGCATGTCTAGATGTGTATCCTTCTTCCATCATCATTATCATTATTTTTTTTTCTTTTGTTTTTGTCTCATACAAAATATTTGCACCACAGGTTACATGAAATCAGCTGACGTTCTGTGACACTATGGTACATGATGTTGTGGTACACTGCTGACAGGGGTGTTGGAGTCACCAGGACATGATGTCATTGTACACTGTTGACAGGGGTGTTGGAGTCACCTGGACATGATGTCATTGTACACTGCTGACAGGGTGTTGGAGTCATCTGGACATGATGTTGTTGTACACTGTTGACAGGGGTGTTGGAGTCATCTGGACATGATGTCGTTGTACACTGCTGACAGGGGTGTTGGAGTCACCTGGACATGATGTCATTGTACACTGCTGACAGGGGTGTTGGAGTCATCTGGACATGATGTCGTTGTACACTGTTGACAGGGAGCTGGTGGAGCTGATGAGCATCCCGAAGCATCAGCAGAAGACGGAGAGCGCCGACAGCGTCAGCCTGATGGAGCTGCTCATTGAAAAAGACGCCGAAATCAAGTCCGTCCTGAAACTAGGTTTGTGGCAGTGTTGTTACATTTACCCTTTCAGAGTGTTGGGACTTGCATGAAGTGAGACTTAAACACTTTACAGCAGACTCCTTATTCAGAGATGTCCCATCTGATGTGATCTTTGGATTTCTGAAAGAGATCAATATATTTCATCTGATCAAAGATTTCACAGAGGAAAGGTTTTAACAACATTTCTTAACAACATTTCCAGTGTGTTTTTAGAACTAACCGAAGGTGTGCTTTAAAGGGTGGTGTGAGTGAGGTTTTTTTTTTTTCTATAATGACTTTGTGAGTTGACTTCAAAGCGGTGACAACCCTGATATGGCCCTTTCCGGTCAGCTGGTCTACAAGTAACATCACCTTACCTTACCCTGACCAACCTGCTGACGTTGCCTGCACTTGGGTCTGAATCTGACCTTCCAGGTTCCAGAACCACCAAAGCAGTAAGCGGCGGCCTGATGGTAAGAGGCCATATTGACAAGGGGGACTACTGGAAGAAAAGAAGCTGCTGGTATTAGTCGCCACCTGGATTTTTGACGGGACCAAATAGGACAGAAGCAATTTACCACCACCACCAACCTCCCCCTCCCTTCCGCCTCTCCTACAGAGAGAGACTGCCATTGTTGTCATTGACACCAGTCCTTAGCACACAAGTTTGCCTCTCTTTCTTTCTCTCTCTCTCTGTCTCTGTCTCTCTCTCTCTCTTTCTTTCTCTGTCTCTCTGTCTGTCTCTCTCTCCCTCTCTCGCACACATACACACTCTCTCTCTCTCTCACACCACACACACACACATAGACCACACACTCTCTCTCTCCTTCCTCTCACCTCTCTCTCTCTCTCTGTCTCTCTTTCTCTCTGTGTCTTTCTCTCTCGCTCTCTCTATTTTGCACTCACACTCCCCCTGTCTGTCTGTTGGTCTCTCTTTCTTTCTCTGTCTGTCTCAGTGTCTGTCTGTCTGTCTGCCTGCCTGTCTCACTCTCTCTTTCTTTCATGCATTTATTTCATCATCTATCGATTATGCGTCAATGCTGTATGGTCAGTGCAGTGCAAACACCTTAAAATATCTAAACAGGATCTATATAAATGCTCTCTGAAGTTAGTACTTTTAAAATCTTCTAGTTTGATGACTGAAGACTACTTAGTGCTGGATATCCTTCCATTATCATATAAACTACAGTATAACAAAGCAGTTGTGATGTATCGAATAATGAATGGATTTCCTCCTCCAACACTAACCACACAATTTCCACGAAATCAGTCAAGATACACAAACAATATTGTAATCAGAAAACCCAGAACTGATCTTTTTAAGACAAGCCTCGCCTGCTCAGGAGGGGCCCTTTGGAACTCTTTACCAAATTCTATGAAAGATGAAAATTGTATTAGCTCGTTAAATCAGCTTACAAAACATTCCTTTTTCAGGCACTAAAAACTTAAAAGTACACTACATATTTTAGACATCATGATATTTTTCTCCATATCATATGATACGAAAGAAAGAATATAAACAATATTGTGTAGTTTGATGATGATGTTGTTGTTATTGTTCATTAGATTAATTCCTTCATTGTGTGTGTGTGTGTGTGCATGTGGATGCATGCATGATTTTGTCATTTCTTTTTGTAGTGTTAGTCTGTTACTTCTTATAGTTTGCAAGTTGACTAGAGTTTTCACTTTTCCCCTTTTTGCTACTATATTGACTTGCATGTTTTCCATGTGCTTTTTTTCCTTCCATGTGTTTTTTTTTTCTTCTCTTTTTTTCACCAGGGCTGGGTGGGAAAAAGCATGTGCAGTTTGCTTATCGCATTATCCTGGTTAAATAAAATTTCGTTCGTTCGTTCGTTCTCCCTTCTCTTTCCCCCTTCTCTCTCTCTCTCTCTCTCTCTCTCTCTCTCTCTCTCTCTCTCTCTCTCTCTCCGTATCTCTCACTCTCTACCATCAAACACTACTATTAATGCCAGGATAAAAAACAGTCATACACACAAAACTCCACTCCCATTTGTTGGGTAGATGGGATTAATCCTTGCCTGTCTATACAGGGAGTGTCCGCAGGAGTATCAGCCTGTGTATGCAGAAAAGAAGAGAAAAAAGAAAAAAAATACTATTATTACTAAGATTTTTTTCTTTCTTTCTTTCTTTCATCTGGTGTTCAGCTGAGGAGCAGGCCCAGATTCAGAAGGTGATGGATGCTCTCAGACTGGAGGTGGACAAGAGGGATCTGGAAATCAAGAACCTCCAGAAGAGTCTGAAGGATGCCGAGATGATCCTGGTGAGGGATGTTTCACTGTTTTTCTAACAGACTTAACACAGTGGGAGAGCTCACTCCATAATCACAGCACCTAATCCTGAAGAGTGCAGTTTTTTTTTTTAGACAGAAGGCAAACCTGTGTACCCATGCAGTTTTCGCTGTATTTTTTGTATATGATTGGTGAAAATATGATAATTACAGCAAGTTGCGCAGTGAGGCGACTGCAGGAAGAAATCTAAACAAATCTTAAAAAGTTTAAGTACTATATCCGCAAAACATGAACAAACGAATCACAAGACAAAACACAACACGTTTCGACCTCGTGGGTCTCCTTCAGGCAAGGTAAACAACACTCAGGACAACGAAAATGAGCAATCACTTATCTCATCAATTTCAGTGCAAGATGGGCATTGAGATGGATGAGAGAGAGAGAGATCAACAGACAGACAGGAAGAGGGGGGGGGGGGGGGGAGGGAGAGTGAGAAAGAGAGAGAGAAACTGGGTAAGGAGGTGTGCCTTCTGTTTAAAGACTGCAGTCTTCAGGCCTGTCTTGTGATTCGTTTGTTCATGTTTGGCGGATATAGTACTTAAACTTTTTAAGATACGATACATACAATAAACTGAAAAAAAGCTTGGTACAAAGTTCTTGAGTGGTAGTTGCACTTGTGGTATGTAACCATTATGTTTTTTGTGTGTGTGTGTGCTGTGATCAAAGAGTGACAACTCTGGCTAACTCCTGTGCATGAATTTAAGGAAGAAAGGTGGCAGAGTGGTCAAGACGTTCGCCTGCCAATCCAACGTGTGAGAAGTGCGTGGGTTCGAGCCCTGCCTTTCTCGCCCTTTCTTTCCCAGTTTGAATGACAAATTGAACTGAATGTCAAGTCCATCGGATGGGGACTATAAGCGAGTCGGACCTGTGTGCTTTCCTGGTCCCATGCACATGTTAAAGAACCCACGGCAGTTGAAAATCGAAAAGAGCAGGGGGGTTCCCCGCTGCCCTGGCAGAATTGATGTAGATTGAAGATAGCCGCCTGGTATTTCTTAGCAAGCCACAAAAATTGTCACTTACTGTTATCATGTGTCATCGTGTACCAGTGGAAATAGAGGACACATATAAACATCGCATGCATCCTATGTGAGAAACTGGAGGAATAAATGAGATAAATGAAAATGAGTGACTGATATTTGAATGGCACGGGAAACGACTGAATGAGCGCCAGTAGGCTGCTCTTCGGCCGGCTCTACCTGGGTAGGCAGCCCGTTGAGTGAGTGATGTAGTGTGTTTATTGTAAAGCGCTTAGAGCTTGGTCTGTGACCGAGGATAGGCGCTATATAAATACCCAATATAATAATAATAATAATAATAATAATGATGAATTTGTGTCTGGATAACATTGGATAATAACGCGGACTACAGGCTGTGAAAAATCGAGAAAAAAATTACAAGACAGCCTGAAGTTGCATTGCCGATAAATCAGATTTGAAAGTGATTTGTAATCGGAGAAACCTTTTTTTTCAATGGTAGGTACTGTGAGACCGGATATCCTACTGCTGTACCCTCTGCCGTGTGATACCTATAGATAGAAATTAAATCCCCCCCCCCCCCCCCCCCCCCCAACAGTTTAACAGAAATTTGGAAGATGTCTGCATGTAGAAAGTGCGCTCATTTTAGCAGAAAAGTACACCAGTAGCAGCATTAGGCTGAATGGGCCTGAGAGGGTCTACAGCATTTTAGCTGAAAAGTACACCAGTAGCAGCATTAGGCTGAATGGGCCTGAGAGGGTCCACAGCGGGAGAGGTATTTAGCGGATAAATAGAAAAATGTTCCAGAAAAAAGTCCTTAAAAACGGAGGTTGTCAAGGCTACATAAAAAAGTGAAAGTGATTATGCTTGTGGTGTGTTTGTAAAATGAAAGTGATTATGCTTGTGGTGTGTTTATAAAATGAAAGTGATTATGCTTGTGGTGTGTTTGTGTAGTGTGGAGGGGGGTAAGGAGTGGGCGTGTTCAGTAAATGTAACTTGTGTAAATCAGCAAATTTTATTAAATGATTGTGAAATGCTCTTTTGAAATGGATGAATTTTTTTTGATGGTGAACTGATAAGGAGAAATAATACAGCATATTGTCTAGTTTGAATGCAGTGTATAAAATGCCACAGGTTGAAAAAAAAAAGAAAAAGAAACAAATCGTGCACACAGACATGTACACACATGCATGCACACATGCACATAAGCATGCACGCACGCACACACAAACACACACACACACACACACACACACACACACACACACACACACACACACACACACACCACAGAGACTTAGTTGGTATGGAATTGGGCGTGTCAAGGTGTATGTCTGTGTGTGGACATTTTTTTCTCCATTTCTGTAGTCCTTAATTCCAGAGCACCTTGTACTTGGTTGATTTTTTTTTCCTCTTTTTTTTAGTTTGAGTGTTATTTCTCACATTCCAAAGCATGTGTAGTTCTTGTTGCCTATAGGCTTCATTGTTTCTGTGAAATATCTTGAGAGAAAAACTGTTTTGAAAAAGATGGACAAAATTAGGACGAAGTGGCAGATAGGTTGTGCTGATTGTGAAGGCTGTGTGGTATGTGTGTGAGTACATGACCACTGACCAACAAATATTTCACTAAGTATCATGACTGCGTTGGCTGTCCACAGCCGCTTACCAAGGGAAATTGCACTAATTATGGGGAGTATGTGTGCAGACTACAGTCATTCACCAAGGGAAGTTCTAATTTTGATGAGTGCAGTGCAGTCAGCGGCCATTTACCAGGGGAAATTCTAGTTATGATGAGTTCATGTGCAGTCGAGAGCCATTTACGGACCTGTTTACCCATACAATTTCACCACATTTTGTACCCATGTTTGGCAAAATACGGTGAACATGACGAACCGGAAAAAATGTGTCAGGGGAAAAAATCTTGTGACGAAGTTCTTGAGTGGTAATGGCACTAGCAGTGAATAACCATTATGTTTGAGCACTACCACCAAAGAGTAATAACTGGCACATTGTGCGTGCAAACTTGCG
This sequence comes from Conus canariensis, assembly GCA_033310375.1. Taxonomy (NCBI): domain Eukaryota; kingdom Metazoa; phylum Mollusca; class Gastropoda; order Neogastropoda; family Conidae; genus Conus; species Conus canariensis. The sequence goes on from CM065741.1 coordinate 5,003,320, forward strand.
TCTGGATGACGTTGGAACAGTAGGAGGGACCACATGCAAATTCACAAATTTGTTAGATGTGTAGATACATTTTTAGGAAAATACACTCATTTCAATTGAGAAATACACCAATAGCTGTTTTAGGGTAATCAGCTCTGCATTTACCAGGGGAAGTTATGATGATGATGAGTGTGTGTGTGTGTGTGCAGTTGACGGCCATTTACCATGGGAAGATCTAATTATGATGAGTGTGTGTGTGCAGTCGACGGCCATTTACCAAGGAAAGTTATGATGATGAAGAGTGTGTGTGTGTGTGTGCAGTCGAGGGCCATTTACCAGGGGAAATTCTGATGATGATGAGTATGTGTGTGCAGTTCACGGCCATTTACCAGGGGAAGTTATGATGATGATGATGAGTGTGTGTGTGTGCAGTCGACAGCCATTTACCATGCGAAGATCTGACTATGATGAGTGTGGGTGCGTGTGCAGTCGACAGCCATTTACCAGGGGAAATTCTGATGATGATGAGTGTGTGTGTGCAATCAATGGCCATTTACCATGGGAAGTTATGATAATGATGAATGTGTGTGTGCAGTCAATGGCCATTTACCATGGGAAGTTCTGATGATGGTGAATGTGTGTGTGTATGTGTGCAGTCGACGGCCATTTACCAGGGCAAGCAAAAGCTGAAGGCTGTCAGTCAGGCCAATGACTTCCACATCTGAGAGATCATCAAGTGTTGCCACCGGCATCTCCGCCAGCAATGCTGTTGCTGCTTCCTGTCACTCATGGGGACCTGGTCTGTGTGTTGTGGTTGTGTGTGTGTGTGTTGTGTTGTGTGTTGTGTGTGTGTGTGTGTGTGTGGTTAATAGTGGTAGTAGTAGTAGTACTTTCATTTCACGTCTTTTCACAAAATTATATTAAACAAGTGTGTGTGTGTGAGAGAGAGATTAGTGTTCTCTTTGTGTGATTGCTACATACGGACGGTGACACAGTTTGAGTTTAGTGACCTTTTTTTATATTATGACATTTCTTTGAGTACCTTCAGTCATCTTCCTTGCCTCTCTCTCTTCCCCCCACACAGAAATTTGAGTTTCCTTTGAGCTGGAGGGAAAGGGGCACCCGACAGATGAATGCCTGTGCAGTATATCATTTCCACTTTGGTAGGTTATTTGTAAGACAAGGAGGTATGTTGATCTTTGGAGTGAGGGGGTGTGGGAATAAAGCCGCAGGGAGACCAGGAGGGAGGGAGGGAAGGGGAGGGAGGGGATTGAGTGGGCACATGAACTTTGACAGTAAGAATAAATGAAGTGTGGAATTCAACATCGACTGCTGGGTGTGATGGTTCAGGGGACCCACGCCGACCCTACCCGACGGACCTGGAGATGCGACAGGGGTGGCTGGGCATGGCCGCCGGGGCCAACATTCCGGAACTGTCTCGGCATCAGACGCAGACCCAGGTGTCCACAGGTGGGTTGTGTTGTGCTGAGGTGAGGTGAGGTGAAGGAGGGTGGGTGGGGGGAGGGGGGATGGCCAGCCCTTGGGTGAAAAGCCAAGGTGTCTGTATACATGAAAGCCTGGGCAGATATACTTCTCTCTCTGTCTTTCTCTCTCTCTGTCTTTGTCTCTGTCTGTCTCTCTCTGTCTCTCTCTCTCTCTCTCTCTCTCTCTCTCTCTCTCTCTCTCTCTCTCTCTCTCTCTGTCACAATCTCTGTGTGTGTCTCTCTATCACTCTCTCTTTCTCTCTCTCTCTCTCTCTTCTCTCTCTCTCTCTCTCTCTCTCTCTCTCTCTCTCTCTCTAGCGCATAATCTCCCTGACTTACGGACCTACACACAGAGACACATTCTCACCCACACATGCACAAACATGTGTACATATATCATACACATCAAATACATTCATGCATGCATTTCTGCATGCACACTTAAGTATATATGCTTTCGAACAGTGACGGTTACTTGTGCTTGCCCGTGTGTATGTGTGCAGACATGCATACATATTACAACTGTACGCACTCACACACACATGCATGTGCAAACACATGTGCACGCACACACGCGCGCGTGCACACGCACACACACACACACACACACACACACACACACACACACACACACACACACACAACCCGCCCGACACTGCCCGCATGCACGCATGCATGCACGCACGCACGTACGCACAGTTCCGAAAATAGAACAGAAAGTCATTTATGCAGAGCAGGTCTGGCAGCAATGTGTTTGACATTGCTGAGCGGCCATTACAAACAGGGTTGTCAGTGTGACTGTTCGTGTTGTCGTGAAGAGTGTCATCTTGATGTGCTCTGGAGATGACTAAATTTGCAAATTCCAGAAAATTCTTTTCATACCACACTCATCTAGTTTATTTTCCTGCAGATAACAAAGAAGCGGCATGAAAGATTGTGAACATAACAAAGAAACGGCATGAAAGATTGTGAACATAACAAAGAAACAGCATGAAAGGTTGTGAACATAACAAAGAAACGGCATGACAGATTGTGA
>CM065741.1:5010818-5030818 GCA_033310375.1 Conus canariensis
TTTTGAAATTTTCTACAGTCAGTTGTGGTGGAATTTTTTTTTTTCTGCACTGTGTTGGTTATGATGTTTAGTCAACTTGAAATGTGTGTGGCCGCTGTGTGGTGGGTGGTAGGGCTGAGACTGCTGTCTGTCACAGAAGGAAGCTGAGTTTGGTGGTGGTGTGTGGCCGCTGTGTGGTGGGTGGTAGGGCTGAGACTGCTGTCTGTCACAGAAGGAAGCCGAGTTTGGTGGTGGTGTGTGGCCGCTGTGTGGTGGGTGGTAGGGCTGAGACTGCTGTCTGTCACAGAAGGAAGCTGAGTTTGGTGGTGGTGTGTGGCCGCTGTGTGGTGGGTGGTAGGGCTGAGACTGCTGTCTGTCACAGAAGGAAGCTGAGTTTGGTGGTGGTGTGTGGACCAGGCAGGATAGTCAGCAGGACAATAAAGCCGCTGAGAATATAAAAAGAGGGGAAAAAAATTATATTGAATCATAAGTTTTGCAGAATAATTCGCCTGTGTTGGGTCTGAACCAAGAAAAAAAATGACATTGAATTATGAGTTTTGCAAAGTAGTTCTACCCTGGGTCTGGTCCATTATTGATGTGAATGCCTGTGGTATCCGCTGGGTGATGTGTGTTGAAACAGTCTTAACATTTTCCTTTATGTTTTTTTTTCTGGTGTGTTTTCAGTGAGTGAATTGTGGTTTGCGTTTTAAAGATAAAAGTTGAAATTGTGCTTAGACAACTTTGCTGCCATGTCTGAGAGAGCAATCGCAAGTTTTCAGTTGGTTTTTTGTTTTGTCAGTGTTCATTTTTATGTGTACGTACTTGAGGGAGGGACAAATGTATGTTTTGTATTTTTATATGTGTAGATGTGGGTGAAATGTTTGCTAGTTATGGAGTGTGAAGGTTAATATCAACAAAGTGTGATGATCTTTCAGATTCCTTTTTGAATGATCAAAGAAAAAAAAAACATGATTGTGGGGGTGAATATGGGAGAAGGGGGGAGAGGGTTTTTTTTTGTTTTTGTTTTTTAGCAGTCTCCATAAGATCGAGAAATGGCATACCTAGATGGCATACCTAGATGGCATACCTAGATGGCAAAACTGATGCATGAATGCATGGAAGTACACGGCATGACAGATGGAATTTTGAATGTTCAGAATAAAAAAAAAATGTTCAAATTGAACTTTATGACAAACTTTCATGCTTTTCAGAAGGAAAACAAATGTGAAAATTTTCAGGGTTTTTAAAAATTTTTTTTTTTTTTAAGGAGAAACGCACAGACAAACATATTCTTGCCAAATGACTTAAGAGGAATGTCCAAATTGTTTGAAATTTGAATTTTTTTCTCCTAAATTTAATAGTTATCAGCTGATCTCACAAATCTTTTCAAGATGTATGCAAACTATTTGACATATAAGATGGTTCCTAATCTAGCTTGTATCAAATAGTGTTGTAGACAGCTGGAAACAACCAGTGTTTTCTGAGGTATCCTGTGTCATCTTGTCACTGGGTCCGGCAAGCTCCTGGGCTCTGGCAAACTCCTGGGTTCTTTCTTATTCATTTAATCTTTTTTTTTTTCTTTTCTTTTTTTCTGCTGATGATTAGATTGAGGATGATGAAGATGATGCTATGGATTTGCGTTCAGGTCTGAGACTGCATGACAGGGCTGTACTCTACACTTGCTTTCATAATATATTCCAGCATCAACCAGGCCCGAGAGATACAGACACCTGTAGTGTTCGTCAGGAAATTTCAGCAACACTCTCAGAGACACATCCATTTAGTGGATGAAACTCCACTGTGTAGTCCCTGTCTTCCCAACTGACCCCGTAGCAAACTCAACTCTGGATAAGAGCCAGTCGGGGCAGAAAAATCCCACATGACTCGGACAGGAATCGAATCCATGACCTCCCAGCCTGGAGTCCACGATGCTAACCACTTCACCACGGCGGCCGGTAAGTTTCTGGGTTTTGGCGAAGCTCTCAGCAGTCCACGCGGCTGTGGACCTGTTTCTGCGATTCCTCTTTCCTGGCACGTTTCCAGGACGGTTGTGGGGAGTCTGATCTCTTGTCTCTTGTTCATACTTCTTCAGCTTTGTTCTTACTCGCGGTAGTGACCAGGTCTTTGAAGTGATTCGCACGCTGCCTGATCATTGTGCAGACCTGGCTGTTTGTGGCATTCTCAGTGTAAGAGACAGATCCATGCTGAGTTGGTATCTGAAGTTTTTGAACTAATAGAAATGCGAAGTTGTTTTTTTTTCCACATTCTGAATCTTCGTACCAGTGGGAGAAAGAAGAGCAATGAACTTTAATGTCCTGTATGTAGTGTAACTGTGCTGGGGACCAACATTTCCTTGATCTTCATCAAGTAAGAGTGTGGAATGCGTAGTTACAAACTGTTTAGACTTTGACCAAAGGCTGAATGTCAATCTGAAGTTTGAGCTGCGTTTGTTTCGATGTCAGTGGATTCTGTGCACAGCTACAAACCAACGACAGTGCCATGCTGGCTGTGTTTCTGTGTGAGACAGAGCAGGAGGAATAGGACACATGGCGACTAGTTCACCAACGACAGTGTCATGCTGGCTGTGTTTCTGTGTGTGAGAGAGCAGGAGGAATAGGACACATGGCGACTAGTTCACCAACGACAGTGCCATGCTGGCTGTGTTTCTGTGTGTGAGAGAGCAGGAGGAATAGGACACATGGCGACTAGTTCACCAATGACAGTGCCATGCTGGCTGTGTTCTGTGTGTGAGAGAGCAGAGGAATAGACACATGGCGACTAGTTCACCAATGACAGTGCCATGCTGGCTGTGTTTCTGTGTGTGAAGCAGGAGGAATACGACACATGGCGACTAGTTCACCAACGACAGTGCCATGCTGCTGTGTTCTGTGTGAGAGAGCAGGAGAATACGACACATGGACTAGTTCACCAATGACAGTGCCATGCTGCTGTGTTTCTGTGTGAGAGAGAGCAGGAGGAATACGACACATGGCGACTAGTTCACCAACGACAGTGCCATGCTGGCTGTGTTTCTGTGTGAGAGAGCAGGAGGAATATGACACATGGCGACTAGTTCACCAACGACAGTGCCATGCTGGCTGTGTTTCTGTGTGAGAGAGCAGGAGGAATATGACACATGGCGACTAGTTCAACAACTTCTTCACCAACGACAGTGCCATGCTGGCTGTGTTTCTGTGTGAGAGAGCAGGAGGAATAGGACACATGGCGACTAGTTCACCAACGACAGTGCCATGCTGGCTGTGTTTCTGTGTGAGAGAGCAGGAGGAATATGACACATGGCGACTGGTTCACCAACGACAGTGCCATGCTGGCTGTGTTTCTGTGCGTGAGAGAGCAGGAGGAATAGGACACATCGCGACTAGTTCACCAACGACAGTGCCATGCTGGCTGTGTTTCTGTGTGTGAGAGAGCAGGAGGAATACGACACATGGCGACTAGTTCAACAACTTCTTCACCAACGACAGTGTCCATGCTGGCTGTGTTTCTGTGTGTGAGAGAGCAGGAGGAATACGACACATGGCGACTAGTTCAACAACTTCTTCACCAACGACAGTGCCATGCTGGCTGTGTTTCTGTGCGTGAGAGAGCAGGAGGAATACGACACATGGCGACTAGTTCAACAACTTCTTCACCAACGACAGTGCCATGCTGGCTGTGTTTCTGTGTGTGAGAGAGCAGGAGGAATACGACACATGGCGACTAGTTCAACAACTTCTTCACCAACGACAGTGCCATGCTGGCTGTGTTTCTGTGTGTGAGAGAGCAGGAGGAATACAACACATCGCGACTAGTTCAACTTCTTCATCACTACCTCCCACCTCCATTCCAGTGACTTGGTGAACGGGAAAGAAAGAAGGCAGAGAATTTTTCAAATATAAAGAAATGTTGTTCAAACAGATGCTCCTCCTCCCTCATTCACAGCTTGTTCTTTTGTTTAATGTTCAAATTATACTGTTTGAATAAAAATCATTTTTTGACAGTGAACATGTGTTGTATAACATATGATATCTACCCGTTTCTATAGATTATAATCATGTATTTCAGTCGTACAGTGATCAGACTTCATGTTTTGCCACCTTGGCCTGCTCTTGAATATCATCACTATGGAAAGTACCACTACCAGCAGAACAGTGCCTGTCCTTCCCTCTTCCCCATGTTATTCCCCTTACTGTACAGTCCCTCTCCATAGCCTCCCTCCCATCTCCTCAAAGCCTTTTTTTTTTTAATTTCTTTTCCTGTCTTTTTCTCTTTTTTTTTTTTTTTTTTTTGCATTCCTGGCCATGATAGTAAGGTGAAGTCTGCAGTCCGCTGCAGAGACCCACCGATCCCCACAGCTTCCCCTGGACCTCAACCAGACCGGGCCACGTCTGGCATCTAAAGGGTTCAAAGGAGGGACAGGACTTTAAGATGTGGGTGGGAGTTTGGGTGCCTATACCACAAGGGCACCAGTCGGTCGGTATGAGAGAGTTTGAGACATGAGAGATGGGAGAGATGATTTTCCCTGCCATTTGCTTTCTGGACGAAAACCTGTCGCTAGAATATTTTAATGGGAAGAGAGCAAGCTTTGCTGCCAGAATATGAAGGCCAGATAGCAAGGATCTTTTGTCATGTTGCCACACACGTGCATACATACACACACTTGCCCCCCCCCCCCCCCCCCCCCCCCCCCAAGAAGTCACTGAAGTCATAATGATATAAACATCTTTATTTCTTGTCATTTGGGTTTACCTTCATATCCCATATTCATTTGTACATGATCAAGTCTGCAGTGACAAATCATAATGCTAAACGTCTTTATTTCTTGTCATAGAAGTTCATATCCCATATTTACTTCCTCGTAATCAAGTCTTCAATGACAATTAATAATCTTAAAAGTCTTTTTATTTCTTTTCATTGAAGTTTGTATCCCATATTCGTTCCTTCATTGTCAAGTCTACAAGTGAAGTACTTACATTAAACATCTTTATTTCTTGTCATAGAAGTCCTTATTCCATAATTCATTTCCTCATAATCAAGTTTGCAATGACAAATGATAATGTTAAACGTCTTTATTTCATTTCCTCACAATCAAGTCTGCAATGGCAATGTAAGGCAGGAATGTAACAACACTGGGTATGTTATAGCTGTAGAAACTTGCCCTGAAGTACATAGCATAGGACTAAGAGGGTGGAATGTGAACAAGTTTCAAAATGAAAACAAAGTAGAAAAGACAATAGACAAGTTTATGACCTTAGAAACTTTTTAAAAGATATATGTTCAGCTATCACACACACTCATGGAAAATGTATCCCAGAACTCGGAACACATCATCACACACACAACACACACACACACACACACACACACACACAACACAATCTTAATGCATAAACAAGATGATTCATTTTTCCCACTCCCAGCCACATCGTTGATGAAATGTACTGTTACAAGTCATTTAACAACAACAACAAATATATAAATATATATGTATCCAAGCAACTACGCAGAGAAGACTTGAAACACTTAGAAATACACATCACTTGTGAAATATATCCAGTATCAAACATGCAATGTCAGTCCGTAAAAAATCACACCCTCAGCAGTTCTAACAACAGTCTTTCTATCAAAGCATGCCAAGTACGATCTGCCCACCATTTAACTATCAATTACTTCGACGGCTTATTGCACAGGAGAATTGTTAATTTCACCAAAAGGCCGTCAGACGTGCTTCAAATTCTACCATGTGGTCACACTTTAATGACATCAGACCTGACCTTTATCATTTTCATTTTGGTTTCAAATGCATACCCCAACATTGCTGATTATAGTAAAGCATGTGTTCAGTTATGGAAAATTTTACATTTGTCAAAAAAAGAAAAAAGACAGACCGGACCATCACATCAATATATTTGATATTTGTACAGGCAACAAAATAGATAGAAAAGTCTTTAAAAGTGTTTGAAATAACTCCATCAAACAACATGGGCAAACGAATCGCAAGAGAAGTGTTTTGTTTTGTGATTCATTTGTCCATGTTGTTCGGCAAAGTTAGTTCACTGTCTAAGATTTGTTTAGATTACCGCCTGCAGTCGCTGCACTTGCCAATTAAGATGGAAGAAAAATTGAAATGAATAAAAACTAAGATGAGCTTAGGAAATATGTAAGCAAATTTAGATATGAACTGCATAATTTTATATGGGAAAAGGGAGAAAAGAATGATGAGTGAAGGGGTGAAAAACTGGAACGCCCAGATAGGAAACACAAGCGTGGAGAGAGAGCATGGAAGAGGTAGACTGGAGGGGAGGGGAGGGGAGGGGAGGGGGGGGGGGGGGTGGCGGCAAAGGACAAGAGAGTGAGAGACGCAGATAGGATGCAAAACACAAAGAGTAACAACAACAAAAAACCCACACATGTAAACATGCGTCCTACCAATATTAAATAAAGAATACAGGAAAAATTGTCCATGTTTTTAAACAAACATACAGACTGGAAAAGAATTGTGCATGAATGGGTTTAAATTGTGTGTGTGTGTAGAGAGAGAGAGAGAGAGAGAGAAGAGAAAGGGAAAAAAGGAGACTTAAAAATCCCCAGGCCAGCAAGTCCAGAAATCTGCAGCGTACTGTACATGCAGACACAAGGCTCTGTCGATTGCTGCCTGCTGCTACACAACAAATTTCACAGTTCTTCAGTTTTCCCTTTTCTGACAGTGTAGTGAGCTTATTCAGCATGTAACGCACAAACATGTCTCTTATATTTGTCAAAGTCTCAACTCATTGTCCTCTTTCTGCACCAGGTAAACTTCCAAATTATCTAATTAAAATAAGGGGGGGGGGGGGGGGGGGGGGGGGGGGGGGAGAGGTCAACAAATACACTAGCTTTTGTGCACAGGTAAATTCCAAAATCATTTAAAAAATAAAAAAGGAAAAAAAAAGAGGTAACCAATACACTGACCCACAGTTACAGATTGAATGGCACTTGATTTGCAACTGTAACGACGTGCTCAATGAAAATTCCTGGCATGAAGTCTTGGCTTTGTCACCATGATAGTGTTCATCCTGACCACATTTCTGTGAGATCAGGTTTCTATTGCTGCAGGGTACCAGTCACCGATCAATGAATACATACAGTCCCTTTCTGACAAATCTGTGAATATCTACAATCACTCCTGACCACTGATGAACCCATACAGTCCCTTTCTGACATATCAGTGAATACCTACAATCATTCCTGACCAACTGATGAATGCATACAATCACATTCTATCCAGCTGTTAAGTTGTTTTCGCTTGAGATAATATTTTCTTTTTTTCTGAAAAGAACATGAATCAAGGACTGGTACTGCTGACACAGACATGTGCATATGTTGGTGGGCCAGCACCAAACACATATCCTTGCACAACCACTGAACACAAACTTCAGTTGTTTTTTTCTCACCACACACACAAATGGAACCACTTGAGCATATAAACATCTGTGTATGTGTGTGCCAAAAGAAGAATGCTCTCAATAAAGACCATCCACATACTTACACTCCTATAAGCAACATTATCTTATCCCTGCCAGTAAAGACCTTCCAAATAAAACAATCTCCAAACCAAAGACCGATTTTGCTCCTGATAAAGACCTTCCAAATATACACACACTCTCTCCCACCAAAGACTGATTTCTCTCCCAATAAAGGCACTGTAAATACAGACTCTCTCTCTTCAAAGACTGATTTCTCTCCCAATAATGACACTACATATACAGACTTTTATATAGACCCTCTCTCTTCAAATACCTACTTTGTTCCCACTGGAAAGCTTCCAGTTAAAACATTCTCATCAAAGACTTGTTTCCCTTACACCGAATCTCTACCTTAAGAGACTGGCTTTGCTCTTAATAAAGACTCTACAAACATACAAATTCTCCCTTCAAAAATTTTTTTTAAACTTTTGTTTTTCTTTCTTGGGAGCCCTATCTTTGTCTAGACACTCGACTGATGTCCTAACAACGATTCCCTCTTCCTAGAGATCCAATTTCTAAGGTTTTCTTAGAAGCCAGTATTGAGACGTTCTCCATAACTGTCTTTTTCTCTCACTGTCTCATTTTCCATACCAGCCCAGCACTGCAGTCCTCAGGCAGCAATCCATATCACACCATCATGAGGCAACCCGCTAGAGGAGACGCTGCACTGCTGACTTATCATTCCACAATCAATGACAATGATCCTCACTGCGAATCTGGAGCGAATGATTGCCCCCTGCCCCCCCCCTCCCCCCCCCCCCCCCTCCAAGAGAAGAGCACCGTCAACATCCATCTGATGACTGTCTCATGAACCTGCCAACATCGACGACTTTGAACTCGCCACAGGCACAGGTGAGGATGGAAAATTGAAAAGAATGTTCGTGTGAGAGCAGAACATGCAAAGACACAGAGTTTGACAGTTCTGTTTGGGACAGTGTGGAGTTCCGTTCTGGTCTGATCCCCACGTGAGGACTGTTCTCTACGCCTCTTTTCATAACATACGCCAGCAACACAGACACCTGCAGGGCAGGCCAGGACAGTTGAGCTGCTCTCTTGAAGACACCTCTATCAACCTGGTGAACCTCAACTATGCAGATTTATGACCATAGCACTCTCACCTTGGTAAGAGCCAGTGTCAAAGTGAGGTGACTGCAGGCAGAAATTAAAAACAAATCTTAAAAACAATTCTACATCAGTCTGCCCAAAACAAGGACAAACATATCACAGGACGGAACATGACGTGTTTCGACCTCTTAGGTCTTCTTCAGGCAAGATGAACAACATTCAGGACAATGAAAACAAAAAAAGGGCAATCACTTAATATCTTCTCATATTCAGCGCTAGATGGGCGTCATAACGCTTTATGTTCTGTCTCGTAATTTGTTTGTTCTTGTTTTTAGCGGACTCGCTAAGAATTATTCTTAAAATTTGGTAAGAGCCAGTCATGACCAAACCCCCCCCCCCCCCCCCCCCCCCCAAAAAACAGGCCTCTTATAGGACTCGCATTCACAAATTATCAGCGTGGAAGTCCTCAGGACTAGCCACAGTACAAAGATGGTTAGGCATACTCACCTCTTTGTCTCGTCACACATACATACATACTTGGGGGGGGGGGGGGGGGGGGGGGGGGGGGGGGGGGGGGAGGAACTACCTGCAAACCATCACACACACCTCAACATTTCTTTCTGCTCATACTGTGCATCTCACTCACTCTGTCTTCACACACCCACAAACAATGTCACTGCTGTCAGACAGAAAAAAAAACAAAAAAAAACCCTCATTCTTTCATTCCAGCACCACGCCTTTCTTTCCCAACAATTCCTCATCCTCCCCATCTCTCACATCCTTCGCCTTTGCACCACCATCCCCACCATCCTCCTTCCCCCACCCTTCTTCTCTCCCTCCTCGTTCATAATCGTCGTACTCCCACAGTTCCTTCTTGGGCTTGAACTTGCGAACCCCAGCCTTGTTGATTTGGGGCGGGGGGTCCATGTGTTCTTTGCTCTGGTCGTGCAGCGGGACAGCGCCGTGAGCAGCTTGTCTTTGGCGAAGATGCGACCTTTGTGCTTGGTGGGGCGGGCGCACTCTTTCAGCAGGTTCTCCAAGTCCCAGAAGTCCTTGGCCTCTTCCGGCATGTCGTGCAGGAGCCCTGTAATATCATGTGATCAGAATCTAGCCCAGCATACCGAAACAATCATGTCACCACAATCTAGCCCAGCATACCAACACAATCATGTCATCACAATTTATACCAACACAATCATGTCTTCACAATCTATACCAATATACCAACACAATCACGTGATCACAATCTATATCAACATACAAACACAATCACTTGATCACAATCTATACCAACATACCAACACAATCATGTGATCACAATCTATACCAACATACCAACACAATCATGTGATCACAATACATACCAACACAATCATGTGATCAGAATCTAGCCCAACATACCAGCAGAATCATATGATCAGAATCTAGCCCAACTGATGTCATCTTTGAATTTCTGAAAGAGATTAACATTTTTCATCTGATCTAAGATTTCACAGAGAGAAGGATTCTTAATCAACAAAAATTTCCAGTGTGTGTTTAGAAGGTGTGTTTTAAAGGGTCGTATGAAACAGTTTTTTTTTTTTTCTTTTTAAATGACTTGTGTGCTGACTTCAACACCATGACATCCCAAATACGGCCCTTTGCAGTTGGCTGGCTATAAGCAACGTTATCCTTACCCTTAGCCCAAAACATACCAACACATTCATGTCATCAGAGTCTATCCCAACACAGCAACAAAACCTAGTGACTGCAAGAATTGTGGACAGTCTCCTTCAGCATTGCAAAGAGTGACTTTCTATGTAAATAAATGAACTAAACTTACGACAAAACTAAAGGCATTTTCAAGAAGACAAACAATTCAATGAAACAATCCAATCGGGGCAAACGACAAACAAAGCAGGCTTTTTTGTGTTGACAGACCACGTAAAGAACAAAAATCAGTGCAGGCAAATTGAAGACAAAAAAAAATGTTTTTTTTCTTGTAAAGCAGTCACTAAATTCAGATAACCAAACCTGTTCGTGCAAAGTTTACTTGTACACAAAGTGGTCTCTTTTTTTTTTTTTTCAAGAAGACAGCAAATAATCACACCAACAAATGAACACACCAACAAATGAATACTACTTCTTTTTTTAAAAATTTGGATCACAAATTAAACAAAGTTCTTTTTCATACGTAAACAGTCAATAAATTGAGTGACTAAAGCTTTCAAAAGATATTGATGTTCTTGCTCACTTAGGAGTAATGAACACTTTGTCAAGAATTACTGACTGCTTGCTGCTGTTCGTTAAACTTTGTTCTAAACAATGTTTCTTGCAGTTCTGAATCATGCTTCGTTGCACAAAACGACAAAACAAGCAATCATTTTATGCTCCATATTGAAAGATATCCTTGTAAGCTGTAGCCATGAATAAACATGCAAGAAATATCCAATTTTTCGGCTGTAACAAATATCGGCCTCAGAGTCTAGGAACAACGGTCAAAGATGATTTTTATCTCCGACTGTAACAAGTATGAATGTTACAGACATAGACGGGTTTTAAATGATTCAACGCCCATTCAACGCCCATCTTGCCCTGAAGTGGATGAAGGTAAGTCACTGCTCGTTCATTTTTGTTGTCCTGAGTGTTTCGTATCTTGCCCAACCTTAGAGGTCGAAAGGCGTCATGTTTTGTCTTGTGATTCGTTTGTCTACTTTTTTTTGGCAGTGAACTATTAATTACATTTAAAATTTGTTTAGATTTCCACCCGCAGTCGCCTCACTTTGCAAATAGACAGGTTTTCTTTGTTGTTTTTCTTTCTGTAGTGCAGAAACATTCACCTTTCTATGTGCACAAACACACCCCCCCTTCATCTTTCTATGTGCACAAACACACACACCCCTTCATCTTTCTATGTGCACAAACACACACCCCCCTTCATCTTCTATGTGCACAAACACACCCCCCCTTCATCTTTCTATGTGCACAAACACACACCCCTTCATCTTTCTATGTGCACAAACACCCCCCCCCCCCCCCTTCATCTTTCTATGTGCACAAACCCCCCCCCCCCCCTTCATCTTTCTATGTGCACAAACACCCCCCCCCCCTTCATCTTTCTATGTGCACAAACACACACCCCTTCATCTTTCTATGTGCACAAACACACCCCCCCCTTCATCTTTCTATGTGCACAAAACACCCCCCCTTCATCTTTCTATGTGCACAAACACCCCCCCCCCCCCCCCTTCATCTTTCTATGTGCACAAACACCCCCCCCTTCATCTTTCTATGTGCACAAACACCCCCTCCCCCTTCATCTTTCTATGTGCACAAACACCCCCCCCCCCCTTCATCTTTCTATATGCACAAACACACACACCCCTTCATCTTTCTATGTGCACAAACACACACCCCCCTTCATCTTTCTATATGCACAAACACACCCCCCCCCCTTCATCTTTCTATGTGCACAAACACCCCCCCCCCCCCTTCATCTTTCTATGTGCACAAACACACCCCCCCCTTCATCTTTCTATATGCACAAACACACACCCCCCTTCATCTTTCTATTTGCACAAACACCCCCCCCCCCCTTCATCTTTCTATGTGCACAAACACCCCCCCCCCCCCCCCCCCCTTCATCTTTCTATGTGCACAAACACCCCCCCCCCTTCATCTTTCTATGTGCACAAACACACCCCCCCCTTCATCTTTCTATGTGCACAAACACACACCCCCCCCCCTTCATCTTTCTATGTGCACAAACACCCCCCCCCCCCTTCATCTTTCTATGTGCACAAACACCCCCCCCCCCTTCATCTTTCTATGTGCACAAACACACCCCCCCTTCATCTTTCTATGTGCACAAACACCCCCCCCCCCCCCCTTCATCTTTCTATGTGCACAAACACCCCCCCCCCCCCCTTCATCTTTCTATGTGCACAAACACCCCCCCCCCTTCATCTTTCTATGTGCACAAACACCCCCCCCCTTCATCTTTCTATGTGCACAAACACACCCCCCTTCATCTTTCTATGTGCACAAACACACCCCCCCCCCCCCTTCATCTTTCTATGTGCACAAACACCCCCCCTTCATCTTTCTATGTGCACAACACACCCCCCCCCCCCCCCCTTCATCTTTCTATGTGCACAAACACCCCCCCCCCCCTTCATCTTTCTATGTGCACAAACACACCCCCTTAACTCCCTTGGATTTTTTTTTCTGTTTCGTTCAATGGCAAGTACCAGATTAGTAAAGGCTCTCCTTCCTCTGAAGTCATCCCCACCCCCACCCTCACTCCCCTCCTCTTTCCACACACCACACACATACATACCACACACACACATACATACACACACACACACATACATACACACACACACATACCACACACACACACATACATACACACACACACAGAGGCCCTATTCTCTAGTCCACTCTCACTTCACCACAGACAAGACACAACCAAAGGAGCAGCGCACCTCCCGGCATGATGCCGTCCTCCAGGAGAGGGTCCAGAAGGTTGGTGCAGATGGCGTAGTAGTTGTGGTCGGTATGGAGACGATGACACAGCTCATCTGGCACCATTGAGAGACAGGAGCTGTCCGTGCACAGCCGATGCTCGCTCTGCAGGAAGCGATCGTAGTCCCGCGGCTTCTCTGCATTCACACACCACACCAACATCAGAACATGGGCAGCAATTAAGAGGGAGGAGGGGGGGGGGGCCATAATTGTGGAGCTTCCATCTCCAACCCTGCCCTCCTCCCCTCCTCCATACACATGCACCCTTCACGATACACCAAATCCTAAGAATGTTTAAGTAATACATCCGCCAAACACGAACAAACCAATGGGCATTGAATCAACACCCATCTCGTGCCAAATTTAACGAGATAAGTGATTGCTCGTTCTTCATTTTCATTGTCCTGAGTGTTGTTTATCTTGCCTGAAGGAGACCTAAGAAGTCGATCCGCATTGTGTTTAAATGTCTTGTGATTCGTTTGTTCATGTTTCGCGGGATGTATTTCTTAAACATTTTTAAAATTTGTGTCGATTTCCGCCTGAAGTCGGCTCACTTTACAACACACCAAATCCTGTTAATCTTTGACTTACTGAACATCACTTTTGACTGCACACTCCCGATAGTAGGGGTCTCTCTTGGCCTGTACATTTCTTAGAGCTTGGCTTTGAACAGCATGGGTCCTCTCTTTGGGCCCGTACATTCCTTAGAGGCTTGGCTTTGAACACCATGGGTCCCTCTTGGCCTGTACATTTCTTAGAGGCTTGGCTTTGAACAGCATGGGTCTCTCATAGCCTGTACATTCCTTAGAGGCTTGGCTTTGAACACCATGGGTCTCTCTTGGCCTGTACATTTCTTAGAGGCTTGGCTTTGAACAGCATGGGTTTCTCATAGCCTGTACATTCCTTAGAGGCTTGGCTTTGAACAGCATGGGTCTCTCTTGGCCTGTACATTTCTTAGAGGCTTGGCTTTGGACAGCATGGGTCTCTGAATGCCTACACCATCAGCAGAAGTCAGGACATGCTAACGCCTCAGTGAAACGTTTGGCTCAGGAGATATCCATATCATCCACAATGCAGAGTCAGATGCAACGTCCATTCATTGTGGATTATTGTGGCTGGGTCCTGCATCATCAGAACCGTGGTGTTGAAGTTGCCCTTGATGATTACTTAATTACTTTTTTTGCGCAGAAAAAAATGGATGACAAATATGATAATACGGTTGCTGACAAACACCTTTAACTGTCATCAGAGTATGTCATATAATTCAAAAGATATCACAGTTCTGTAGTAGAAGTAGTAGTACTTTCATTTTACGTCTTTTCACAAAATGATGTGCTATTAGACAATCACATTTCTGTTGTCTCCCCTGGTTTTTTTGTTTCCCAGGAAGCCCAGCCAAGGTTAAGACAAAAAAAATGAAACAAAATAAAGCACATTCAGGGGTCATTAACGGGTCATTAAAGTTTTATTCTTTTATAGCTGGCAAATAATGTCAATATCAAGCCTTCTGCTGGGAAGGGAGCTGGTTGTAATCCCTCTCTCCAGCTCCACATGTGTGGAGTGTGATGGTGTGTGTATGTAATGACAACAATAATTTAAAAAAAAAAAAGATAATTGATGATATACTTACTTCTGCTTAAAAAAAAGTACTTAGTCTAAACAACTCTTGATGTCAGCATTGATTACTATACCCATACCCACAACTTTTCTTTCTTTTGATATCTTTTCTGCAATACCTGAGCTGCAACAAGGAAAGCATGCCCATGGAGGTCAGAAGAAACGCTTCAAAGACATCCTTGAAAGCGTTTACCATCAACACTGACACATGGGAACAAACTGCTATGGATCAAGCTAGATGGCGCTAATCTATCCACAAAAGCGCCAATTATTGTGAAGAAAGGAGGACAGCTGCAGCGCAACAAAAGAGACCGGCAAGGAAAGCCCGCACCAGCAATCAAAGGCAGGTCTCCCACACTGCCTGGCCAAGCTGTCATCGCACATTCTGTGCATGCATCAGCTTGATCTGTCACCTGCGTATCCACAAATCATCTCCCACACACCCCCATCCCCCCTCCCCTCAACCCCTTGATGACTGAAGTGGTCCTCGTCGATTCAACAGACGAACAACGATAATACCCAATAAAACAAATCACTCACTAGCCTCGACTGCTAACTTGTCGACGACGATGATGTTCTCGACGTCTAGGATGCGCACTTTCCCAGAGGCGTCGACACCGAAGTTGGTCCAGCTGGGGTCGGTGATGTACAGGGCAAAGTCCTCGTTGTTGTTGGTCAGCTGCTCTGCGATCTTCAGCAGTTCATGGGCTAACCCTGCCTGCAAGAACATCGCAGGTCACAGTGGTAACGCTGACACATCACTTCATCCATGTTGGTGATGGGAGGCTCGAGCGCACCCAGAACTCTAGAGCAGTAGCGGTGGAATTTTTGTTGTTTGTCTTTATCATTCTCTTTACCCACCCTGCCGTGTGCTGACCCGTTTATCCTGAAACTGCTGCTGGTGTATTTTTTTCAACTACAATGAGCAAGTTTTCTGCAAAGTGTGTGTACACATCTTCCAACGTTTTGTGACAGGTGGAGGGGGAAAGGGTGAGCAGCGGATTTGTTTTCATCAACCATCACACAGCACGGGGTAAAGGTATAACTGAACTTGCAGTGCCTATTGTTGAAAAAAAGAGTTTTTAACAACACAAATTACTTTCATCAAGCTTCATTCATCAGTATAACATTTGGCACAAATCAAGGCCCTCTCGCTAGGGTGTTGTTTTTTTTTCTTCCCTTTTTTCTCTCTCTCTCTTTCTCTCTTTGATATGTTAGGGCCTGTACCTATTGTTCTGACTTATTGGCAAGTCATCAAAGACACAGAAGCAGAGCAATGCAACTTAGTAGATGAGAGTTAGTGAAAGTTATCTCTCTTCTTTCATAGCACACTAACATAACGTTACAAAGTGCAAGTGCACTTACCGCTCGATAACTTCATCTCCAGATTTTTTTTTTTTTTGACATTTTTTTTTCCCTCCAGTTTGTTGCACTCATCATATTTTCACCAAACATGTGTACAAAATATGACAAAATCATATGGGTGAACAAGCCTGTGTGAGGGGAAGAGGGAATGGGGGAGGGGATCTTGACAGACACATGGAGAATGATGTCTTAGTTATGTGGTGGTTAGGGTAACATGGCAAAAATGGCTGGGTCATTGAGGTTCAAAGGTACATAACTTAACCAAGGGCATGTACACACACAGGCAGATCAGTCACCGTCGTGTCAGGTCTCCACACAAGTTGACCTGAGACAAAAAAAAACAAACAAAAACAAAAAAATTCCTGCTCTACACTTCACCTCCAGGTACAGCTGGGGCTCGAACCCACACCCCCTAAGATTGAGATGCAATTGATCTAACCAGTCAATTAGTACACCCTCAGTGTTAATTAATGTGTTTTAATGGCAGACCAAACACAAGTCACCATCAATTAACACAGCCACATTTATGGCTGAGAACAAACGAGAACGTAGCCCATAATCATTGATGAAGTATACTGATCAACAAAGAACCAACATACAGACCATCATTTAAAATGTATGGACCACTAACCTTTTACTGACATGACAGATGATAATCTCTGCAAAATGGACATACTACAAAGTTCTGAAGAGGTTGTCTCCAGCATGCTGTAGTCAACTATCTCAGCTTCAGCAGCAACTTGGAACAGATCATTATAGTTTTCACTCTCTTCCGCATGTGCTCATTATAGTTCTTATCCTCTTCTAAAATGGCTGATTACAATTCTCACCTTCTTTTGGAATGGCTAATTACAGTTCTTACCTTCTTTTGGAATGGCTAATTACAGTCCTTACCTTCTTTTGGAATGGCTCATTACAGTCCTTACCTTCTTTTGGAATGGCTAATTACAGTTCTTACCTTCTTTTGGAATGGCTAATTACAGTTCTTAACTTCTTTTGGAATGGCTAATTACAGTTCTTACCTTCTTTTGGAATGGCTAATTACAGTTAACTTCTTTTGGAATGGCTAATTACAGTTCTTACCTTCTTTTGGAATGGCTAATTACAGTTCTTACCTTCTTTTGGAATGGCTAATTACAGTTCTTAACTTCTTTGGAATGGCTAATTACAGTTTTTACTTTCTTATGAAAGGACTCATTACAATTAATTTCACTTTGGAGGGCTCGTTAGTGTTCTAATCTTCTTGTGAAGGGCTCGTTACAGTTCTCACCTTCTCCCGACAGGATCATTCTAGGTCTTACCCTTTGTGGAAGGGCTCATTGTAGATTCCTGCAGCGTGGTTCCACATGTTCCACTATGACCTGTCGTCCACATGCCCCAAAGTATTCTGGGAAGGGCCACCTCTCTGCCGCAGGAAAGGTCTGCAATCCCATCCCCAGCCAGCATTGAACAGATGAAGAACACAGAGAACAAAGAACACTGAACAAAGACATGTGTTCTGACGCACAGAATAGTATAAAGTAATACTGGCCAAGCCCGTTACACTTGTTCTTCTTACCATCACAGTCTCTTCCAACGTGAGCTGAGATTTGTTCCCCAATGTCCGCATGAACTAACAAACAGCAACACTTCTAACACTTCCATAGCACTGACCTCTGATAACAGCAAATACAATTAATTTATGTGATGACAACCATGCTTTAAAATCTACATTTTCTTTAGTATAGAGACACATATTCCAATATGACAATTAACTGAATAATGACTAATACAACTTAACATGTAGTGCTTGTTTTATTGACAATGACAATTGACAGGTTTAAACATATGCTAAGTTACACATTTGCTGTTAATGAAATCAACATACACGTGAAGCAAAAAATAAATGAAGAAGTTTAAAGCCACATAAAAAAAAAATGTGCTCCAAACCATTTAAACAACAACAACAACAACAACACAACAACACACAAAACACACCACACACACACACACACACACACACACACACACACACACACACACACACTGAATGCATTCAAATTTGAGGATATAACAGAATTTCAAAATGCTAAAATGAAGCAACATCACCATGTGTCCTTAGAGATCAGACAGGCATTCTCCATTACAACTATACACAACAGCATGAACGTTTTGTCAGAGATTAGACAGGCATTCAATGTCAGAACCGCACACAACAACAACATGAATGTTTTGTCAGAGATCAGAAGGCAATCTCCATCAGACCCACACACAACAACATGAACGTTTTCCCCAGTACCTGCAGCATCAGAGGTTCAGTGTTGAGGGAGGCCGTGTACCACACCTGAAGCTTGTCCCCGACCATGATCTGCTTCTTCTTCCGCACCTCCTTGTAGTACGTCCACATGCGGTCCATCAGGCGGTATGACGCGCAGGTAAACATGCCCGCCATCTGCGTCAGATGCTTCGGTTGTAAGGGTTCCTTACGGAGTGTCACCGCCATATCCGTCAGAAAAAGTACCCGCGGCACGTCGCAGCCGTGCGGTCTGTTGGCATTTCGACACACCTTGTTGTCAAGTTCTGCGAGTTCCTGATCAGTGCCCATCTTTTTCAGCACCACCTTCTGGTTGCCGGACAGTGTGGCGTACCGGATGTTCTTAGAGCTGAAGGCGTCCAGGACGCGGTACTGAGACCACCCTGAAAGCTCCACCTGGTTGTAGTAGATCAGGCCGCAGCCGCTGTACCCGAAACAGGCTGGGCACATGGGCACGTCCAGGAAGTTATCATGAGTGATGTCGTGCTTCATGAAATAGCGGAACAGCAGTCCATACAGCAGGAGGGAAAAGAGCAGGACAGACAGAAGATGAGTTTGCCTGTGAACGGGAGTCTTCTGTAGCGTCGGGCAGACTCGTTCATCACTGAGGACAGTCTGTTCATGCCATCGGCCATGCTGGCAGCACCACTGCGGTGCCGTACTCCGCTCCCTGGTAACATTGTTCGTTGAACGCGAAGGAAAATCACTATGAATGTTAGTAATAATGTTGCACAACACACTGTCAAAGTCCACACCTTTTAGATCACTGACCAGGGGACTTTCACAGACTGGATGTGGAATGGTACAGTTACCTGAATACCTGGACAAAAAAAATCAGGTAATATCAGCAAAGAGCATCCCATACTTAAATTAACATACCATACCTAAGCAAAACATAAAATGCAAATGACAGCATGTTGTCTGTCCACATGAGAAAACAACCAGAGGGGAAACTCATACTGGCACCACAACCAAGCAATGATTGTCAGACGTGGGCTTAGTGAGTAGTTCCCTGAGTATGTTGGATCAGAGAAAGCACCACTGAATGCCACCCAAGTGCTGTCTTCTCTGCATGATTGCCTCATGACACTTGCTGTCAGAACTGGGGCTGCGACACAACAAAACAGGACACGGCTGCGGGAGAGGAGGCGGAGAGAGTGGTATGGACGTTATGCTACAGGAGTGGCAGAGACGATGAGACGGCAGGAAAAAAAAAGAAAAAAAAGAATAATAAAACAAAAATACAAGTGTGAAACAAGAAATCTACCCTCTCAATCAGTGCAACCAGCAATGTCATAACATTCAAATATTTCATTAAAAACAAGTAATGTTTAACTCTTTCTATACTAAGGATGCATATATCCAGTCCTTATGTTTACAACCTTTGTATACTAAGCACCGCATATGCGGTCCAAGGCTTTGGAATTTTTCTCCGAAGTGAGCGAACCTTTGGTACCAAACTACTTGTTACAGACAGCTCCTGCATATTAATTAGAGTGCAGGCATACTGGTTCACAGGCTTTGCAAGCTGAATGCTCGCTAGCAGATGTTGTTCACATACATCAGCAGCTCAGTTGGCAACAAGGCATCGTCTGCTACTATGTCAAGCATGCGTGGTGAAAAAACCACTACAAATCACCTTGAACTGTTGCAAACATTTGAATAAA
>CM065741.1:5035818-5040818 GCA_033310375.1 Conus canariensis
GTAGTTCAAAGCCATGCTCAATGACGTTGCAACAGTCTAGGGCTGTCCTGTCGCAGCAGTAGTTATGGCAAGTCTGCCTCCTATGAACTGGAGGCCATTCTACTGGTCTGTCACAGGCACACTCAGCCTGACACTAGTCATAAACCAACTACAAGTTGGGAGCTCCCGTCAGGTGCGTTGCAGTGCGTTGAGAGATGGCGTAGCAGCGAACACCAAGGGAGAAGAGGCTACTCCTTTGAGGGATACTGATGTGAGAGGTCAGTGTCAAGCGACACAGCGAACCTTCCAGCCGAATAGGTGATGGTTGGTCTAGTCTGCGTCGCCGGGGGACGGCTCCTGGAGATGTGGGGCGATCGGCGATGGAGCGCTGCCTGACTGCAATTACCGTGGCCTGGGATACCATGCTTTTGAGGGTCGGGCATGGGGGCACCCCACTCATGGGGTTGGACTGAAGAATTGCCCTCTCGGCCGTAGTCTGCGTGGACCGTAGAAAAGTAGGGACACGTGCAGCGCTCCAGCAACTGTCGTCCTGCTCCCTCTTTGAGGCGGCCCAACGCGGCACAGGACCATCGCCACCCGAGCACGAAGAAGGCCACCTGGTGGCCCTGAAGACCAGCACCCCAATGTGAATTAAATTAGAGCGACAGATGATGGCCCCCACACGGAACTCACCCACTACTGCCAGCGACAACAGTAGCCACAGAATATGCGGACCAGTGTCTGCGAGCATACCCTGTCCTCAAGGGCCTCCGGCCAATAGGACGTAAATCTCACCAATCAAGTCAAGGAGATCCGTTGTCCATGAGCCTAGGTGTTGCACTGCCGGATGTCTGCGTTGTCTGCCTGTTGGTCTGCCTGTTGGTCTGCCTGTTGGTCTGCCTGTTGGTCTGCCTGTTGGTCTGCCTGTTGGTCTGCCTGTTGGTCTGCCTGTTGGTCTGCCTGTTGGTCTGCCTGTTGGTCTGCCTGTTGGTCTGCCTGTTGTCAGCTTTCCACCCGAACTCCGCTGTATGCACAGCATCCGTGCGCCACGATCATTGCCCCCCCCCCCCCCCCCCCCCCCCCCATCCCGGACTTCATAATGAAAGCTTTTCACCCAGAAGGTTGTATAAACTTGTCTGTAAGGGCTTCCGGCTAACAGGACATAAATCTCACCCGTCACTCAGGGTGTGCAGGGAAGAAGGGAGCCCTTCACCATGCTTGAGCGTTAAGATCCATTAACAACAAGTATGACCGTTTAGGTCCATTAATAACAAGTATGAGCATTTAGGTCCATTAAGAATAAGTATGACCGTTTAGGTCCATTAATAACAAGTATGACAGGGTTTAGGTTCATTAATTACAAGTATGACCGTTTAGGTCTAGTTATACAACAAGTATGACCGTTTAGGTCTATTAATAACAACTACAGACAGACGCTCAGACTAAAACCACGTTCGTCTGAATGTGCTGAGTTTGACCTCCTCACAGTTAAAGCTTTTAGGGACAAGTTGTTCTTTCACCGGTAGTCGTGGATGCCTCGGCTTTGAGGTTGATGGTGGAGTTGGTCGGTGTTGTTGTTGGATGGTGGTGGTCCTTGATGTTGTTGTTGGATGGTGGTGGTCGTTGGTGTTGTTGTTGGATGGTGGTGGTCGTTGTGTTGTTGTTGGATGGTGGTGGTCGTTGATGTTGTTGTTGGATGGTGGTGGTCTTGATGTTGTTGTTGGATGGTGGTGGTCGTTGGTGTTGTTTTCCTTCGTTGTTGTTCCTTTCGTCAGGTCCATCCCCTGGTCACTAGCTTTTAACGCCTTGCTACCGACCAACAGTGAGGCTGGTCTCCTCGCAGGCAAGAAGTTGTCTCCCCTTCTGGCTTAACCCTTGGGTCATAGTCGCTCTGGGTGGGCGCTGGTCTTCCCTGTCGGCTCCCTTAGACAAGAAGTCAAACGTCCCGTAAACTGGGGAAGCTTCTTGGAGTGCACGGACGGCAGGCTCGACTACAGGAGGAACCCACTCCAGCGATGGAAGAGAATCGCAGGGCTGATTCTTTGGGTGTCCTGAGAGGTGAGGCAGGGATGCACTCTCCGTCTATCTCAAATCCCGTTAAGCCGGCGTCCTTGGGGGTGAGGCAGGGATGCACTCTCCGTCTATCTCAAATCCCGTTAAGCCGGCGTCCTTGGGGGTGAGGCAGGGATGCACTCTTCCGTCTATCTCAAATCCCGTTAAGCCGGCGTCCTTGGGGGTGAGGCAGGGATGCACTCTCCGTCTATCTCAAATCCCGTTAAGCCGGCGTCCTTGGGGGTGAGGCAGGGATGCACTCTCCGTCTATCTCAAATCCCGTTAAGCCGGCGTCCTTGGGGGTGAGGCAGGGATGCACTCTCCGTCTATCTCAAATCCCGTTAAGCCGGCGTCCTTGGGGGTGAGGCAGGGATGCACTCTCCGTCTATCTCAAATCCCGTTAAGCCGGCGTCCTTAGGGGTGAGGCAGGGATGCACTCTCCGTCTATCTCAAATCCCGTTAAGCCGGCGTCCTTGGGGGTGAGGCAGGGATGCACTCTCCGTCTATCTCAAATCCCGTTAAGCCGGCGTCCTTGGGGGTGAGGCAGGGATGCACTCTCCGTCTATTTCAAATCCCGTTAAGCCGGCGTCCTTGGGGGTGAAGGGGAAACGGACCTGATACCCACGTCAACCTCAGTCACGCCCAGTATCTTAAGGAATGAGGTGGAAACGGATTTCCTGTTCTCTCTAACCCCCATCCATATCTGCATGCCTTGCTCCTGAACCTGAGATGGTTCATCCCTTGTGGGAGACTCGCTAAATGTGGGTCACAAAAATTAGAATGCTTTTTATGGACATTGGGTTTCAAATTTGTTTGGCTACACCGAAGTGTGGAAAATAATTTAATATTTCTGTCTGTTTTCAAACAAGGAATGACAGACGTAGCAAGACAAGAGTGGTTTGCAGACATGAGAGAGTTGACGTTTCACCTTATATACATCATTCAAAACTATGCTTGTACGGGAAAATTATTTTTCTGAAGTTCAGATAAAGTGCTTCAGAGAATCTTTGACGAGGTTCAGATTAGGGGTGAGTGACATAACCTCTCACAGAAATCGTTTCATGCAGGATACTTCTGCGAGAATGAATGACTGTCCCTTCTGTGCAGATAAACGAAAGGATGAAAAAACATGTTTTGTTTGAGTGTCCTCAGTACAACAGTATTCGCCCAAATATTTTCAAAACTATTCCGCCTCATTTCGAAAATCAGTACCTGATAGAAATTTTGAAATGTGAAAATGCTAACATTACCCGCCAACCTGCTTGGTCCTTGTACAAATGTTTTGAAATAAGAAAAAAGAGCTAATTGCTGAAGACTTCATAGCGACGTGTTAAAAAAATCTCCAAAAAATATCAAATGAATGTGTACGCATGGAATGAAAAACAAATAAGTTTTTGTCACATCCCTACAGATGTAAGAATTTTGTCAGGTCATTGTTTTCAGTATGACTTCTCCTTTTTTAAATGGTTTGTAACGACACTCACCCTGTGACAGAGGCCATCGTGCCACAAGTCATTAAATGTTCGAGTTCGAATGACACTCCTAATCTGGGCTTGTCGGCAAACGAAAATCGGGTTGTCTCTCTCCAAATTCCTCAGCAGCTGGTCTGGTCTTGCCAGAGTGGTCAACCTGCAGGGTGACGGGTGCCACATTCAATCAGCTTCTTTCCGTTCTCTGGACTCATATGGGCTGCAATACCAGTACTATCATCTATTGAAGAGAGCTGCCACAAAATTCAGCTGAAATCTCTCTCGCTCTCTGTCTGTCTGTCTGTCTGTCTGTCTGTGTGTCTGTCTGTCTGTCTGTCTGACTTCTCTCTTCTCTCTCTCTCTCTCTCTCTCTCTCTCTCTCTCTCTCTCTCTCTCCTCCCTCCCTTTCTCTGGCAGTTGATGATGACTGTATTGCCCATACTGGTGCAGTGCTGCCTGCTGATGAATTCCACCAGCTCATCCCAGTTTCCACATGGTTCCAGCAGCCATGCCATTGCCCGTTTTAGTGCCTGTGTCCGCCCCTGCAAAACAACCTCTGATGAAAGTGGGAGCCTTTCACCAAAGATTAATGACAGGTGGTGGATGAAAGCATGAACCTTTGGATACTAGTTCGTCTCCACACAGCCAGGAACCAAACACTTCTGGCCCCTTTTTTTTTTTTTTTTTTTTTTGGGGGGGGGGGGGGGGGGGGGGGGGGGAGGAGGAGGGGGGGGGGTTCCCTGGTATGTGGATTTGGCGTTCTTTGCTTTCCTGGATCTGTGGAGATACACAGACGTGTGCTTGCGAGTTCTGGCACCCAGGATCTCCGTAGTAGTGGGGCTTGAGCCTGTGATCTTTTCAGGAACAATTCATGCTCTTTGACACGGACAGCTTTTACCTAAAAGGGCTGTCCTGGCCATCAAGAAGACAGCCCATGTCAGAGGAACATGTGTCCTTAGCACACCTCCTGGCCGTTGGCCCTTTGTCAGAGGATTCTCTGTCCGTTAAAGAACCTTCCCTTGATCCTAACAGGCTTGTCTTGGGACCCCCATCAGCCCGGCTAGCGTACCCAGTGTCCGCACTGTCCTGAATATCCCTGGGTGATACTTTTTCAGGTGGTCCTCTTGAACAACTTGATCAGCCAGCCGTATCAAAATGTTGACTCTGATGCTTCTCGAGCAAGACTCACTTCCGCCGAACACGCCTGTTTGCACAGCATCTATACACCCACACAACACTTTCCCCGTTCAGGGCATCGCCGCTTGGAGCTGTCTCCAACCAATAAAATACAAAGGAGGTCACAGGTTACGCCACTGACCATCAAGCAGGTGATTTAGCCGGAGCCCCGACGGTTGATTATTTGCTGACCCTAAAGGCCTCTTAGGGGGCCGGAATAGTTCAGTTGGTAGAGCGCCGACTCGTAATCTTGGTGATTCTGGGGTTGCGGGTTCGAATCTCCGCCGGGCCGTTTCGATGGAGGGGATTTTTCCCTCGGAGTTA
>CM065741.1:5050818-5060818 GCA_033310375.1 Conus canariensis
GTAGAGCAGAGCAGAGCAGAACATATGACAGCGGATCAGCGTACAGTAGAACAAAAACAGAGCAGAGGACAGCAGAGCAATGCTGAGTATAGTATGGTACAACAGAGCAGAGCAGAGCAGAGTACAGTGGTGCAGAGCAGAGCTTAGTAAAGTAGCGCAGCGTACAGTAGTGCAGAGCGCAGCAGACTACTGAAGAAGACAACAGAGCACAGCAGAATGCAAGATAGTGCGGTAGAGCAGAATATCGCAGCGTACAGAGCGAAGCAGAGTACAACAGAGCAGAATACAGTAGAGTACTGTTGACCAGACCAGAGTAGATTTCCGTAGAGCAGAGCAGGTAAAGCAAAGCATAATAGAGTACAGCAGACAACAGAACAGAGCAGAGCAATTCACAGTCAAGAAGAGCATAGCAAAGTACATCAGAGTAGATCAGAGGAGAGTATAAAAGAGCATGGTACAGCTCAACAGAGTAGAGCAAAGTGCAGAAAGCGAAATAAACAATTCACAGTATAGCAGAGTACACCGGAATAGTGTTAAGCACAACATGGTGGAATAGAATTCAGGACAGAGTACAGCAGAGTAGAGTACAGTGGGGGCACAGTAGAGTAGAGAAGAGCAGAGCAGAGCAGGGAGGAGCTGAACAGAACTGAGTACATTAGAGTACAATAGCAGTATTCCCACTGGCTATAACAATTCTGAAGGTCATCAATTAAGCCTTCTATCGTCAATTTTTGACGGCAAAAGTGGGAAGAAAGGTTGGGGGTGGGTGGGGAGGGGGGGGGGGGGGAGGGGGCGCATCTCCCAGACTTTTGTCAAACCAGGGTAAGGCCAAATTGAACATCAAATGAGGCAGGGAACAGTAAACAATAAACAAGTAGGGTAACTCTTGCTCCCATAAGGAAACCTAACTCAGAGTAACTTTTATTCAAGACTGGCACAGCCTTAGGGTAAGGCCAGTGGAGGAGGGGGAAGAGGTAGGAGCACCATCTACAAGTCTTTTATGTTTCAACATCGTCAGCCGCGTGTTTACTGACTGAGGCAGACTCACCTTTACCATTTTCTCCATCTCCCTCAACCTCATTTCACCGCGGTTTTGCTTTATTGAGCCCATGCAGGAGGGACAGTTTAACACAAGACTCCGAGCTTGCGCGCGCTCATGGATAGGGAAGGGAAACAAGTCCGGCTTTTTCCTGTTGTGTCGTCTGCTGTGTTTCCGTGTGATGAGATATGACAAACAGGTCAGCGCGTACGATTTGAAAGAAAAACACAAAACAATGTGTGTCACAATGACTCACAGAGTGATATCCTTATGTGATTCATATATGCACATCATGTGTGTCTTTGGGAACACTGCAGTAGAGTAGAGCAGAATACAGCACTGCAGAGCAGAGTACAGGAGGGTAGAGCAGAGCGAAGTGCACTAGAATAGAGCAGAATATATTAAAGCAGAACAGAGTAGAGCAGAGTACAGTGGGGCAGAGCAGAGTGCAGTAGAGTAGAGAACAGTACAGTACAGTAGAGCAATGCAATACAGAGCACAACAGAGTGCAGTAGAGCAGAGCACATCGTAGCGTAAGAGAATACAGTAGAACATAGCAGAGTAGAGTAAGATGCAAAGAGCTTAGCAGAATACACAAGAGTGCAAAGAACATAGAGTACAGCAGAGTGCAAAGAACATAGAGCACAGCAGAGTGCAAAGAACATAGAGTACAGCAGAGTGCAAAGAACATAGCAGAGTACAGCAGAGTGCAAAAAACACAGAGTACAATAGAGTACAAAGAACATAGCAGAGTACAGCAGAGTGCAAAGAACATAGCAGAGTACAGCAGAGTGCAAAGAACATAGCAGAGTACAGCAGAGTGCAAAGAACACAGAGTATAATAGAGTACAAAGAACATAGCAGAGTACAGCAGAGTGCAGGGAACATAGCAGAGTACAGCAGAGTGCAAAGAACATAGCAGAGTACAGCAGAGTACAAAGAACACAGCAGAGTACGGCAGAGTGCAAAGAACATAGCAGAGTACAGCAGAGTGCAAAGAACATAGCAGAGTACAGCAGAGTGCAAAGAACATAGCAGAGCACAGCAGAGTGCAAACGAGCATAGCAGAATACAACAGAGTGCAAAGAACGTAGCAGAGTACAGCAGAGTGCAAAGAACATAGCAGAGCACAGCAGAGTGCAAAGAACATAACAGAATACAACAGAGTGCAAAGAACATAGCAAAGCACAGCAGAGTGCAAAGAACATAGCAGAATACAACAGAGTGCAAAAACATAGCAGAGTACAGCAGAGTGCAAAGAACATAGAGTACAGCAGAGTGCAAAGAACATAGCAGAATACAACAGAGTGCAAAAACATAGCAGAGTAAGCAGAGTGCAAAGAACATAGCAGAGTACAACAGAGTGCAAAGAAGATAGCAGAGTACAGCAGAATGCAAGGAACATAGCAGAGTACAGCAGAGTGCAAAGAACATAGCAGAGTGCAGCAGAAAGAGTGCAAAGAACATAGCAAAGTACAGCAGAAAGCGAAGAACATAGCAGAATACTGCAGAGTGCAAAGAGCATAGCAGAGTACAGCAGAGTGCAAAGAGCATAGCAGAGTACAGCAGAGTGCAAAGAACATAGCAGAATACAGCAGAGTGCAAAGAACATAGCAGGGTACAGCAGAGTGCAGGGAACATAGCAGAGTACAGCAGAGTGCAAAGAACATAGCAGAGTACAGCAGAGTGCAAAGAACATAGCAGAGTACAGCAGAGTGCAAAGAACATAGCAGAGTACAGCAGAGTGCAAAGAACATAGCAGAATACAGCAGAGTGCAAAGAACATAGCAGAGTACAGCAGAATATAGCAGAGTGCAAAGAACATAGCAGAGTACAGCAGATTGCAAAGAACATAGCAGAGTACATCAGAGTGCAAAGAACATAGCAGAATACAGCAGAGTGCAAAGAACATAGCAGAGTACAACAGAGTGCAAAGAACATAGCAGAGTGCAAGAGAGCACAGAAGAGTGTAGTAGAGTGCAAAAGAGCACACCAAAGTACAGCAGAGTTTAAAGAGCACAGAAGAACAGAGCAGAACACTGTAGAGCAAAGCAGAGCAAAGCAGAGCACAATGTAGTGCAGAGCAGAGCAGATTCCAGTTGAGTACAGGGCAAAACATGATAGAAGACAATGAAACATAACAAAGTACAGGACAGCACAGCACAGCAGAGCACAATAGAGAATAGAATAGCACAACAGGGCACAAAAGAGTACAGTACAGCGGGGTTGAGTGAGTCCTATAAGCCCTGGCTTGCTGCTTGTGCAAACAATTCGCATGATTACCGCTATGTTTTGTGAATAAAGTTTGGCTCAAACTAGCAGAGAAAAGTTTCAAAATGGAGTGACTGACGGCGGAGAACGAAGCAAAATTTAGAAAGAGAGGGTGTTAGTTACCGCCAATGACATTGACAAACAAAGCACATGACAAGACACGATGCATTTCAACCTCTTGGGTCTTCTTCAGGCGAAAAAATAAATCACATTTAACATTAGCGGCTATTCTCCCCACCACATGGACAACAACAGATGAGTCATTTTCGTTCTTTGTTTGTACTGTCTTAAATGTTAAATGTGATTTATTTTTTCGCCTGAAGAAGACCCAAGAGGTTGAAATGCATCGTGTCTTGTCATGTGCTTTGTTTGTCAATGTCATTGGCGGTAACTAACACCCTCTCTTTCTAAATTTAGCAGAGAAAAGTCGACTACAATAGAGTACGATAAATTACTGTTGAATCTAGTACAGCAGACCAGAGAATAGTAGTGTACAGTGGGCAACAGTAGAGTACAACAGAGCAGAGTAGAGCAGAAAAGAGTATAGCAAGAGCAGAGCAAAGCAGAGTAGCTTAAAGCAAAGTAAAGCAAAGCAAAGAACAGATGAGTATCGTACAGCAGAGCATATACTCGAGTACAGTAGAGCAAAGTAGAAAAGAATATAATACAGTCGAGAATGGTGGAATACATTTAGAGTGCAGTAGACTAGAGAGGAGCTGAGCAGAGAATATGACAGAAGAGCACAGTAGAGGGCACTAGAGCAGAGCATAGTACATTACAACAGAGCATGACAGTACACCAGAGCTGGGCAGAACAGAGCAGAGCATAGTACAGCAGTGTAGGGGAGATTACAGTGGCGTTTGGTAGAACAGAGCAGAGTACAGTAGAGTACACTAGAGAAGAGCAGAGCTGAGCAGAGTACAGTAGAGGAGAATAGAGCAGAGCGGAGCAGTGCACAGTTGAGTACAACAGAGCAAGGCAGAGTACAGCTGGGTAGAGTAGAGCAGAGCAGAATAGAATACATCAGAGCGTGGTAGAGCAGAGCTGAGCAGAGTACAGTAGACGGGAGCAGAGCAGAGCAGAGCAGAGCAGGACAGAGAAGTGCACAGCTGAGTACAACCGAACAAAGCAGAGTGCAGTTGAGTAGAGTAGAGCAGAGCAGAGTAGAACACAGTAGAGTATGGCAGAGCTGAGGAGAGCAGAGTACAGTAAAGGGAAACACAGCAGAGCGGTACAGTCAGTAGAGCACAGGAGGGCATAGCAAAGTACAGTTGAGTAGTGTAGAGCAGAGCAGAGTAGAATACAGTAGAGTATGGTGGAACAGAGTACAACAGAGTTACAATAAATGGGAACACAGCAGAGCAGATCAGTACAGTGTGCAGTAGAGCACAGGAGGGCAAGGCAGAATGCATAAGAACAGAAGAGTGTACAGCAGAGTATTCCAGAGCAGAGCAGAGCACAGAAGAGTACAGTAAAGGCGAGGAAACTAGAGCATAGTAGAGTGCATTAGAGAAGAGCAGAGCAGAGTACACTAGACAGTACAGTACAGAGTTCAGCAGGCCAGACAGTAGAGCAAAGCAGACAGGACAATAGAGAGTACAGTAGAGCGGACAGTAGAGCACAGTGAAGCAGAGCTGAGAGGACTGCAGTAGAGTGAAGTAGAGCAGAGCAAAGCAGAAGAAGCAGAGTTTAGCAGAGTACATACATCACAGCACAGCATAACACGGCGGAGCAAAGCAGAAAACCATAGAACACAGCAAGTAGGGCAGAATGAGTAGAATACAGCAGAGCACAGCACAGCACAGTACATCACAGCACAGCACAGCACAGCACAGCACAGCACAGCACAGCACAGCACAGGACAGCTCAATTCAGTGCAAGTTTGAGGACAGTAGAGCAGAACAGAGTAGAGCAAAGAATTGTAGAAGAGTGCAAGTTTGAGGACAGTAGAGCAGAACAGAGTAGAGCAAAGAATTGTAGAAGAGTGCAAGTTTGAGGACAGTAGAGCAGAACAGAGTAGAGCAAAGAATTGTAGAAGAGTGTAAGTTTGAGAACAGTAGAGCAGATCAGAGTAGAGCAAAGAATTGTAGAAGAGTGCAAGTTTGAGGACAGTAGAGCAGATCAGAGTAGAGCAAAGAATTGTAGAAGAGTGTAAGTTTGAGGACAGTAGAGCAGATCAGAGTAGAGCAAAGAATTGTAGAAGAGTGCAAGTTTGAGGACAGTAGAGCAGATCAGAGAAGAGCAAAGAATTGCAGAAGAGTGTAAGTTTGAGAACAGTAGAGCAGATCAGAGTAGAACAAAACAAAGTATAGAAGAGTGAAAGTTTGAGTACAGTAGAGCAGTGCAGAGTAGAGCAAAGTAGAGTATAGCATCACATGACTCGACTCAATATTAAACAGCACTTTTGTGAAACGGAACGAAAATGCACAATGAATATTAAACAACGGAACGAAAATACACAATGAATATTAAACAACGGAACGAAAATGCACAATGAATATTAAACAACGGAACGAAAATGCACAATGAATATTAAACAACGGAACGAAAATACACAATGAATATTAAACAACGGAACGAAAATGCACAATGAATATTAAACAACGGAACGAAAATGCACAATGAATATTAAACAACGGAACGAAAATACACAATGAATATTAAACAACGGAACGAAAATACACAATGAATATTAAACAACGGAACGAAAATGCACAATGAATATTAAACAACGGAACGAAAATGCACAATGAATATTAAACAACGGAACGAAAATGCACAATGAATATTAAACAACGGAACGAAAATACACAACAGGAATAAAAGAAAGGACAGTAAAGCACAAGATGAGACCAAGAAATATTAAAGGATTAAGAAACGACCCAGTGGTGCATGGGCAGGCTGAACCTAGAAAAACCTAGTTGTAAAGTGAGCCCACTGCAGGCGGAAATCTAAACAGATTTCATAAGGTATATGCAAGATTCTGCCGAAAAATGTAGACAAACGAACCACAAGACAAAACACGACGCGTTTCGGCCTCTTAGATATACTTCAGGCAAGACACACAACACTCAGGACAACAAAAATGAACGAGCAACTACTTATCTTCATCCCATTCGGCGCAAGATGGGCGTTGATCCAAGGAAGAGAACTGGATGAGGATAAGCGATTGCTCGTTAATGTCCGTTCTTGTGATCTTGCCTGAAGAACACCTAGGAGGTCGAAACGCGTCGCGTTTTGCTTTGTGATTGGTTTGTGTACGTTTTTCGGTGGAGCCTTATTAATACTTTTTGAAATTTGTCAAGAACAACCTCTTTACCTGAGAAAATGGACGAAGGTGAAGGACTGGGGAGAATCTGTCCCCTGGGCGGACATCCAGGTGTAGTGGCCGATTCTGGGCACCAGGTCCACGGTGCCGGAATGGAAAGTGGCGAAGGGACGTCTCCTCCCGTAGTACAACCACCTGGCCAGCTGGGCGAAGGGAGAGTCCGAACTCCTCACGTCCCGAGGGTACACATCCTCGGTCAGGCTGACGCACAGCGCAGAGTTCTCCTCGGAGTCTTCCAGACGGTTATACTCCTCCACGGACACGCACGCGGGCCTGTTGGCCATGATAGTCTGAACGTAGTCCTCCAGGGTGTTCTCGTTGAAGCCGCTGTTCACGAACACCATCCCTCGGGTGGGGTCCTCCTTCGGGTCAGCGAAGGCGAACCAGAAGGACAGGAACCTCAGGTGGTCGACGTTGTTGGACACGAGGATCCCCTCGCCCACGAAGATGCCTCCGTCCAGTGAGATGAACCTGAGGGCGTCCCGGAGCATGCCCACGGAGCCGCAAGGCTGGTCCGAGAGCAGCTGCCTCAGTTCCAGGGTGGCCACGGACTGTTTGAGTTCCAGGAACCAGGTGTTGTACCAGAATCGGTCGAGGACGGGGAGGTGGGTGTAGTGGAAGACGATCTGGAGGGGCTGGATGACCCTGAGGATGCTGAGCACGCCCAGGTAGTCCTGGAAGCGGAAGGTCTTCTCCCCGCACCACAGGTAGTGCACCGTGTGGTGAACCTGCACCGACACAGAAAGTCACAGGTCACTGTTCACATGACAGCCCTGTACCTCTGTCTGTGTCTGCCTCTGTCTGTCTCTCTGTCTGTCTCTGTCTCTGGAATATCGGATATCTTTGTTCATCATTTTCGTTACAGGCAACATTGCAATTCTGATCTCACCTGTCCATTATAAAAAAAATGCATGTGAAAATGAACTTCAGTTTGCATTGCAGTGTACTGCCTTGAGTGCTCTTAGAGATTATTCCTCCTTGATATCATAGACAACCATTTGTGTTTCGACTCGTCTTACTTATGGTTTGTACTACAGCGGATGTTGTTAAAAGGTTTGCCTTGCACCTACACAAAGCTTTTAAATTCCGGAGCACAGAGTATTCTTGAGTATGTGTTGTTATCAACTTGTTAAATATATTTTATTATATCATGTTTGTCAATGTCTAATCCACCCCTTTATGAGGGGTCATGGCCTATAATGAATAGATCATCCGTATCCGTATCTCTCTGCCTCTCTCTGTCTCCGTGTCCATCTGTCTCCGTGTCTCTCTGTCTCTGTCTCTGTCTGTCTGTCTGTCTGTCTGTCTCTGTCTGTCTGTCTGTCTGTCTGTCTGTCTGTCTGTCTCTCTCTCTCTCTCTCTCTCTCTCTCTCTCTTCTTTATCATGACATGCCGTTCTTCGTCATATGTTTGCTGATGACACTGAACTTTACAAATCAGCCAAACCTCCTAAAGTTCATAGTTTGTTATAAACAATGCAAAGCTGTGTGACATAGGTTAAACCTCAAACCACACACACACACACACACACACACACACACACACACACACACACACACACACACACACACACTTAATGAGGACCAAACAAACTGTTTCAGCAAAGGTTTCTGCTAGAGCCAGTCTTCCAGACTCACTACTAGACACTGTTCAAAGAACAGTCTCCTTTTTTTTTTTTCAAAATTAACACAAAACTGTGGGTGTAATATTTGAAGAAGCTCTCGAAAATGAGCGCTTAGGTAAGAAAAAAAAAAGGCTCAACTGCTAGCTTTAAGGTCTGGAGGATTGACACCATTATTAAACACACTTCCCGGATGCCACAAAACTTAAATCACAACTCTGCTGTCCTCTCGACTGGTCTATTGTAGCGTGTTACACATTGGCCTTCCTCAAAATCCAATAAATCGATGGCAGAGAGATATGAATTGCGCTGCTCACGTCATTTTCAGAGTATCAAACAGAGAACATATTTATCATCACTCCCATGTATGCACTCCAATCCGCACTGGCTTCTTGTGGTTTTAGCAGGACAGAATTCAAGACATGCATGCATGGCTACAAATGCTATAATAGGCACAATATTATCTCACTTATCTAAACTTATTCACCTGTTAAAACTGGTTTTCTCTTCGCTATTCTAGTGATGCAAGCATGTTTCACATGCCTACTAGAACATCTCCAACAGTCTATTCCGACACCCCGTCAACAGCCACAGCCCGGTCGGCAATCCACAGGGAGCAGTCAATGTCAAGTCGTTAAGAGGCAACCCACCGGAGGAGACACTGCACTGCTGCCAAGTCACTTCGGTGGTGTTCAGTGGCGCCTGGTCTGATCTAACATACGCAGGACACTACCTACTAAGCCCCCTACTGACGACAATAATTACTTAGTCGCGGAGCCGGCGTGAGTGAGCTCTCCCTCCGGAGGGCGCCACCACCTCCGTCCAACGACAGCCCCCATGGATTCGCCGATACCGGTGACCCAAGACCACAGACGCGGAGAGGACATCGAAATTGAGGTCACCCTGAGAGCAGGGCATGAAGGGCCACTTTTTATGCTGATCGATGAGAATGGGGATGATTAAGATGATGCTACGGAATTCCATTTCGGTCTGAGACTACATCACAGGGCTGTACCCTACGCTTCCTTTCATAATATATCCCGGCGTCAACCAGGCCCGAGAGATACAGGTACCTGCAGAGTTGGTCAGGAAATTTGAGCAACACTCTCAGAAACGCATCCATTAAGTGGATGAAACTCGACTGTGTGGTCCCAGTCTTCCCAACTGAGTCCGCAGCAAACTCAACTCTGGGTAGGAGCCGGTGTAACAGCCCGTTCTTACCCCCCCTCTGGAACTTACCCCGGGGTAAGTCTGGGCTAGCCTGCTTTCACCCCCGGGGGTCATTCTAGGACTAGCTAGATCTTACCCCCCCCCCCCCCCCCCTAGTTGGAACTTACCCCTCCGGGGGTAAGTTGGGGCTAGCCTGGAGTTACCTCCCCCCCCCCCCGCCCCCCCTCCCCAAAGGGTCAATCTATGACTATTTGGAATCTTCCTCCACCCAACCCTTCAAACAAGTGAGGCTTATTCAGGGTTTTCCTCTGCCTTTTTCCAACACGCACACCCGCCTTTAAAAATTTTTTTGTCAGCCTGCATATTTACACCCCCTCTCCCATTTCCTATATACAGTCAGTTGGGTTTAGACAAAGTGTAGTTCTAGACTCTTCCCAGTAGACGGACCTCCTACTTCCCCAACCCCCCTCCCCCCCCATACACATCCTGATTCACCAACAGATACGTATTAACATTTCTCGCGCTAGCTTACGCGCGTGTGTCAATAGTCGGGTGTGTGAGTACGCCCGTG
>CM065741.1:5065818-5068318 GCA_033310375.1 Conus canariensis
AATGTTTCTCTTTGTTTGTTTCTTTGTTTTTGCTGACTGATGGGAACGAGGGTGATGATGATGCTACGGATTTCCATTCCAGTCTGAGATTGCATGACAGAGCTGTACTCTA
The DNA here is from genome assembly GCA_033310375.1 of Conus canariensis. Classification (NCBI taxonomy): domain Eukaryota; kingdom Metazoa; phylum Mollusca; class Gastropoda; order Neogastropoda; family Conidae; genus Conus; species Conus canariensis. Next base: position 5,065,931 of record CM065741.1, read on the forward strand.
CGCTTCCTTTCGTCATATATCTCGTCGTCAGCCAGGCCCGAGAGATACAGACACCTGCAGTGTTGGTCAGGAAATTTGAGCAACACTCTCAGAGACGCATCCATTTAGTGGATGAAACTCGACAGTGTGGTCCCAGTCTTCCCAACTGAGTCCGTAGCAAACTCAACTCGGAGCCGGACGGAGCAGAAAAATCACATATGGCTCTGATTGGAATCGAACCCACGACGACCTCCCAGCCGGGAGTCCGCGACGCTAACCACTTCGCCAGGACGACTGGCATATGGTTGTATTTCGTCATGGTTCTCAGTCCTTCTGGAATATTCCTGGCATTTCCTGGGCTGTAATGAGTCATGCTTCCCAACTTTTCCACCAAATTACATGCATTCTCATTGGTAATACTACGTCATGATTGTCGAACTTTTTCGCAGATTTTCATAGTTGTTGTTTGACTGAATCGTGCCATGTTTCTTGAACTTTCTTTTTATGAACTGTGAATAATCAGGAGAGAGGCTGTGACCTAGAGATAGTGAATATGAATACTGTCAGAGGTGAAGGACACGTTTCCGTTTTGGGACTGTTGTTACGTTTGTATGAGTACCGAGTTATAATCCCTGGCTGGAAAGAAAGATGTTCAACGTGTTGCCAGAACCGATCCCTCCTCTCTTTGGATCAGTATCAACGAGAAGATTAGTGCCAGCTCTTGTTGATCTCTTCAGAAGGAGTCCTACGTCCATTGATGTGTCTTCAAAGAACAGAAGATTAATAGAGGATGTTGGGAAATCTGCAAGGGAGGTAATATGTGTTGTGTTACAGCTCACGTTCGGCGCGAGTGATCCGGCCGTTTTCATGGGACAGATTCCTCTGGTTGGCATGCCCCAAACAATCCCGCACTTTTAGTTAAAATGTTTAATAAAAGGGAGAGGAAATATCAAAACATGAGTGTGCATGAATGCAACTGTGATTCAGACAGTCAATTTCCCAGTCATGATCATGCCGTGCGTTTGAAATCAAATATTTGACCCTCTAGGTCGGTTTGCTTGACCCATGACCTGAGAAACGTAACTCTGTTTGCATTGCAAAGACAGGCATTATCTTCCCATGATTTTCTTTTTTTTTTTCCTGAACAGATCTACTAATCTCCATTTCAATAATGTGATGTTACACTTTATGTGTTTTTGACTCAGGGATAGGAACGCTTGCAGTGAAGAATGAACACAAAGGAGATTAAAGAGTCTTGAGAAGGCGTGGCGAGGTTTACCATTAATTAAGTAAGGTTACTGGCTACTGTCTGGTACGAGAGTCTTTTTGATCTTCCTCAGACAGTATTCCTAGCAAACTGAATAACAGACTGTTAACAACTCCTGGTCCGTGAGTTCCTGTCACTGTTGTATGATTACTAAGTTGGTAGAATGTTCAAACTTTTAAAGTGTTCAAATGAAACCACTACAAAAATGATAGTCATGGAAACAAAATTGCTCGTGTGAACAGGGGGTACACTGACATTGATAATCTTGTTCTTTTTGTCGTTGGTTTGATGTCTCTCCATTTAGAAATGAGTTACAGATAGACGCCTACACGCAGTCTCTCTCTCTCTCTCTCTCTCTCTCTCTCTCTGTGTGTGTGTGTGTGTGTGTGTGTGTGTGTGTGTGTGTGTGTGAATGTGTGTGTGTGTGTGTGTGTGTGTGTGTGTGTGTGTGTGTATGTGCGCGCGCGCGCGCGTGAGTGTGTGTGTGTCTGGGTGTCTGTCTCTCTTTGTCAAGTCATTGTTGTGATGCTGGAGGAATTGTTAACCTGCAGTCGTCTCCCCCCCCCCCCCCCCCTCCCCACTATCTATTTGTTGAACAGTAGATACAGACAACCCTGAAAAAAGGTCATCTATGGTTTAACCCTGAAGAGGTCTTTTATGGAGCTTAACCCTTAGAGGAAGTTGCGAAGGCTTTTCCAAGAGTCCCCATTATACATGGCAGTGAAGGCAGAGTGTGCCTGCTTTATGAGCAAACATGTCTTACTCATTCTTTTTCTGTACATGTCAAACGGTTAAATTCATTCATTAAAACAAACAAACAAACAATGGCTGACATACAATAATACTGATCAGTCAAATTGACTCCTGGTCCACAAAACTCAACTCATCATGGGTCAGGAATTCACTGGGTCATGAGGGAAGTTAAACGGTCTTCGAGTTTAGGGATTCTCCTATTGAAAATCTCAATCCTTTTTTTTCTCATTTGAAAGCTTCTTTCCGTCAAATATTGACCGAATTGGTGCTCACTTCAGTTGTGTGTATGTTTGGGATTTTGTAGAGCATTTGTGGTTTAGGATGTGTGTGTGTGTGTGTGTGTGTGTGTGTGTGTGCGTGTGTGTGTGTGTGTGTGTGTGATTGAATTC
>CM065741.1:5078318-5090818 GCA_033310375.1 Conus canariensis
GAGTTGTAGTAGTAGTGTGTGTTTAGTATATTCCAAGGTTACTTTATTAACAGGACATAAGCCAAAAGGCTCAAGTCACGCAACTGGCTCTCCCGAACAATGCTGTACACAAATCAGTGATGCACTACAAGACGTGCAACATGCCGCTACCAACAAAACTGCTTGGAAACAGCCTTTGTTTGAAATCTGTTGCATCTCTCTTCATAGCGTGTGTCAGATGCTTTAAATCTGTTTCATCTCTCTGAATAGCGTGAGTGAGATTGAAACATTGTCACGTGACATAATTGGGCTTGTGACGTAAGGCACATATCTGCACGAATGACATTCATCCGTTTTTGACAACTCAATATTTCTACAACAATAACCACAATCAAAGAGTCACAAACCGTCCGTCGAAGAGTCGTCACCTATCATCTCACCTATCCCGGAGTCTTGAAGACCTTTGGAGCGCCACAGAAGACTTAGGCTGTTGCTGAGTGTGAGGCCAGTCCATGCACTGATGTTGTCCTCCCATCTCTTTCTCTGTCTTCCCCTCCTTCTGCCTCCTCGCACTGTTGAAGCTTCAAAATCTTTGTTCCGCCTCTTTTCAGTGAACATTTTTCAAAGGGTATCGTCTAAAGCTAACTTCACGTATTTAAAAACAAAGTCCATGGCAAGGTACCCCCAACTTCACGTACTTAAAAACAAAGTCCATGGCAAGGTACCCCCAACTTCACGTACTTAAAAACAAAGTCCATGGCAAGGTACCCCCAACTTCACGTACATAAAAACAAAGTCCATGGCAAGGTACCCCCAACTTCACGTACATAAAAACAAAGTCCATGGCAAGGTACCCCCAACTTCACGTACATAAAAACAAAGTCCATGGCAAGGTACTCCCAACTTCACGTACTTAAAAACAAAGTCCACGGCAAGGTACCTCCAACTTCACGTACTTAAAAACAAAGTCCATGACAAGGTACTCCCAACTTCACGTACTTAAAAACAAAGTCCATGGCAAGGTACTCCTAACTCGAGTTCTTTGTGGTTGTCTGTCATGCCAGAACAACCAAAGTCTTCCTCGCAACGCTTTCATTGCCCACAACACGCAGTACACAACACCCACACAGTGAACAACGCTCTCATTCCCCACAACACGCAGTACACAACACCCACACAGTGAACAACGCTTTCATTCCTCACAACACGCAGTACACAACAGCCACACAGTGAACAACGCTTTCATTGCCCACAACACGCAGTACACAACACCCACACGGTGAACAACTGCTCATTTGTGAAGATTCAAACACTGAGTCAGGATGCAGTATGGTGTTCACAACATTTACGATGACTCTCGCGAATAGCTGTCCATCTCTACAATTTTCGGCAGTACTTGTATAAAGCTATTGCTACGTTTAGGATACCACTTTGCAAGGTTTTTTAAAAACTATCCAGCTCAAGTGTATGACCACGCTCGGTGATCATTATCCGATGCCCAAGTGTATGGCAACACAAGCAGGTCAATATCGAGTGCTGTGTATGACAACACGTCAAGGTCACCACCTGAATGCTATGTTCGACAACACCTGCAGATCAATTTCCATTGCGAGTTGAAGGACAACACATGGACATCAATACACAGAGCAAAAGTGCACTGACAACACCACAGATCAATATACAGAGCAAAAAAAAAAAGTGTATGACAACCACCGGAGATCAACATCCAATGCAAAAGTGTACGAGAACACTTGAAGACCTACTTCAATGTGAACGTGTGTATGACTACACTTGGCTGAGGGAGAGGTACGGTGTCACTCCTGTGGAGTGTTGCTATAATCATAGCCAGCAGTGCAACGCGACAAAGTCGCAACCAAACAAACATCACCATGGCACAGTTGTAACGCGTTACTATACGACCACAACAAAGCCTTCCCACCATGCCACACGTCATCACGTCGCCACACTTACGCTTATTACCCCCATTGCATCATTAAAGTGCAGATCCAGGTGATGACAGTGGAACGTCAACGCGTTGCTCAACTAGAGTGTACATGCAGGCGGCGACAGTGAGATGTTACCACACTGCCACACGTCAACGCGTTGCTCCACTAGAGTGTACATGCAGGCGGCGACAGTGAGATGTTACCACACTGCCACACGTCAACGCGTTGCTCCACTACAGTGCACATGCAGGCGGCGACAGTGCGATGTTACCACACTGCCACACGTCAACGCGTTGCTCCACTACAGTGTACATGCAGGCGGCGACAGTGAGATGTTACCACACTGCCACACGTCAACGCGTTGCTCCACTACAGTGTACATGCAGGCGGCGACAGTGAGATGTTACCACACTGCCACACGTCAACGCGTTGCTCCACTAGAGTGTACATGCAGGCGGCGACAGTGAGATGTTACCACACTGCCACACGTCAACGCGTTGCTCCACTACAGTGTACATGCAGGCGGCGACAGTGCGATGTTACCACACTGCCACACGTCAACGCGTTGCTCCACTACAGTGTACATGCAGGCGGCGACAGTGAGATGTTACCACACTGCCACACGTCAACGCGTTGCTCCACTACAGTGTACATGCAGGCGGCGACAGTGAGATGTTACCACACTGCCACACGTCAACGCGTTGCTCCACTACAGTGCACATGCAGGCGGCGACAGTGAGATGTTACCACACTGCCACACGTCAACGCGTTGCTCCACTACAGTGTACATGCAGGCGGCGACAGTGAGATGTTACCACACTGCCACACGTCAACGCGTTGCTCCACTACAGTGTACATGCAGGCGGCGACAGTGAGATGTTGCCACACTGCCACACGTCAACGCGTTGCTCCACTACAGTGCACATGCAGGCAGCGACAGTGCGATGTTGCCACACTGCCACACGTCAACGCGTTGCTCCACTACAGTGTACATGCAGGCGGCGACAGTGAGATGTTACCACACTGCCAACACGTCAACGCGTTGCTCCACTACAGTGTACATGCAGGCGGCGACAGTGTAATGTTACCACACTGCCACACAAATGCGTCAACAAGATGTCATTCTTGAGCTTCCACGTTTCCACTGCAGTGTTCACGTAGGCGCGGCAATAAAGCTTTACCACGTTGCCATAATGAAGTTCTTACGTATACAGCGAGAGTAAAGCACTACCGCATTGCCATAATAAAGTTCTTACGTATACAGCGAGAGTAAAGCGTTACCACGTTGCCATAATGAAGTTCTTACGCAGACAGCGAGAGTAAAGCATAACCACGTTGCCGCAATAAAGTTCTTAGGTAGACAGAGAGAGTAAAGCGTTACCACGTTGCAATAATAAAGTTGTTATGTAGACAGCGAGAGTAAAGCGTTACATCCACGTTGCAATAATAAAGTTCTTATGTAGACAGCTAGTAACGCGTTACCGCGATGCCACAATAAAGTTCTTACGTAGAGAGCGAGAGTTAAGCGTTACCACGTTGCCATAATGAAGTTCTTACGTAGACAGAGAGAATAACGCGTTACCGCATTGCCACAATAAAGTTCTTACGTAGGGAGCGAGAGTAAAGCATTATCGCGTTGCCATAATAAAGTTCTTACGTAGAGAGCGAGAGTAAAGCGTTACCACGTTGCCACAATAAAGTTCTTACGAAGACAGCGAGAGAAACGCGTTACTACGTTGCCACAATAAAGTTCTTACGTAGACAGCTAGAGTAATGCGTTACTATGTCGCCACAATAAAGTTCTTACGTAGAGAGCGAGAAGAAAGCGTTACCGCGCTGCCACAATAAAGTTCTTACGCAGACAACTAGAGTAATGCGTTACCACGTTGCCACAGTAAAGTTCTTACGTAGACAGCAAGGAGTAAAGCGTTACCTTACGTAGACAGCCAGGGTAACGCGTTACTACGTTGCCACAATAAAGTTCTTACGTAGACAACGAGAGTAAAGCGTTACCGCGTTGCCACAATAAAGTTCTTACGTAGACAGCGAGAGTAACGCGTTACCACATTGCCACAATAAAGTTCTTAAGACTAACGCGTTACTATGTTGCCACAATAAAGTTCTTAAGAGTAAAGGGTTACTATGTTGCCACAATAAAGTTCTTACGCAGACAGCCAGAGTAACGCGTTACCACGTTGCCACAATAAAGTTCTTACGCAGACAGCTAGAGTAACGCGTTGCCGCGTTGCCACAATAAAGTTCTTACGCAGACAGCTAGAGTAACGCGTTGCCGCGTTACCACAATAAAGTTCTTACGTAAACAGCTAGAGTAATGCGTTACCGCCTTGCCACAATAAAGTTCTTACGTAGACAGCCAGAGTAACGCGTTACCGCGTTGCCACAATAAAGTTCTTACGTAGACAGCTAGAGTAATGCGTTACCGCGTTGCCACAATAAAATTCTTACGCAGACAGCTAGAGTAATGCGTTACCGCGTTGCGACAATAAAGTTCTTACGTAGACAGCGAGAGTAAAGCGTTACCACGTTGCCATCATAAAGTTCTTACATAGACAGCCAGAGTAAAGCGTTACCTTACGTAGACAGCGAGAGTAAAGCGTTACCACGTTGCCATCATAAAGTTCTTACGTAGACAGCGAGAGTAAAGCGTTACCACGTTGCCATAATAAAGTTCTTACACAGACAGCGAGAGTAACGCGTTACCGTGTTGCCACAATAAAGTTCTAACGTAGACAGCTAGAGTAACGCGTCACTATGCTGCCGCAATAAAGTTCTTACGCAGGCAGGGAGAGTAAAGCTTTACTACGTTCCCACAATAAAGCGTAGACGTAGGTGACGACATAAAGCGTTACTACGTTGCCACAATGAAAGCGCAGGCACTATGCAAAGCATTTCCATGTCGCCAGAGTCCAGTAACACCATGTTGTAACAGATGTAACAGAGAATGTTACCCGAAGGCTAAAAGAAAGTTTAGCCACATCGTCACGGTGAAACTTTATTACGCTGTCAGTGTAGCGTCACCAATACAGGAAAAAGTCAAATCGAAACCAAAGTCGAAACCACCGTAGCAACTTGTCTGTGTCTAGTGGTGGTGATGGCGGTGGGGATGGGGATGGTGGTGATGGTGGTGGTGTTGGTTGGTGGTGGTGGTGGTGGTGATGATTATGGTAGTGTTGGTGGAGATGGTGATGACGGTGGCGATGGTGGTGGTGGTGGTGATGTTCTCAGCAGATGCTCTCTCCTACGTTGTTGTAGAAGCCGTGTTTTCGCGTCATCTGAGTCTCCATCACCCAAGAGATGTGGGACATCAACACGTCGTCCATGTTGTGGCCCTGGACAGGCAAAGGGTCAATCGATCGATCATCTTCTTCTGTGCCAATCTGGCCATCCACGAATCGGTCAGTCATGGCATCCTTCCGTCCATCCATCCATCCATCCATCCATCCATCACTCAACCAGTCACCCGTGTCTTGAAACTTGAGTGCGTTTTCTATGGTAAGTCAGTTGTTACACTGTGAATGGATGAAGGTATGAATAGTGTGTGGAAGCTTAATGGACGGTCAACTTCGAATTGAGCCATGCAAATACATTTTTTTACCATTATTATGTATTATACTTGTCCATGACTTGCGTGTCCTCAGAACACTTATCCAGCAACTAATGAATCAAGTCACCTGTAATTCAATGATTAATCAATCAATTAATCAATTTGTCTGTCAGTGAATTAGTCAATAATCAACTAACGTGCCATCAGTCAACCAACCAATGATGAAACACTCAACCAATTTGTAGTTCATTCAAATAATCCGCGGTCAATTCATTACCAATTCATTCATTCAATCCAAATCATATCTTTTAAAATAGGACTTCACCACAGTGTTATAATTATGGTTCTTAAAATAGCTACTATGTTTCTCGGGAAGGAGTATTCGCCTCAATGGAGAACGACCTCAAACACTGAACCCTAAGACTCTCCAAGAGGATCTTGCAACTGAAGAACGATCTCAAGAACTCACACAAAGACCTCGCGGATATTGCTACTAAGGATCGACCTAAGAACTGACAACAACAGTCTCCATGAATATCCTGATAGTGAAGAACAACCCCTATAGTTGACCACCAAACACTCTCCATGAGAATCGTGCTGCTTAAGAAAGACCCGAAGAGCTGCCCACAAAGTTGTCTACGAATGATCTTGCTGATGCAGAGTGACCTCACAAACTGTCCATAAAACTCTGCACGAAGACTTTACCGCCGAAAAACGACAAGAACCAGCCATAAAGCTCTCTACGAAGCTTTTGCTGTTGAAGAACGACCTCCAGCATCGACCACAACGCCGTCTATGATGATCTTGCTGTTGAACAAAGATCTCAAGGCCTGATCACGAGGCTCTCTACGGTGATCTCAGTGGAAGAGCGACCTTCAGACCTGACCACAAAGCTCCCTTAGGGGATCTTGCTGTTGAAGAACAAATGGCAAACTGACCACGACGCTTTCTACGATGATCTGAAGAACTGACAACAAAGCTTCCAAACAGAATCTTGTTGTCGAAAAACTTGAAAAAGATCTGAGCACAAAGCTTTCTGCGATGATTCTACGTATGAACATCGACCTAAAGAATAGCTACCAGAGCTCGATATAAAGAGTTTTGCTCACAAAGAATGACCTCGAGAACTGTTCTAGAAACTCTCCATGAGGACACGGCTGCTCAGGAGCAACCCAAAGAACTGGCCACGAGACTCGCTACAATGATCGTGCTGATGAAAGATGACCTCAACAGTTAGTCACAAAGCTCTTTACCAAGTTTTAAATAAATGTTAGCGAACCGCCCCCCCCCCCTCCCCCCCAAGAAAAAAAAGTGGACAAACGAATCACAAGACAAAACACGACGCGTTTCGACCTCTTAGGTCTTCTTCAGCAAGATACAAAACAATTAGGACAGCGAAAATGAACGAGCAATCACTTATCTTCATTACGAAAATCTTGCGGATGAAGAGCGACATCAAGAACTGACCAAAAAGCTTTCCACGAGGATACTGCCGCTGAAGAACAACCTTAAGAACTGGCGACGTGTCTCTCTACAGCAATCTTACTGATGAAAGACCAGCTGAAGAACTATTTTTTTTAAGCTTTCCATGAAGATTTTGCTGATGAAGAATGATCTCAAGAACTATTCACAAAACTCGCCACGAATATTTTGCTAATGAAGAATCGTCTGAAGAACTATTCATAAAACTCCCCATGAATATTTTGCTGATGAAGAATCGTCTGAAGAACTATCATCAAAACTCCCCACGAAGATTTTGCTGATGAAGAATATCTCAAGAACTATTCACAAAACTCCCCACGAATATTGTGCTAATGAAGAATCGTCTGAAGAACTATCATCAAAACTCCCCACGAAGATTTTGCTGATGAAGAACGATCTCAAGAACTATTCACAAAACTCCCCACGAATATTTTGCTAATGAAGAATCGTCTGAAGAACTATTCATAAAACTCCCCACGAAGATTTTGCTGATGAAGAACGATCTCAAGAACTATTCACAAAACTCCCCACGAATATTTTGCTAATGTAGAATCGTCTGAAGAACTATTATCAGAATTCCCCACGAAGATTTTGCTGATGAAGAACGATCTCAAGAACCAGCCACAAAGCCCTCTATCATGGCCTTGCTGATGAAGAACGATGTCAAGAACCAGCCACAAAGCCCTCTATCATGGCCTTGCTGATGAAGAACGATGTCAGGAACCAGCCACAAAGCCCTCTATCATGTCCTTGCTGATGAAGAAGATACACCCGAAGGTGCAGGTGGGACACAGAGAAGTACTGTCATTCAAATGCCGAAGAAACCAGCTTGGAGTAATCCTGCACCATCCCTGGAAGCCTGCGCTGTGTTCACATAGGCCACTGTGTAATGGCCACTGGATGTGATACGACAGAACCTCCAGCGGAGCGTTCACATGGGTGTACCAGTCCATTTTTCATGACTGCAGAGCCCAATGGCAAAAAAAAAACACCACCATCAAGCAACTGCCGTGTGCATCCCGCAGCCTCACTCGTTGCTGTTCCGGTGACATGTGAAGACAGTACAACTACAGACACGGCCAAGCTTTCGCCATGAAGAACGATCTCAAGATCCGTCTCCGACGCTCTCCGCGGTGATCTTGCTGTTCAGGAACGGCTCTAAGAACTGGCCACAAAGCTCTCCACGAAGATCTTACTACTGTTGGAAGTCTGCAACAGGGAGGGGCTGTGTATGGATTTGTCAACAAGACAGAATTTCACAGACATTCTTTTGCTATCAGGGAAGGGTTTAAATCTCTCGCACCCCTCTTCAATTTTCGTATCAACTTGGCCTCCTTGCTGTCCTCTTTGCCCCATTTTAGAACCATGTTATTGTTTATGGCTCATGAAAATGGAAGACCAATTTTTTTCTGAAGCCCCCCCCCCCCCCCCCCACTACTCCCCCGACCCAATTCCCGCTACTTGACAGACTTAGTGAGATGAGTTTTATGTATCTAATTCAAATCTGCAAATACATAGTGAATAGAATCTTCTTATCCGCCTGGAGAGGTCTAAAATGACTTCACAAGCTTCATGACTTGAGGTGGAAGGCCCTCACACCCCCATGCTCATACGAAAATCTGCACCTTGTCACCCCCCCTCCCCCCCCCCCCAACATCCCTCCACCTTCCCCTGCTTTTCATTGCCGGGCCCCTGTACCCCAACCTCAGTTTTGAACCCTACCTCCATTAATACTTGATCCGCCCCTGAATCTGTTACGCCTCCCCCCCCCCCCCCCTCCCCGTTCCCCATCTGAACTCCTCCTCCGGACAGGACGTTTTCCTTTCTCTCGGTGGCGACGGGGCCCCGCGTGATTGGCTGGATAGAATAACGCTGACACGGACATAGAGAAAGGGGGATGCGGGGGGTGGGGGTGGGGGTGGGGGTGGGGGGCTTCTATGTGACTATCCTGGGGAAGTAGTCATCTGGAGGGTGGACCCACTGTCACGTCACGGTCTCTACAACATACACACACTTTCACATGTAAAGACAATCATGCGCCCGCAGGCAACCACACAGCATCTGACTCCCTTTTCTTTCAATAAAACCAATCAGAATACCATTTTAAAGTTTTCCTCTGGTAAAAAAAGAAAAAAACAACAACATTGTTTCTTTCCTTTTGTCCGCGCGTCCCTTCATTTGGCGCGCGGGGACTTCCATTTCTCTTTCTTCTTCTTCTTCTTCTTCTTCTTCTTGGCCAATACGTAATTCATCCAACAATACTCCGCAAAAAAAGAAATATATATATATATATATATATATATATGTCAAACACAATTTTCACATCCCGCAAAGGTGAGTTTTCAATGCGAGTTCGACCACAACAAACATTTTTTTTCTTTTTTTTTCTTTTTTTGTTTTGTTTCCCAGAGCGCATGACACCCACACAGGCTCCTGACCCAGCTGCTACAGACTCACCACAAAGGTCTCCAGGAGCAGTTTGGTGCTGCCGTGCGTGGTGCTGATGATCAGCGTGAAGGAACTGTCGTCGTAGGCCCAGTTAGGGATCCTGTTGAACTCGTACGTCTGCTTCAGCTCCTGGTTTACACACAGTTAGGACAGTAGACACTGACATGATGATGATGATGGTGGTGATGATGGTGATGATGATGATGATGATGATGGTGATGATGATGATGATGATGATGATGATAATGATGACGTTGACGTTGATGCTTCAACCCCTGGTTTACACAATTTGGACAGTAGACACTCACATGATGATGATGATGATGATAATGATGACGATGATGGTGATGATGATGATGATGACGATGATGACGGTGATGATGATGATGATGATGATGATGGTGATGATGATGATGATGTTGAACTCGTAGGTCTGCTTCAACTCCTGATCCACATCCAGTTAGGACAGTATAGAAAGACATGATGATGATGATGATGATGATGACGATGATGATGATGATGATGTGATGATGATGATGGTGGTGATGATGATGGTGGTGATGATGATGATGATGATGATGATGATGAGATGATGATGATGAGATGATGATGATGATGATGATGATGATGATGATGATGATGGTGATGATGATGATGATGGTGATGATGATGGTGATGATGATGATGATGATGATGATGATGATGATGATGATGATGATGATGATGATGATGATATGATGAGGGTGAAGAAGCTGTCGTCGTAGGCACGGTTACGGAACTTGTTAAACTCGTAGATCTGCTTCAGGAGATAGGTAGAACTCGTGGTTAGAACCGCGCCAACGGCTTGCCTGAGCCATTGACAAGGCCCTAGAGGGCTGCCCGACAGCTCTGCATCACGGTGGAACCACTTCCGCGATACCACTTCGCAATCCGCCTGGGACACCTATGGGAAGAGAATGAGGAAGAATGGAGACTGGTTCGAAGCAGGAATCGTGGAGATAGAGCCTGCCATTGCTGCCAAGCAAGACGCACTCTTCGATCACGAGAGAGAGCCCTCAAAAAAGTGACACACTAGGAGTGACGGAAGCCTCTTCAACCTGGCACGCCTCCGAGCAAAGACGAAGGTGCGGAAAGTCCACATCAGGGCGATGCCCACACAGAGGAAGCGCTACAACGGCTGATCACCCGCTTCATCGGCCTCACTATCAGCCTGAAGGAAACGAACACCATGGGCCGAGAGGTCAGCAGCACTTCGCGCATCTCCATCGGCGATCACATCCTCGAAGTGGTCGACGACTTCACTCACCTGGGCTCCACCATCTCCAGCAACCTCTCTCTGGACGCCGAGCTGTATACGCACGGCAGGCAGCAACAGCGACGGCCCGTTTAGCGAAGAGAGTCTGGGACAATACCATGCTAACATCAAACACCAAGATGAAAGTGTACCAAGCCTGCGTGCTGAGCACTCTTCTCAACAGAAGCGAAACATGGACTTTGTACTCTTGACAAGAACGCAGACTGAACGCCTTCTACCTGCGCTGCCTCAGAAGACTCTTGGGCATCACTTGGCAGGACCGCATCACCAACAAGGATGTCCTAGCCCAAGCAGGGATGCCTAGCATGTTCGCCATGCTGATTTAGAGACGCCTGCGCTGGCTTGGCCACTTCAGCCGCATGGACGACGGTCGCATCCCAAAGGACATGCTGTACAGTGAGCTGGCTGCAGGCTCCAGACCCACAGGATGGGCCGCCCTACACCACAAGGATGTATGCAAGCGTGACCTGAGGGCAGACAGCCTCGACCCAGCAGACCTGGAGACAGCAGCTTCAGACCGGGTCAGCTAGCGGTCCACCATCAAGGCCGGCATCAAGCTAGCAGAGCAGAGCAGAGGAGAGAGGCCCAGTGGGAAGAACGGAGGCGCCGCAGACGGGCAAAGAATTGCGATGGCACCCACAGACACTCATGACGGAGACTTCGCCTGCAGCAATTACAACAGAGTCTGCCGCTCGAGGATCAGGCTCTTCAGCCACTGCAGGTGCTGCAACTCCACAACTGACTGATCCATGGCGCAACACCATTGTCTCTCGAGACAGACGTATGTCATATAGGTCTGCTTTAACTCCTGGTCCACATACAGTAGACAAAGACATCATGATGGTGGTGGTGATGATGATGATGATGATGATGATGATGATGATGATGATGATGATGATGATGGTGATGATGGTGATGATGATGATGATGATGGTGATGATGGTGATGATGATGGTGATGATGGTGGTGATGATGGTGATGATGATGATGATGGTGACGATGATGGTGGTGATGGTGATGGTGATGATGGTGTGATGATTGTGGTGATAATGATGGTGATAGTGATGCTCTTGATGATGGTGATGATGGTGACGATGATGAGTTTAATGGCAGTGAGGATGACAATGATGACGACGACGCGAATATGACGACGTTTGTGATGATGATAGTGGTGGTTATGGTTGTGATGATGATGATGATGACGACGACGACGACGACACAATGATTGTGAAGGGGGAGGAATTGTCATCTCTAGCCTAATAAGGAATCCTGTTGATAGTGATGATAACATTGTCAACGATAATGTCGGGAACGACCAGAAATGCTGGATGATGACGACTACGACGATGACTACGACCATGAGTTGATGATGGTGATGACAATGATGAGGGAGAAGGAAGAGTTTTCATAGGTCTAAGTACGGGTCATGCCAGCTTCGAAGGCCTGCCTTAACTGCTTAGAAACTGATAACAACAGGCAACCCCTGCCCCCCCCCCCCTCCTCAAGCTCCCCTTCCTCCACCCCCTCCCCTGCAAAGGTTCTTTTCTTTGAAATAAGCAAGTCACAAAGTATCAAAATAAAAAACAAATGATGAGAGAACATTGCCGTAGACTCAGATTATCACAGAATGCCTAGCATCTACATCATGACACAGAAAAAGAACTATATCTTTCTAACAGACGTTTTTTTTTTCATACACAGGCAAAATGTTTCACCTCCCCCCTCCCCTCCCCTTCCCCCCCCCCCCCTCCCCCCGTTCGGTTTG
>CM065741.1:5093318-5098318 GCA_033310375.1 Conus canariensis
TCTCCCCTCTTGATGTGTGATGTAATCAATCAGCAGGTCAATCCATCTTCCCATCGATCTACCCATTCCATTCCCGTCCATCCATCCAATCACGCATTACCTTCATCCATCCAATCACGCATTACCTTCGTTTGCAGGTCAGATATGTGAACTCCGCTAGTGTTGATGGCCACCAGACAATACTTGGGTAAAGTCGTCAGCTGGCGTTGCTATATGAGACACAGAGAGAAATCAAATCATTAACGGTTCACATTCAGTGGACGCGGCTCAGTGAGAAGTGTCCGGCGTATGTTGATGGGTTTAACCCTTTCAGTGCCTAACTTGACGAGATAACTCGACGGCAAGGACGTGTACTCTTCACTGTCATGGCCGTCGAGTATACTCGTCATGTTTGGGGAAGTCTGGAATATTCCTCGATTTATATATTCACACTGCTTACGAAAACGGAGGATATTTTCAGAGAGGTGAAGTCTGTAGATTCTATTGAGAGTTGGTCATCTCGTTTTGGGCAGTGAGAAAGTCAGTAGAATTTGTTGAAAATATTGTGAAGATACAATCGATGCAGACTGCAACAGTGCAGTGACTGCTCCGGTGGGTTGCCTCATAGAGACCTGATCATGATTGGATCTCTGTGTGGACTGACTGGTGCTGAGGGCTGTGAAAAAGAACCATTCTTGATGTGGCTATGTGCCGGGTAGCCGGGATGAGCGGCCCGGCAGAGATGTCAGTGAAGGGCTGGGAGGGGGCGGGAGGGCGGGGAGGGGGCTCGGAAAATGAGACAGACCAAAAAAAAAAGAAGGGGGGGGGGGGGGGGGAGGGGGAGAAGGAGAATAAGGCGAGGATGGGGGTGGGGTGGGGTAGGGTGGGGGCAATACATTTACAACTGAAAGAGTAAATAACCCAAATGAATGTTTGATGAATACGTAAATATATCTTGGTTGTTCATTCCTCGTTTCATTCAGCCATAACTTGCATGAAACAGGTGACATGAGAAAAACAAAACAACACAAACGAGACAGGAAAGAACAAAACATCATGGACACACAGGCATAAGCACAAACGCGCACACATTCATCAACACACACACACACACACACACACACACACACACACACACACACACACACACACACACACACACGCACGCACTCACACACACACACACACACACACACACACACACACACACACACACACACACGAACACACACACACACACACACACACACACACACACACACACACACACACACACGACACACACACACACACACACACACACACACACACACACACACACCACACACACACACACACACACACGCACACACACACACACAACACACACACACACACACACACACACGCACACACACACACACACACACACACACCACACCACACACACACACACACACACACACACACACACACACACACACACACACACACACACACACACACACACCACACACACACACACACACAACACACACACACACACACACAACACACACAACACACACACGTGCGATCGCGCATACGACATTGGAAAGACAGAGAGGCACACATATATTAGAATACAGAAAGGTGTAACTTAGCAGACAAAAAAGTGAACAAAAGACCACGAAAGGATAACTCAGTCAGCCACAAAGAGTCTGTCCACACACATACAAGCAACAGAAAAGAGAGAGAGAGAACTTGACGACTTTTTCTTCACAAAAACACAGCTTTCTTTTTTTTCTTCGATACATTGACGAAGAAGAGACAAAACCATAAAAACAACAACCATCCCACCACCACCACCACCACCACCACCACCACCTCCCCCCCCCCAACACACACACACACACACACACACACACACACACACACACACACACACACACACACACACACAAAACAAAAAACAAAAAACCCCACTGACCTTGACCTCAAAGAAGACGGACCCGTATGTAGGCCACGTGGCAGCCACGCGCAGGAAGCGCAAACGTGCCTCAGCCTGACTGATGTCATGCGACTTCCGGTATTCTTCTTCCACTTCCTGTCAGAAGATCAAGATTTTTTGTTTGTTTGTTTGTTTCCGTTATCCTTAAAAACATATGTATACTTATTCATTCATTCATTCATTCATTCCTTTACCTATTTGTGTTTTGACGACTTATTTTTGGTGTGGCATTTTCCGTTTCCTCTCGCTAACAGAATGGGAACCAGGAAGTTCTTTTTTTTTCACTGAATACGGACAATAAATGTACAGAAAGCGGTACAATTCAGGGTGACAAACATCAGCGGCCATGATGGACTGAAACTGACTGCAAACTATGATCTCAGCGTTTGTGTGTGCCGTATCTTTATAAGAACCCTGAGATTCTCATACCTTTCTGCACATTCTGTTTATGACCTTCCACAAGGTCTTGACGGAGTCTGCTGTAAAGTGGTTACAGCAGACTCCATCAAGACCTTGTGGAAGATCGTAAACACTTTACAGCAGACTCCATCAAGACCTTGTGGAAGATCGTAAACACTTTACAGCAGACTCCATCAAGACCTTGTGGAAGATCGTAAACACTTTACAGCAGACTCAATCAAGACCTTATTCAGGATCTGCCAACTGTTGTGATTTTTTTCTTTTTTTTTTTAAAGTTTTTTCTTTTTCTTTTTTTTTTTCTTTTTTTTTTTAAACAGGGGTAAACCTTTTTCAACCTTCGTTTTTACGTTTTTCATTTCATCTAAGATTCGCTAGATTCTGCAAGCTCCTACCCTATTGGTAGTAAACAACAGAACCATTTCCACGTTGAAGTCCACACCAAAACATGTGATCCGTGCTACGGACAAGCAAGTCTGTTTCAATCATTTCTTCACCGTCCGTCTCCCTATCTCGCTGCCGAGGGGATAATCCAGGCAGTCCCATTTCAGCATTCCCTACACTCACCTTCTGGATCTGCTCCAGCGAACCGCTGCCGTCCACAAAGCCCTGGGGTAGTAGCATGGGTGCCACCTCACTGAAACACAATCACAGGGCATGAGTTCGAATCTTCTGCAAGCGCTCTCTCTCTCTCTCTCTCTCTCTCTCCTCTCTCTCTCTCTCTCTCTCTCTCTCTCCTCTCTCTCTCTCTCTAGAAAAGGACGATAACACCGAACAGTGCAATGCTACTGCCGACGTTTAAGGGGCTGCAACTCACTGGCTTTGTGTGTATGTGTGTGTGTGGGGGGGGGGGGGGGGGGGGGGGGGGGGGAGGGTGGGGGGAGGGGGGGGGGGGGGGGGGGGGGGAGGGATGATGATGATGAATTTCCTTGTTTATTCGTGACTATTTTGGGAATACCGGTATCAAACTGAGCCTTAGGGGCAGACATGGGCAGAATGGTCTTCGAAAAGTTTTGCGGGTTTTGACATTTCAAGTGTATGTTTCCTCCTATCGGTCTCTCTCTCTCTCTCTCTCTCTCTCTCTCTCTCTCTCTCTCTCTCTCTCTCTCTCTCTCTCTCTCTCTCTCTCTCTCTCTCTCTATCTACCTTTCTATCTAAGTTTGTTTTATATATGTATATATTATAGGGCCTATATATAACGTTTCACTTAATAATTTGTGCTGCCCAGGTCAATGTCACCATTGAATCGTGTACATTATTTGAATTATTGGAACGCTTTATGGGCTTCCTTGCTTAAAAGCAATAAACTCGTTGACTCGTTGACTCGTTGACTCTCTCTCTCTCTCTCTCTCTCTCTCTCTCTCTCTCTCTCCCCTCTCACACACACAACACCACACACACAACACACACACCCTCTCTCTCTCTCTCTCTCCTCTCTCTCTCTCTCTCTCTCTCTCTCTCTCTCTTTCTCGCGTGCGCGTGCCCGGACGTTAACTCTCTCTCTCTCCGAATGGGCGTAAACAAACATGAAAGTTGTTAATGGTTTGTATTTCCAGCAGTAATGGCAGCAGCGGTGGCAGACCTAGGCCTACTAGCATCAGCAGTAATGGCAGCAGCGGTGGCAGACCTAGGCCTACTAGCATCAGCAGTAATGGCAGCAGCGGTGGCAGACCTAGGCCTACTAGCATCAGCAGTAATGGCAGCAGCGGTGGCAGACCTAGGCCTACTAGCATCAGCAGCAGCACTTGCAGCATTAGCAGCAGCACTTGCAACAATAGCAGTGACACTGGTAGGACACGTCACAAAACTGATGACGATGTCTATTAATACAGTCAGGAACAGCCTCAGCAACAACATCCATTACTGTGTCATCAACACTTTACACTTTTTTCATTGTCGATGTTGTTGTTGTTGTCATCGTTCTCATCGTATCGTCATAATCGTGCTTGTCATCGTTATTGTAATCGTCATCGCACTCCGGCATCAGTCATCATCATCACAGACGTCATCATCATCACATCATCATCATCATCATATTTCCTCATCATCGAGAGCTCATTGTCATTACCATCATTATCATACTGACTGCTACAATTGCTGTCATCGTTCTCTTCATGTCATAGATGTTCTCCTTCAAGTCATTTCCTTTTCTGGTATTCTACACGGCTTCTGACATCAGTGATGAAGCGATTTGAATAATCGCAAAATCTAAAACCAAATTATAATAAAAGGGCAGTAGGACTATTCAATATACTTCGTCCAATGCCACATACACTTGAAGTGATTCGATGGTATAATATAGAATCTACAAATTCTACAGAGTAAAAAAAAGATGTAGAGATTTCCTGGCACAAACACAGAGGAATGGGCCACACAGGTAGAAAGACAGAAGAAGAGGACAGTGAAAAGAAAGACTCTCTCTCGGTCACCAAAACACACACACACACTCTCTCTCTGGGGAGGGGGGCAGGAGGGGTGTGTGTGTGTGTGTGTGTAAAACACGCACTCGTACACAATGAGTAACAGGATGTGGTTATGATGGTGAAGGTTTTACAACACGACGTGGCATCAAATAGAGACATACACCACAGGCTACAATTCCGAGGTATTCTCAAACGAAGGGCGCATAAACGGA
>CM065741.1:5103318-5110818 GCA_033310375.1 Conus canariensis
TCCTGTTTCCTTCCTCGTCATGTTTTCATCCGTCCTGTTTCCTTCCTCGCCATGTTTTCATCCGTCCTGTTTCCTTCCTCGCCATGTTTTCATCCGTCCTGTTTCCTTCCTCGTCATGTTTTCATCCGTCCTGTTTCCTTCCTCGCCATGTTTTCATCCGTCCTGTTTCCTTCCTCGCCATGTTTTCATCCGTCCTGTTTCCTTCCTCGTCATGTTTTCATCCGTCCTGTTTCCTTCCTGGGCCATGTTTTCATCCATCCTGTTTTCCCTCATCATTTGTTTTTCCATCAGTGCTTTCCTTTGTCACCATGTTTTACTCCCATCTTTGGCTCTCGTGATTTTCCCTTCCATATTTCTCGTGTGTCCTCCATTTTTTTTTCTTTCTTACGGGTGCTCCCCCATCCTCCCCCCTTCACAATGTCCTAGCCCGTCCTCTCCTGCCTCACCATGTTCCTCACATGCCAGCTCATGATGTCATCGTCCATCTTCTCTCTGTCATAATATCCTCGCCCATCTTTCTTTCCTCGCTATGTTTTCAGTTGCACAGCTTTAGTCAATAAACCCATAGCCGTCTTTGCTTTCTCATGATTTCCTCATCTGTTTTCCTTCTTCCAAAAATACGCTTGTTCATATTTCCTCCCGCACGATGTCTTCCTCCATCTGTCCTTTTCATGGTGTTCTTGTTCAGCTTCCTTTTCTGATGATGTGTTTTTCTATTTCCTTTCCAGTGTGTCCAAATGTGCCTTTCCTGTCTCACCATAACCTCCTTTTCCCTTTCTCATGATATCATCAGGTATCCTTCATTTTTGATTGTGTGATCATCCATTTTTCTACTCGCGATGACTGCCTTTTCTCCCTCACGATGTTCACTTTCCACATTTCCTTTCTCGTGATGTCCTCATCCATCTTTCTCGTGATGTCCTCATCCATCTCTCTCGTGATGTCCTCATCCATCTTTCTTTTGACGTCCTCATCCATCTCTCTCGTGACGTCCTCATCCATCTTTCTCGTGATGTCCTCATCCATCTCTCTCGTGATATCATCCATCTTATCGTGATGTCCTCATCCATCTTGATCGTGATGTCCTCATCCATCTTGATCGTGATGTCCTCATCCCTCTCTCTCGTGACGACCTCTCCATCCCTCCTCATCTCTTTTGTGATGTCCTCATCCATCTTTCTCGTGATGTCCTCATCCTTTCTTCCATTGCGTGATGTCCTCATCCATCTTCCTCGTGATGTCCTCATCCATCTCTCTCGTGATGTCCTCATCCATCTTCCTCGTGATGTCCTCATCCATCTCTCTCGTGATGTCCTCATCCATCTTCCTCGTGATGTCCTCATCCATCTCTCTCGTGATGTCCTCATCCATCTTTCTCGTGACGTCCTCATCCATCTTGATCGTGACGTCCTTAGTGCTCTGTCCTCTCTCCTGCTGCTCTCATTTATCTTGCACGATACACACGATACACAATATTTTATTTGTCCTCATAGAATACAAGGGAAATTTGTTTGTGGTGCCATCATAAAATTCACATATTACAGCAAATTATAAACAAGTATATCATTAAAAATATTCCACTCTTTGCACTGTGCTCGGTCATTCCTTGTCAATTCATTTATCAATCTTGTGTCAGTCTGTACACATATATATATAAATATTAACACATGCACGCACACATCCTACCACCCCTTCCCCACCCCCACCACCCCAGATACACACACACCACACCAATACAGAATCACACGCACACACCCGCCAAAATAGACACACACACACACACACACACACACACACACACACACACACACACACACACACACACACCATCATCATCATCATCATCATCACCATCATCATCATCATCATCACTACAAACCACCATCACATATGCAATATTAACAACACACCTAAATAAACTCTACAACTGTAAAACAGAACGCTCCAAGATAAGCTCAAAGTTAAGTATGAAAAAAGAAAGAAAACAAAAAACAATAGCACCATTCATAAGATCAATAATATTGCAAAATGTATAATCACTTCAACTTTGTCTTGATACTCACACTCAGTATCTTTCATCTTTCATGTCTTGATATCTCATGCATCTTTCCTTTCTTCAATCTGTCCCTCGTCCAATCTTTAATGTCTATGATCTCTGCATTCATTTCTCACTCTGTCCGATGTCCTCATCCCCAAATCCCATTCCTCGCGCTGTCCTCGTCCATCTTTAATGTCCTATGATTTCTGCATTCATTCTCCTCTGTCCGATGTCCTCATCCCAAATCCCATTCCTCACGCTATCCTCGTCATCTTCTTTCTTACAAGATCTCATCATTTTCTTTCTTTCTCACCAATCCTTCATCTATCTTTCCTTTCTATGATGTCCATGTTTCTGTTTTCTTTTCATGACTCTTCATCCATGTCTCCCTTTTTGTCATGATTTCCTTTTTAGCACAGATACCTCATCATATTTCCGTTACTTGATCTTTAATTCCATTTCTATTCTTTCTTTATGATACTGTCTCTCTTCTGTGTTCCCGCATCTAATTCTATGATTTCGCATTCTTTTCTTCATGTCCTCCCATCGTTCATCTGTTCTCATGATGCACTTAATTTCTGCGTAAGTGTAGATGCTACCCAGAGTCACGTCCTGCATCGAATCTTACTTTCGCCCTTAAGTGAGGTATACCCAGTCACACGCTGCATTGAATTACTTTCGCCGTTAAAGTCTGATAGAAATCCCGTGTGCCACCCTGCAATCGCAATTCACTTCCGCCCTTAAGTGAATGGTACTCCTTGCCAGTTCTGGCAATTGAATTACTTTCGCCGTAAAGTGTAGAAAACCCGGTGCACGCCTGACATCGAATTACTTTCGCCGTAAAGTGTAGGGTACCCGGTGCACGCCTGGCATTGTATTATTTTCACCGTAAAGTGTAGACCCGGTGCACGCCTGGCATTGTATTATTTTCACCGTGTGAACGCCTGGCATTGTATTATTTTCACCGTAAAGTGTAGAAAACCCGGTGCACGCATGGCGTTGAATTACTTTCGCCGTAAAGTGTAGGATACCCGGTGCACGCATGGCATTATTTTACTTACTCCGTAAGGTGTATATTTTTTTTACACACGTGGCACCAGCGACGTGTCCTCTCTGCGGCAGCATCCGTTTTCCCCCGTCAGCTTACAACCTTGATTTACCTTGAGAACTAGACCCCATTCAGCTGTCGTCAGCTTACAACCTTGATTTACCTTGAGAACTAGACCCCATTTCAGCTGTCGTCAGCTTACAACCTTGATTTCTAACCATTTGAGAACACTAGACCCCATTTCAGCTGTCGTCAGCTTACAACCTTGATTTACCTTGAGAACTAGACCCATTCAGCTGTCGTCAGCTTACAACCTGATTACCTTGAGAACTAGACCATTTCAGCTGTCGTCAGCTTAAACTGATTACCTGAAACTAGACCCCATTTCAGCTGTCGTCAGCTTACAACTTGATTTACTTGAGAACTAGACCCATTCGTGTGTCGTCTTACAACCTTGTTTTAGAACTAGACCCCGGATTTCAGCTGTCTGTAGTTACACTTGATTACGCTGCTGATTTAGCTGTCGTCTTAGATTATCAGACCTCATTTTGTGTCTGTCATTGGATTCATCACTGTCATTTCTTGTAGTCTGTCATTGTGTTGATTCAGCTCATCACTGTCATTTGTGTTTGTAGTCCTGTCATGTGGATTCAGTCACTGTCATTGTGTTGTAGTCTGTCATGTGGATTCAGTCACTGTCATTGTGTTGTAGTCTGTCATGTGGATTCAGTCACTGTCATTGTGTTGTAGTCTGTCATGTGGATTCAGTCACTGTCATTGTGTTGTAGTCTGTCATGTGGATTCAGTCACTGTCATTGTGTTGTAGTCTGTCATGTGGATTCAGTCACTGCCATTGTGTTGTAGTCCAGCCGACCACTTGGAGTAATTTCAGCGCTGTCACCATGCAGAGCACACAAAGTTCTGTCTGCGCGCGCACACACACACACACACACACACACACACACACACACACACACACACACACACACACACACACACGCGCACGCACGCACGCACACAAACACCTGCGCGCTCACACACACACACACGCACACGCACACACACACACACGCACAACCGCGCGCGCGCGAATTCTTTCACTCACACACACACACACACACACACACACACACACACACACGTGCGCGCGCGTGCACGCACGCACGCACGCACGCACGCACGCACGCACGCACGCACGCACGCACGCAAGCACACACACACACACACACACACACACACACACACAAACGCGCACGCAGGTACGCAGGTAGACGCGCACGCACGCGCGCGCGCACACCACACACACACACACACACACACACACACACACACACAGAAGGGGGGGGGGGGCATATGTACACATAGTCCTGTAAACCGATGCCTGTTCCACAAGGTGGACGACTGGCATCTTAAGACATAGAAAACTAAGCCATGCTGAGTGCGTCAGCCATTGGATCTTGCTATGAGCAAACACGAATTTCAACATTGGCCGGACTATTGCTTTCTCTCTTCTTTTGTTTTTTGAGTTTTGGGTGGTTTGAACAGCGGCTTCCGTTATTTTGTAGCAGTCTGCTTTCCATATTCTGTGCCTTTTCTCTCTCTCTCTGTCCCTCCTCCCTCCCTCCCTCCCTCTCTCTCTCTCTCTCTCTCTCTCTCTCTCTCTCTCTCTCTCTCTCGATGTAATTAATTGAATAATTGCTCATTGAGATCATCAGGATCGTAAGTCGTGACAGTCATTGTGTACGGAAATAAAGAAATAGTTTCGTGTGAAAAGTCTTTCCTAACATTTGGCGGTCAGCTGGGAACGCTAGGGGATGGAAAGCGGGGCTGCTTCTCTCTAGTTCTCATTGCTGCCGATCTGCGAGCATTTTGTGCAGATTTCATGCACGATGATTTTCTTTACCTTAAACAAGTTGTGCTTTTTTTAGCCTTCCCTCGAAGTCGAATTTCATTTTCTCTCTCTCTTTGGTTAGTAATCTCCCCCCCCCCCGCCCCCTTAGGCCCTCTCCCTCACCCCTCCTTTGCACTAAAATATGTAACTGTTCAACCATGTAGTTGTTCTTCCCTTCTCCTTTGACCTTACTGGATTTCCACTGTAGGATGGGGATGTCGAAGGACATATAAAGTGCACAGATTTATCACGCTTAGCAATGATCATGTACTTCAGAAAATCACGTGAAACGATCGTCTTTTTAGCTCCTTGTGTCATAAGATAGCAGCGTCTAATGGCGGTCATCTCCCTTTTTCTTCTGGTCTCCAGCGTCGGTTTTTAGAAGTGTCTTCGCCCCGTCTCCCCTCTCTTTCTGTCTTTCTTTCTTTTCTTTCTTTCTTACCCTTTTCTTTCTTTCTTCCATAGATTGGTTCCTTCTTTAGCATGTAAACCAGAAAAGACACAAATCAGATTGTCTCAATGGGTGAGCAGTCTGGGTGGTATTGGTTGGACGAAACTATTTTTTTAACAACCCTCTTCTCTTTGCAGTAGTTGCACCTTCCACGTTGAGCGTCGAAGAATCGGTTCCTTCCGTTCCGGTCTCTGCTGTGTTCTGTCTGCTGCTTTTATGCGCTCCTTTGTCCAATGCACGCCATGAAACTGAAAATCTTCTCCAGTCCTGAGGATCTAGCTTCAGTCAAATCCAGAACAGTGCTGCTCGATGTGTTTTCGGATCCCCTTAACATGATTGTGTTTCACCTGTCTCTTTGGTTACTCTTCGCCGGTCGCACGTTGAACAAACGGTATATTCCAGTCTTTCGCTTCTGTTGTGAAGTCATGAGTAGACCAGGCTCCAGCGTGTCACTCTGAACCCCTCAGTCCGTCCACACCTCTTCATCTTCGTTCTGCTGACATCCATGTCTACAGACTCCCTTCTTTTAGACCAAAACCATTCGGCCAACGTTCTTCTTTCTGACATCCATATCTACAGACTCCCTTCTCTAAGGCCTATACCATACGGCCAACGTTCTCTTCTTTCTGACATCCACATGTACAGACTTCCTTCTCTTTAGGCCTAAATCCTACGGCCAACGTTTTCCTTTCATACTAGGGTCCCTCCATCTGTAACCAGCTCCCTGTCTCTGTTCGCCAAGTCAAGTTTTACATCGTTCAGAAAATGGTTTTTTCGAAGAAGCGTTGTGACCTTTACCCATCGCCCTTTCATGTAGTTGACGTCTTCTCTGACTGTTCCGCATGGTGTGTATGTGTGTGTGTGTGTGTGTGTGTGTGTGTGTGTGTGTGTGTGTGTGTGTGCGCGTGCGTGCGTGCGTGCGTGCGTGTGTGCGTGCGTGTGTGTGTGCACGCTTGTGCGTGCGTGTGCATTTGAAATGTATGCGCTCAGCGCCATTGCTGAGAAAATTTTGTTAGATCGTCTTGTCATTACTGTCGTGGTGTACTGTGCCTATAGCAGCAGCAGCAACAGCAACAGCAGTAGCAGCAGTAGTAGTAGCAGTAGCAAGAGTGGTAGCGTAGCACCACCAGTAATAGCAGCACTAAAATTGCAGTACTCGTTGGAAGCTAAAAATAATACTGATAATTGCGTTAGGCGTAATGCTGCTAGTGATCACTGCCACTGTTGTAATTTTTCAAATCATTTGTTTTTCATGTCACTCAGTACTGTGATTCACGGCAAAACCCGTTTTCTTTTCTTTCTTTTTCTTTTTTTCTTTTTTAATTTTTTAATTTTATTATTTTAAAACTGATCCTCTTCCCGTTCCCCCCCCCCCCCCACGCCCTCCCCGCCCTCCCCCCCCCCCCCCCTCTCCTTCTACGGCCATCTTCCTCCATTTCATCAAAACTATTGGGATGCACGTTTACTCTGATTTTTTTCTTTTTTTTTTTTCACAAAATGGAAAGCATATATGGAGTGTGGAATAAGTTATTCAACAGTGTAAGCAAACATATGCGAGCGCTTTGCGTTCACAAAGTGCTAATTAAGGCCGATTTCACAATTAATTGGAACCCTTTCTGTTCGTGTGCAAAGTTTCCAGTTCGATTCTGACAGGGTTTTTATACGATTCTGACAGGGTTTTTATACGATTCTGACAGGGTTTTTTTATACGATTCTGACAGGGTTTTTATACGGTTGACGTGAAATGAGGTTTGAAGGGAGGTCGGTAAAATGAGGTTGTGACTACATTCTGACATGTATATACTGCTTTTTCACTGGTTGTTCCATACGATCCTAAGGCGATGTTGTTTTTTTTTGTTTTTTTTTGTTTTGTTATAGTTATAGCTTTGAAAGTTTCAGAACGGTTGATAGAAAAGGTCATTTCAAATGACACCAAGAGTATTAAATCGGGA
Source organism: Conus canariensis (assembly GCA_033310375.1). Taxonomy (NCBI): domain Eukaryota; kingdom Metazoa; phylum Mollusca; class Gastropoda; order Neogastropoda; family Conidae; genus Conus; species Conus canariensis. Next base: position 5,110,699 of record CM065741.1, read on the forward strand.
CAACATAATTGACAAGTTTCCGTATAATTAATATGAAACAAAATTTTAAGCGAGGTCGGGCGGGCGGGGGGGGGGGGGGGGGGGGGGGGGATTCTTACGAACTTCAACGTGGTTCATGTT
>CM065741.1:5115818-5145818 GCA_033310375.1 Conus canariensis
TACTGCTACTATTACTATTACTACTAATGATGATTTAATATCTATAGTGATTACTGCAATGATGATGATGACGACAGTAATAATAATAATAATAATTATGATAATGATCATGATAATGATAGTAATAATATAATAATAATAACGATAATATTGATAAACAACCTGTGTCTGTAGCGCCAGTAGCCGATGTGATTAAGATCTACCCAGTATCTATCACGTTATTTCATTGGCGACACTTGTTAATACCTCTCCTACGTCCCTTGCCGTTACTTCCTGAACTTTCCACCCCCACCCTCTTCCCCTTCTCTCCACCGGGCCGTTTCAGAAATTGGAGATGCCACGTGGCTTTCTTCCCCCTTCGTGCTCCTCCGCATCATCTGCACCCCCAACTCACACAGACACACACACACACACAGGCACAGACACACACATACAGACGCACACACAGACACACACACACACACAGACACACACACAGACACACAGACACAGACACAGACACACACACACACACACACACACACACACACACACACACACACACACACACACACACACACACAGAGAAATCGAGCGGGCACTCCCGTTGTTTGACAACGCACGAGGCAATACAGTCAGTATTGAAAGCGGCTGTGCTGTAAGCCAATTAACAATGAACAGAATTGCCGATTTTTTTTTTTCCTTTCTACGGAGCGAGGTATTTTTCAAGTCCTGGACGTCGTCGTATGTTTTAAAGATACATGTTACATCATTTCTTCATGATCACTTTGTTCTGTCACGTCGAACGTCCTTGGTCTTTCGTCTTTGTCCCAGTGTGTTACTAGCGTTGAGAGCCCACTTAATCCCCCTCCGAACGGCCGCCCCCCCTCTTCTGCTCAGTGCCTTCATGGCTCCTTAGTCACTGGTGCACCCCCCCTCTTCCTTTCTCTCTGGAAGTGAAACGGAAGTTCACAGCATCCTAGAGGAAAGGACACTCGAGGTCCATGAAGCTCACTCCTGTACTCGCTTTCATTCTCTGAGTATCTTGTAACAACTTTCCAGTGTGGCCAGCATGAACACAGTCCTGTGACGGAGTTTCTGTACGATACTTTTCTGAACCTGCTTGACCGTCCCTTTGATGTGTTTAGCTTCCGCCTCGGTCATCTTGGTCATTAGCCAATCGGCAGCCCATCTCTCACATAGAACTCGCTTTGTCCAGTGGGAAACCTCGTGCCAAAAGAAGGGGTGGAGGTGGGGTGGGGGGTAGGGCTCTTTTAGTTATAAACTGTGTTCCAGTCTTCTTGCGATATGGTGCTCATCGTTTCCTTTTCCTTTGGCTTTTTGGACTATTGTTGTCTCCCGTTTCGTCACTACCGTGTTTTTTTTTTTCCCCACTGTGGTCCGTTCTTTGATCTGTTTTAAACACGCTCTGTACTTTTTTTGTAGTTTGCTCCATAGGAATGCATGGGAGAGAGAGGGGGGGGGGTGAGGATCTTTCAATGTAAATTGTGCCCGTCTGCTACAACTCCATGTGCTATAGTCTCTCTCTCTCTCTCTCTCTCTCTCTCTCTCTCTCTCTCGTGTGTGTGTGTGTGTGTGTGTGTGTGTGTGTGTGGTGTGTGTGTGTGTGGGCACACTCTTTGATTTTGCCTTCGTATTAAGTTTGGGTTTAATTTTTTGTTTAATCTCTGTACATGCTTTTCTGCTTTTGTGGTCTGTTCAGCTTCCGGTCGTGTGGAAAGCATTTCCTTTCTTTTTCTTGATAAACTTTGTAAGATGCAAGTTCTTCCTTGTCATCTGGTGACTGGGCTAAGAGTGTCACCACTGGAACAGGCACTTGTCCATTCTTCGGTGCTGTTCACTAATCAGGCATTTTGATGTATCTTTGCTGCGTTAGAATTTTTTTCAAAAGGATTATTTTAAAACAGTTTTTAAAGAAAAATCATGAGCGAAATGATCCGAGTGGTTGGTGCACTTAGCATGGCTTAGGTTTATCCCAGTGAAGGACTGCAGCATGGAAATTGATATTATGAGTCTGGAGCTATTGTTTAACTGCAGCATGGAAATTGATATTATGAGTCTGAGCTATTGTTTAACTGCAGCATGGACATTGATATTATGAGTCTGGAGCTATTGTTTAACTGCAGCATGGAAATTGATATTATGAGTCTGGAGCTATTGTTTAACTGCAGCATGGAAATTGATATTATGAGTCTGGAGCTATTGTTTAACTGCAGCATGGAAATTGATATTATGAGTCTGGAGCTATTGTTTAACGCTTGTAACAGACACTTTCTATCGTACACTTAAATGTTTGACACGCGCATGCGCGCGTGCACACACACACACACACACCACACACACACACACACACACACACACACAGTACACACACACACACACACACACACACACACACACAAACGCACGCACACACAAATACGCGTGCGCGCGCGCGTGCACACACTCCCACACACTCCCCCCCTTCCCCCCCTCCCCACGCACACGCACGCACACACACGCACGGAGTGTCCTGACCGTTTTCTTCGTTCTACGTTCCACGTGCTATGTCCACTTGTGTGACATTTTTGCTTAAGCGTTCACTTCCGTTTGGCACCCTGTACCATAGATCAACAGACAGGCCACCAAACAATCACCCTGTACCATAGATCAACAGACAGGCCACCAAACAATCACCCTGTACCATAGGTCAACAGACAGGCTACCAAAAATCACCCTGTACCATAGATCGACAGGCTACCAACAAATCACCCTGTACCATAGATCAACAGACAGGCTGCCAACAAATCACCCTGTACCATAGGTCAACAGACAGGCTACCAAAAATCACCCTGTACCATAGGTCAACAGACAGGCCACCAAAAAATCACCCTGTACCATAGGTCAACAGACAGGCCACCAAAAAATCACCCTGTACCATAGGTCAACAGACAGGCCACCAAAAAATCACCCTGTACCATAGGTCAACAGACAGGCTGCCAAAAAATGCCCCCTGATTCACCGTGTCCTTTCTAAAGATAGTCAAGACCGTACGTTTTTCGTTTCTTTTTCAGCGACATTTATCATGAGCGTACTATTCAATGAGGCGGATACGGGTATTGACTGGAAATGGTGGGTGGGGGGGGGGGGGGGGGGGGGGGGGGGGGGGGGGGGGGGTACTGAAGCAGCTATACTGAATCATGCGGATGAAAGAAATCTTGGCTTTAAAAGAAAAAAGATTTTGATTCATGCGTGCTTCGAGTCTCGGTCTGGCGACTCGATAACTTTTTTTTCTCTCAAATGCTTACCACCCTGATATTGTTTCCGTCTAATCCAATCAAAATATTTGAAATTAGATAGATACCGTTTACAACTATATATATATATATATATATATATATATATATATATATATATATGTGTGTGTGTGTGTGTGTGTGTGTGTGTGTGTGTGTGTGTGTGTGTGAATGGAAGAAATCAACAAGTTTGTTAATTTGTTCCCAATATTTCGACCACCAGGGCCTTCCTCAAGGGGAATTTTATTCCATCTGAGAACAATAGTTTTTCAATCACAAGCTTTTCCATGACTACAACGCAACCAAGGCTCAAAACTGCAAACCATGAGAAAAAATCACATTCTACCTGACCGAGAACGGATAACAGCACGAAAGACCTGAAAATAGGGAACGAGGCTGGGGCGGCGGGAGGGGGGGGGGAGGGGGGGGATGAACTCTATCTCTCCTCTATCTCTATCCGTCATTATTACCCCATCCACATAACAATCAAAACCAAACGCTACTAATCCCTGCCACGTGACCCAGAGTCACGCCACTGGAACCCCTGCCACCAGTTCCGTCTCCCCTCTCTCTGTACCTCTCTCTCTCTCTCTCCCTCCCTCCCTCTCTCTCTCCCTCTCCCTCTTTTCCCCCCTATATCCCCCACCCCACCCCTACAACACACACCACCCCCACCCCCACCCAGGGGTCCCGGGGTACACAATGGTACTACTGCTGAACGCTATTATTAAGTTCTTACTCTGCTACCCAGCCCAGCACCACTTTGGTTAGAAGTTCAATTCTGAGTTCAGGCCGTGGGGATGGATGGTGTCTAGTTTCTCAGTCCAAAAATCTCCCCTGCGTTTTCTGGCGTCATGGCTCTTTCCTTGGACAATTCATGGCTCTTTCCTTGGACAATTTCAATGATCTGGCCATCGCATGTGGGACACCGAGTGGCCTGCCTGATTGAAATGTCTCGTCACGTGGGACCCTGCATTGTTCATGATGTGACTGCGGTGAAGGTAGAACCTCATCTTGATGTTGTTTTTGGTTTCTCCCACATATTGGCGATACTGGCATTTGGAGCAGAATAGCAGGTACATGACGTTTTTTGGTGTCATACGTCAGTCTCTGGCGCACTGTGGTCTCCCCTGTACGAGCGCTTGAGAACGTGGTGCCCTCCACGAGATGCTCACGACAGGTGATGCATCTGCCGCATGCAAAGCTACCCGCTTCTTCCTTCTGGACTGGGGATGGGGGCAGACTGGATGGCATGAGGATGTTGTGGAGTGACCACGCCTTCCTTCCCTCCACAACAGGCGCTTCTGGCATGGCCCTCTGCATTCTGGTCCTCTGGTGAAGCTGGTCCATGCCCTCTCTCAGCCATTTCCTCAGGGGAGGGTTGCGAGGGTTGTGGGTTACAACCATAGGGACCCTGCTACTCCGTTCCTTGTGCTGGTCCTTGTACTGTAGCAGAGACTGATGGGGTGTGTCCTTGGCCTTCTGCCGTGCCTTCCTGATGACGATCTCAGGGTATCCACGTGCCCGGAAGTTCATCGTCATGTCCTGGCTATGCCTCTCAAAGTCATCCTCTGTAGCGCACAACCTCCGCAGTGGCAAGAACTGTCCAGTGGGTATGTTCCTGACACAATACCTAGGGTGGCTGGAGTGGAAGGGGAGGTAACTATGGCTGTCCATTTCTTTGGTATAAAGTTCTGTCGTGAGGAAGCCGTTCTCGAGTCTGATGAGGACGTCGAGGTAAGGGATACTGCAGGTGGAGCTGTTGACGGTGAATTTGACTGTAGGATGGATCGAGTTAAGATGGCAAATGAATTCATGGAGCTCCAGTTCAGTCCCCATCCACAGGACGAGGATGTCATCAATAAACCTTCGGCACAGTTCGCTATCGACGGGGACAGGGCTGCTCTCCAGGATGGTAGATTCCAGCCACCCCATGAACAAGTTGGCTACGCTGGGGGCCATGGGTGTCCCCATGGCTGTACCTGTTCTTTGTCGGTATATCCCGTTGTTAAAGTGGAAGAAGTTGTTGTGGAGGACGTGGCGCATGATCTCAACTAGTATGCTGGGAGGGGGGGGGGGGGTGTTCTCACAGGGCCACACACTGAGGAAGTGCCATGTGGCTGTCTCCATGTCATCGTGCAGGATGCTCCCATACAGGTTGACAAGGTCCACAGTGACCCACCTGTGTCCCTACTCCCACTCACGTAGGACTTTCTGAAGCTCATCACAAGCCTCTTTTATTTCCTTTCCTGTGCTGTTCACTTGCGTTCCTTCACGCCGAGATGATGTATATTTCAGTTCAGTGTTCTCTCCACTCCCTGCTTTTCAAGTTCACTGTTTGATGTTCTCCAGAGACCCTTCACTTTATGGTATCAACATGTTGTGGACATGCTGAAAGGACTGGACACACCACGGCCAGTTTCCATCTCCGTCCAGTGGCAATTTTCCCTTTTCCACTGCAAACGTCTTCTTTTAGTATCTCATGGATTTGAACCTGAGGCCCTTCAGACTCCCCCCCCCCCTTCATTCTTTAGCCCTTCAGTTACTGCCTATGCCCCCTGTTATACAGTACTCATGTTTCCATGTTCCCATTCTCTTAAGTTATTTATTTCTATACTTTTCTTTCGGCGGTACTGAACAGTAGGACAGACGTACCATTACATTTGATCTTTTCCCACTACACCTCCAACCTTTGAAGTCCTACAGTCTCTCCCCCCGTACCCCCCCCCCCCCTTCATTCTCCTCTGCTACAAACACTTCCTTTTATACATTGCTGACCTTTTCTTCTGCATTGCTACGAACTTATGATGCAGTCATTTCCATATTGACCCCTTTACGTTTCATTCGGCAGTACTGAACAGGAGGACGGACGTACCATATTCAACTGTATCCGGTTCTCCCCTTCCTACCCCGCCCGTCCTTTGTCATTCTACGTTCTTCTCCCAGCCCTCGTTCATGTTCATCCAGAGCATCATTCATCATTCATCAGTGTCACGTGGTCCACTCCTCACATCCATTGATCTTCGTTCTCCTTTTCTTCACTCGTCCATCATTCATCCTTCTCACGTTCCTTAGTGACCGTTCCGTCTGTCAGCTATCATTCTCATGGTCTCCTCTTCTCGTGTTGTTCTTCAGTGACTATTGTCATGTTCCCTTCTTCTCATGTTGTTCTTCAGTGACTATTGTCATGTTCCCTTCTTCTCATGTTGTTCTTCAGTGACTATTGTCATGTTCCCTTCTTCTCATGTTGTTCTTCAGTGACTATTGTCATGTTCCCTTCTTCTCGTGTTGTTCTTCAGTGACTATTGTCATGTTCCCTTCTTCTCGTGTTGTTCTTCAGTGACTATTGTCATGTTCTCCTCTTATGTTGTTCTTCAGTGACTATTGTCATGTTCTCCTTCTTCTCATGTTGTTCTTCAGTGACTATTGTCATGTTCTCCTCTTATGTTGTTCTTCAGTGACTATTGTCATGTTCCCTTCTTCTCATGTTGTTCTTCAGTGACTATTGTCATGTTCTCCTCTTATGTTGTTCTTCAGTGACTATTGTCATGTTCTCCTCTTCTTATGTTGTTCTTCAGTGACTGTTGTCATGTTCTGCCCCCGTCCTACACTCAGCATTTTGATGTCCTCTTCACCCTGTCAACCATTTATCGTTAAGGCCTCTTCACCCTGTCAACCAGTTATCGTTAAGGCCTCTTCACCCTGTCAACCATTTATCGTTAAGCCTCTTCACCCTGTCAACCATTTATCGTTAAGGCCTCTTCACCCTGTCAACCATTTATCGTTAACGCCTCTTCACCCTGTCAACCATTTATCGTTAACGGCCTCTTCCTGTCACCATTATCGTTAAGCTCTTACCTGTCAACCATTTATCGTTAAGGCCTCTTCACCCTGTCAACCATTTATCGTTAAGGCCTCTTCACCCTGTCAACCATTTATCGTTAAGGCCTCTTCACCCTGTCAACCATTTATCGTTAAGGCCTCTTCACCCTGTCAACCATTTATCGTTAAGGCCTCTTCACCCTGTCAACCATTTATCGTTAAGGCCTCTTCACCCTGTCAACCATTTATCGTTAAGGCCTCTTCACCCTGTCAACCATTTATCGTTAAGGCCTCTTCACCCTGTCAACCATTTATCGTTAAGGCCTCTTCACCCTGTCAACCATTTATCGTTAACGCCTCTTCACCCTGTCAACCATTTATCGTTAAGCCTCTTCACCTGTCAACCATTTATCGTTAAGGCCTCTTTCACCCTGTCAACCATTTATCGTTAAGGCCATCTCACGCCTGTCACCATTTTCGTTACCTCTTCCCTGTCATCCGTTCATCGTGTGCGCCCACCTTCTGTCCATATCATCTTTATCGTTAGCTCTTCACCTTCAACCATTTACGTTCATCCTCTCTCTTTCGTTCACTCGTGTCGCATCACCCCTTCCATCCATTATTCATCTTTCCAGCATTTCATCAGTGTGCTCACTCTTCCATCATTATTCATCTATTCCTGCATTCTTCAGTGTCGCATCACCCTTCCATCCATTATTCATCTTTCCTGCATTCATCAGTGTCGCCCACCTCATCCATTATTCTCTTTCCTGCATTCCATCAGTGTCGCATCACTCTTCCATCCATTATTCATCTTTCCTGCATTCATCATGTCGCACACCTTCATCCATTATTCATCTTTCCTGCATTCATCAGTGTCGCACACCCTTCCATCCATTATTCATCTTTCCTGCATTCATCAGTGTCGCACCGCCCTCCATTATTCATCTTTCCTGCATTCATCAGTGTCGCACCGCCCTTCCATCCATATTCATTTCCATTCATCAGTGTCCTGCATCACCCTTCCATCCATTTTCATCTTCCTGCATTCATCAGTTGCATCACTCTCCATCATTATTCATCTTTCCTGCATTCATCAGTTCGCACCCCGCCCTTCCATTATTCTCTTTCCTGCATTCATCAGTGTCGCACCGCCCTTCCCATCCAATTTTCATCTTTCCTGCGTTCTTTCATTCCCCCTCCATCCAACATTCTCATACTCACAGTCTCCTTCCGTCCAGCATTCACCATTCTCGCGTTTCACCCCCCCCCCTCATTCCCCCAGTCCAACCATTCATGATTTTCACCGTTTTTCCCCAGTCCGACATTTCTCATTGTTGACGTTTCTGACACTTCAAAATGCTTCAATGTCACGTGCCCTCCATCCACTTATCATTTTCTCACACTTGCCTCGGTCCAACATTCATCATTTTCACCGTTTTCCCCCATCCAACTTTCATCATTTTCACCGTTTCCCCCATCCAACTTTCATCATTTTCACCTTTCCCTGGTCCAACTGTCATCATTTTCACCGTTTCCCCATCCAACTTTCATCATTTTCACCGTTTCCCCCATCCAACTTTCATCATTTTCACCTTTCCCCGTCCAACTTTCATCATTTTCACCGTTTCCCCCATCCAACTTTCATCATTTTCACCTTTCCCCGTCCAACTTTCATCATTTTCACCGTTTCCCCATCCAACTTTCATCATTTTCACCGTTTCCCCCATCCAACTTTCATCATTTTCACCGTTTCCCCATCCAACATTCATCATTTTCACCTTACCCCCATCCAACTTTAATTATTTTCACCTTTCCCCAGTCCAACATTCATTATTGTCACGTTTCCCTGTCCAACATTCATTATTGTCACGTTTCCCTGGTCAAACATTCATTATTTGCACGTTTTCCTCCGTCGAACACTCATCATAATTACTTCATCCTCTTCATCACGTTCGTCATTCACAGTTCCCACTTCATCTTAACGAATTTCGTCGGTCATTTTTCTTTTTTTTCGTTCTTCTTTTCCTGATCGCGTCCAGCATTCGATCTGTTCTCGTTCCCTTCTCATTCCGTTCCTCGTTGGATGACGCTGACGATGGCCGATTTTCATGTACTCCGTGATTCCCACGTTCTTCCCTCTTAGCTCCCTTCTCTCATGCAGTTTCCCCTTCATCATTCTCACCTTCTTTTCTGTTTCCTGTCATCATTCCTTTGTTTCCTTTGTTTTATACCGGCCATCACTGCACCATTCCCACGCTGTCCAGTGTTCATCATTCCATTGATCTCACGCCGTTCCCACGCTGTCCAGTGTTCATCAATCCATTGATCTCACGCCGTTCCCACGCTGTCCAGTGGTCATCAATCCATTGATCTCACGCCATTCCCACGCTGTCCAGTGGTCATCAATCCATTGATCTCACGCCATTCCCACGCTGTCCAGTGTTCATCAATCCATTGATCTCACGCCGTTCCCACGCTGTCCAGTGTTCATCAATCCATTGATCTCACGCCGTTCCCACGCTGTCCAGTGTTCATCAATCCATTGATCTCACGCCATTCCCACGCTGTCCAGTGTTCATCAATCCATTGATCTCACGCCATTCCCACGCTGTCCAGTGTTCATCAATCCATTGATCTCACCATTCCACGCTGTCCAGTGTTCATCATTCCATTGATCTCACGCCGTTCCACGCTGTCCAGTGTTCATCATTCCATTGATCTCACGCCATTCCCACGCTGTCCAGTGTTCATCAATCCATTGATCTCACGCCGTTCCCACGCTGTCCAGTGTTCATCATTCCATTGATCTCACGCCGTTCCCACGCTGTCCAGTGTTCATCATTCCATTGATCTCACGCCATTCCCACGCTGTGCAGTGTTCATCAATCCATTGATCTCACGCCATTCCCACGCTGTCCAGTGTTCATCAATCCATTGACCTCACGCCATTCCCACGCTGTCCAGTGGTTATCAATCCATTGATCTCACGCCATTCCCACGCTGTCCAGTGTTCATCAATCCATTGATCTCACGCCGTTCCCACGCTGTCCAGTGTTCATCAATCCATTGATCTCACGCCGTTCCCACGCTGTCCAGTGTTCATCATCCATTGATCTCACGCCATTCCCACGCTGTCCAGTGTTCATCAATCCATTGATCTCACTCTCACGCCTCTCCTTCGTTTCTTTCTGATCCTGTCCCTCATTGTTCTCGTGCTATTTTCCCGCCCACAGTTCTGGTTTTTTCATCCTTCATTCATCATTTATCATTCTCACCTTCGTTTCACCTCCCGTTCATCGAGATCATTTTCTCTTCTCATCCTACCCCTCACTCATGATTCCGACGCTTTAATGATCTCAGTCAATAGTCACCTCATGTTCTCCTTTCGTCCATGCTTTTATCATTTTGGAGTTTGCCTGACTTCTTCCAGTCGGGGCCATACATATGCGCCATCCTCCGTTTCCTGCCTTGTGATCTGAACTGCCCCTCGTCACTCTCACGTTAGGCTCCCATTATTTTATTTTATTTTTCTTTATCATTTTCACATCTTTTCACAATTTTCTTTCATCCTCGCGTTCTCCTTGTCTCCTGTTTTCCACCATTCTTTAGATTTTCGTCCGTTATTCATCCTTTTTCCCTTGCCCTGTTGTCCCTCTGACGTCATTCTCTCGCTCTTTTCTCAGTCGGTTCTTACTTAATGTTCTAGTACCGTCAATCATTCACCATGTTCTCCCGTTCTTGTCAGTCAGTCATAACCTCAACGCTTTCTTGTTTTCATGACTTCTTTCCGTCCTTCGTCATTTTACGTTCTTCTGTTCTTGTTCTTCATCAATCATTCCTTCCGTTAACTTTTTCTCATTGTTCTAATCCTGTCTGTCATTCGCTATTTCTAGTCCTGTCCACCATTGAAATTTCTCACGGTTTTTCCCTCGTCCGTTATTCATTATTTTCACGTTCTTCCCTCTTCGTCTCGTCCATTTCGCGCGTTTTTCTCTCCTCACTGCGTTCATCATATTCCTCATCATTTCATCTGTTTCCATTATTGAAAGATTCTGAGAGTATCTCGCTTTGATGTAGTCCATCGTCCTGACGCTCTTGGCTCTCTCCCTCTCTTCCTGTCCTGACGCTCTTGGCTCTCTCCCTCTCTTCCTGTCCTGACGCTCTTGGCTCTCTCCCTCTCTTCCTGTCCTGACGCTCTTGGCTCTCTCCCTCTTCCTGTCCTGACGCTCTTGGCTCTCTCCTCTCTTCCTGTCCTGACGCTCTTGGCTCTCTCCCTCTCTTCCTGTCCTGACGCTCTTGGCTCTCTCCCTCTCTTCCTGTCCTGACGCTCTTGGCTCTCTCCCTCTCTTCCTGTCCTGACGCTCTTGGCTCTCTCCCTCTCTTCCTGTCCCGCCCCTGTTCATCATTTTCACCTGTTCTTCTTTTCCCCTTGCTGATAAGAAAACTTTGCTGCACCTCTACAGAGCCTTGGTCCGTTCCAAACTGGACTATGGTTGTGCTGTGTACGGCTCTGCAAGACCGTCTTACCTAAAACTCTTGGACCCTATCCACCATCAAGGGCTTCGTCTCTGTCTTGGAGCATTCCGCACCACCCCTGTGTACAGCCTGTATGCAGAGGCAGGTGAACCCTCACTGTCCAACCGCAGGCTGAAACTGTCTCTGAATTATTATATCAGACTGTTCTCGGAACCAGAAAACCCTGCCTATGACTGTGTTTTTGACCCTCCGTTCCAAAGTAAATTTGAAAACAACCCTAACTGTATTCCGCCGTTTGGTCTTCGTATGCAGCCTCACGTGCGGAATGCAGGTCTGGACTTAGGAGTTGTGTCCGATTTTTCCAAGTTTCCAGATGAGCCTCCGTGGACCTTTTTCGCACCAGAGATTTGTTTTGATCTTGCAGCTTTTCGTAAAGAGTCTACCAGCTCTCTGGCATACAAGGCATTGTATTCTGACCTCTGTTCAAAATTTCCATCTTATCAGAAAATTTTCACTGACGGTTCCAAGTCTGAGGATGGAGTGGCCTGTGCAGCCTACTGCCCTGGGGCTCCTTCTCAGATACTGTTAGAACATATACCTCCAGATGCTTCTGTCTATTCCGCTGAACTTACTGCTCTGGTTCTGGCTTTGAAGATAATCTCACAATCTAAGAAGAGGGACTTTCTGGTTCTGTCAGATTCACTGTCAGCGTTGGAGGCCATAGCTGGCCGCAACCTTCAGCACCCAGAACTTTTACACTTTTTTGAACTTTTGACCAAGTTGAAAGCGGATGGTTACAACATTATTTTGGCTTGGATTCCTGGTCATGTTGGCATTGGAGGGAACGAAATGGTTGATCGTTTAGCCAAGAATGCCACAAGAGAGAAACTGTCCAACATATATATCCCCTGCTCAGATCTGAAACCCAAAATTAACGATTATGTGAGAGACCTCTGGCAGGAGGATTGGAATACACAGACGGATAACAAACTCTTTCAGATCCGTCCAAACCTTAAGGAGTTCCTCCCATCTGCGTCTGGTGGTCGTAAAGAAGAAACAGTTCTGTGCCGGCTGCACACCGGCCATTCGTATTTTACCCATTCGTACCTTTTAAAGAGTGAAGAAGCTCCGTGGTGCATTCCATGTCATGTGCCACTCACATTGAAACATATTCTTTTAGAGTGTTGGGACTTGCACGATGTGAGACACAAACATTTTACGGCAGATTCCATGAAAACCTTGTTCAGAGATGTCCCACCTGATGCCATCTTTGAGTTCTTGAAAGAGATTAACATTTTTCATCGGATCTGAGTTTTTACAGTGGAAAGATTTTTAACAAACTTTCGGATGGTTTTTCGATGTATTTTAAAGAATTGTGTGAATGAATGACTTGTGAGTTGATTTTAACGTGGTGACGGCCCTGATGTGGCCCCTTGCGGTCGGCTGGGCTATAAGCAACATTATCATTATCATTGTTAAAAATGGTATTGCTCTCTCGTTTCATTTTCTGCCAGTGTGTTCATCACTGGATCATTCCCACTCTGTTCTATGTTTCACGCAGTCTAGAATTCTCATGCTGCTCTCGCCTTTCCCCTCTCCTGAACCCTTCTTCTGTCCATCTCATGCTGTTGTCCTGTCCACCGTGCATTATTTTCACACTCTGCTCTCGGCTTCTCCGTCATGGTTATTGTGTCGTCTCATCCCACCTCTCAATCATGATTGTCTTTTTTTTTTTTATCATTCACGTTTTCTTTCACACTCCCGTAACTGATCTTACGTTCCGTTTTTTTTTATCCCTCTCCTTATGTGTCCTTCTTACGTTCCTATGATCTCGTCCTAACTATTTTTCGTCATTCTCTCGTTCTTCTCCCATCCCGTTTTCATCTTCCTCTCCCTTTTCCGTCATCTATCCATCACTTTCCCTTTTCTCATCATTCTCACATTGTCTTCACGTCCCGTTCATCGTTCATCATTCTCGCATTGTCTTCACGTCCCGTTCATCGTTCATCATTCTCACATTGTCTTCACGTCCCGTTCATCGTTCATCATTCTCACATTGTCTTCACGTCCCGTTCATCGTTCATCATTCTCACATTGTCTTCACGTCCCGTTCATCGTTCATCATTCTCACATTGTCTTCACGTCCCGTTCATCGTTCATCATTCTCACATTGTCTTCACGTCCCGTTCATCGTTCATCATTCTCACATTGTCTTCACGTCCCGTTCATCGTTCATCATTCTCACATTGTCTTCACGTCCCGTTCATCGTTCATCATTCTCGCATTGTCTTCACGTCCCGTTCATCGTTCATCATTCTCGCATTGTCTTCACGTCCCGTTTCATCGTTCATCATTCTCGCATTGTCTTCACGTCCCGTTCATCGTTCATCATTCTCGCATTGTCTTCACGTCCCGTTCATCGTTCATCATTCTCGCATTGTCTTCACGTCCCGTTCATCGTTCATCATTCTCGCATTGTCTTCACGTCCCGTTCATCGTTCATCATTCTCACATTGTCTTCACGTCCCGTTCATCGTTCATCATTCTCGCATTGTCTTCACGTCCCGTTCATCGTTCATCATTCTCGCATTGTCTTCACGTCCCGTTCATCGTTCATCATTCTCGCATTGTCTTCACGTCCCGTTCATCGTTCATCATTCTCCATTGTCTTCACGTCCCGTTTATCGTTCATCATTCTCGCATTGTCTTCACGTCCCGTTCATCGTTCATCATTCTCGCATTGTCTTCACGTCCCGTTCATCGTTCATCATTCTCGCATTGTCTTCACGTCCCGTTCATCGTTCATCATTCTCGCATTGTCTTCACGTCCCGTTCATCGTTCATCATTCTCACATTGTCTTCACGTCCCGTTCATCGTTCATCATTCTCGCATTGTCTTCACGTCCCGTTCATCGTTCATCATTCTCGCATTGTCTTCACGTCCCGTTCATCGTTCATCATTCTCGCATTGTCTTCACGTCCCGTTCATCGTTCATCATTTCACATTGTCTTCACGTCCCGTTCATCGTTCATCATTCTCGCATTGTCTTCACGTCCCGTTCATCGTTCATCATTCTCGCATTGTCTTCACGTCCCGTTCATCGTTCATCATTCTCGCATTGTCTTCACGTCCCGTTCATCGTTCATCATTCTCGCATTGTCTTCACGTCCCGTTCATCGTTCATCATTCTCGCATTGTCTTCACGTCCCGTTCATCGTTCATCATTCTCGCATTGTCTTCACGTCCCGTTCATCGTTCATCATTCTCACATTGTCTTCACGTCCCGTTCATCGTTCATCATTCTCGCATTGTCTTCACGTCCCGTTCATCGTTCATCATTCTCGCATTGTCTTCACGTCCCGTTCATCGTTCATCATTCTCGCATTGTCTTCACGTCCCGTTCATCGTTCATCATTCTCACATTGTCTTCACGTCCCGTTCATCGTTCATCATTCTCGCATTGTCTTCACGTCCCGTTCATCGTTCATCATTCTCGCATTGTCTTCACGTCCCGTTCATCGTTCATCATTCTCGCATTGTCTTCACGTCCCGTTCATCGTTCATCATTCTCGCATTGTCTTCACGTCCCGTTCATCGTTCATCATTCTCGAAGACATTCTCGCATTGTCTTCACGTCCCGTTCATCGTTCATCATTCTCACATTGTCTTCACGTCCCGTTCATCGTTCATCATTCTCACATTGTCTTCACGTCCCGTTCATCGTTCATCATTCTCGCATTGTCTTCACGTCCCGTTCATCGTTCTCACATTGTCTTCACGTCCCGTTCATCGTTCATCATTCTCGCATTGTCTTCACGTCCCGTTCATCGTTCATCATTCTCGCATTGTCTTCACGTCCCGTTCATCGTTCATCATTCTCGCATTGTCTTTACGTCCCGTTCATCGTTCATCATTCTCGCATTGTCTTCAGTCGCGTTCATCGTTCATCATTCTCACATTGTCTTCACGTCCCGTTCATCGTTCATCATTCTCGCATTGTCTTCACGTCCCGTTCATCGTTCATCATTCTCGCATTGTCTTCACGTCCCGTTCATCGTTCATCATTCTCGCATTGTCTTCACGTCCCGTACATCGTTCATCATTCTCGCATTGTCTTCACGTCCCGTTCATCGTTCATCATTCTCGCATTGTCTTCACGCTTGCCAATCCTTTATATTGGTAACGAAAAAATCAAAGAGGTTTCTAATCACAGAGCCTTAGGAATAGCAATCGACAACAACCTATCTTGGTCGAAACATTTAGAACTTCTTTCCAAAAATCTTGCTGTAAAACTGTATCAGCTCAGGAAAATAAAAAACTTTTTAGATTATCACACCAGAAAAGTATTTTTTCAATCTTATATTCAGCCAAATATTGACTATGCCTCGACACTCTGGGATTTAGCTAGCAATAAGTTGCTTAAACCATTGACTAGTATATACAAGAGAGCTGTCAAAATAACAATTGATGAACCCTCGCTAGGGCACCCTGATTATGAACGAGCAGGTATCCTTCCATTCAAGACCAAACTATTGTACAATAAAGCACTCTTTATGCATAAAATACTACACGGCAGTGCTCCTTCCTATTTAATGAATATATTTACTTCTAATGATCATCGTCATTCGCATAAAATAAATCTCCCTTTCCCATCAATTAATTTATGCAAATCAAGCCTTGCTTATTCTGGTGGGTGGCTGTGGAATACTATCCCAGAAAAACTGAAAAACGAACCAAACACTAGTAAGTTGAAATCCAATCTTTTGACGTACTTGATGTATCTGTCTGATCTTACACCACTTTGCCCAAAGATGTACCAATAACTGTTCTGTGTAAATGTTTCATTTTCCTTATCAGTTCTTCCTTTACCTCCATCCCCCCTCCTGTCATTCTTAATTGTCCCCCATCCCACCCCATCCCACTCCCACCCCCACCGTCTCCCACACCTTCTGTCGGTGTTCCCTCTGTACATAGATTTTGTATCCTTTTGTATTTTCGTATTTCATATTTAAGAATGATTTTTCATTATTTTATATTAATCAATATATATATATTTTTTTCTTTTCCTTTCTTAAATTTCTTTTGGCCCCGGAGGGCTGGATGTAAAAAAGCAGTGATGCTTATTCCATTACCCTCTGAAAATAAAAATTCGTCCGTTCGTTCGTTCGTTCGTTAAATTCGTTCGTTCACGTCCCGTTCATCGTTCATCATTCTCGCATTGTCTTCACGTCCCGTTAATCGTTCATCATTCTCGCATTGTCTTCACGTCGCGTTCATCGTTCATCATTCTCGCATTGTCTTCACGTCCCGTTCATCGTTCATCATTCTCGCATTGTCTTCACGTCCCGTTCATCGTTCATCATTCTCGCATTGTCTTCACGTCCCGTTCATCGTTCATCATTCTCGCATTGTCTTCACGTCCCGTTCATCGTTCATCATTCTCGCATTGTCTTCACGTCCCGTTCATCGTTCATCATTCTCACGCTCTAGTCCCATCAGTCATTCAGTGTGTCCACATTCTCCTCCGGTCAGTCAGTCAGTCATTCAGTGTGTCCACATTCTCCTCCAGTCAGTCAGTCAGTGTGTCCACGTTATCCTCCGGTCAGTCAGTCAGTCATTCAGTGTGTCCACATTCTCCTCCAGTCAGTCAGTCAGTCATTCAGTGTGTCCACATTCTCCTCCAGTCAGTCAGTCAGTCATTCAGTGTGTCCACATTCTCCTCCAGTCAGTCAGTCAGTCATTCAGTGTGTCCCCATTCTCCTCCAGTCAGTCAGTCAGTCAGGAGGGGGGAGCACAGATGAAGGGCGTGACGTGGTGGGCATATTGGACAGGTGGGGGGAAGGAGCACAGATGAAGGGCGTGACGTGGTGGGCATATTGGACAGGGGGGGGAGGGGGGAGCACAGATGAAGGGCGTGACGTGGCGGGCATATTGGACGGGGGGGGGGGGGGGGGGGGGGGGGAGGGGGGGGGGCACAGATGAAGGGCGTGACGTGGTGGGCATATTGGACAGGGGAGGGGAGAGCACAGATGAAGGGCGTGACGTGGTGGGCATATTGGACAGGGGGGGGGGGGGAGCACAGATGAAGGTCGTGACGTGGTGGGCATATTGGACGGGGGAGGGGGGAGCACAGATGAAGGGCGTGACGTGGTGGGCATATTGGACAGGGGAGGGGGGGGGGGGACAGATGAAGGGCGTGACGTGGTGGGCATATTGGACAGGGGGGGGGGGGGGAGCACAGATGAAGGGCGTGACGTGGTGGGCATATTGGACAGGAGGGGGGGGGGGGGAGCACAGATGAAGGGCGTGACGTGGTGGGCATATTGGACAGGGGGGGGGGGAGCACAGATGAAGGGCGTGACGTGGTGGGCATATTGGACAGGGGGGGGGGGAGCACAGATGAAGGGCGTGACGTGGTGGGCATATTGGACAGGAGGGGGGGGGGAACAGATGAAGGGCGTGACGTGGTAGGCATATTGGACAGGAGGGGGGGGGGGGGGGCAGATGAAGGGCGTGACGTGGTGGGCATATTGGACAGGAGGGGGGGGGGGACAGATGAAGGGCGTGACGTGGTGGGCATATTGGACAGGAGGGGGGGGGGGGGGAACAGATGAAGGGCGTGACGTGGTGGGCATATTGGACAGGAGGGGGGGGGGGGACAGATGAAGGGCGTGACGTGGTGGGCATATGGGACAGGGGAGGGGGGAGGGGAGCACAGATGAAGGGCGTGACGTGGTGGGCATATCGGACAGGAGGGGGGGGGGGGGGAACAGATGAAGGGCGTGACGTGGTGGGCATATTGGACAGAAGGGGCGCAGATGAAGGGCGTGACTTGGTGGGCATATTGGACAGATGGGGCACAGATGAAGGGCGTGTCGTGATGGGCATATTGGACAGGGGGAGCACAGATGCAGGGCGTGACATGGTGGTCATATTGGACAGAAGGGACACAGATAAAGGGCGTGGCGTGGTGGGCGTGTGTTTATACGCAAGTATAAAAGATGCTTTTTCTGCATAGAGTGGACGCAGACGCACACAGACACAGACATGTGTGTACACACACACACACACACACACACACACACACACACACACACACACACACACACTCGGACACACACACTCGGATACACACACACACACACACACACACACACACACTTGAATATAATATTTCATAAATTATGCCACCGCATATCTATAAATAAACATACGGGTGTGAGCATCTTCTACCTTTTAAAAACGTGTTGCCATATCTGTTGTAGACACACCATCATCTATTACTCTGTCTCAGGCCGTCATTCCACCAGCCTTACCGTGTCATTGATAACCAGCCCATTTACTTCATTCCCTCAGAGTTTGTTTCCCATCCATTCATTCTCCTTGCTGTCACAGACCGACAGTGTTTGAAACCATCGACAAGCCGTGTGTCTCTGAAAGGACAGCAGATTTCTTTGGAAAAACACGGGGATCACTCGACATTTCATGAAACCGATTTCATATAATTGTTTTGATGTATAACGCGCTGTGGTTATAGCAATGCTACATCGCCAGTACCCCCCTAAGTTACTGAATACACTGTTGCTGCTGGGTTTACGTAGCCGTAGTGCTGGATGCTGAAGTGGCTGGTATCCATATCGGGCAGCATCTCGCCGTTAAGGAGATGTAAGTGTTGGCAAAGATCTAAGGAGATGGTCAGCATCGAGTAGCATGCCACATTAAAAGTAAGCCATTCACAGAAAAGGGTGCAGTAGCCAGTCACCTGGTTGGTAGTCCGTCACACAGTATGTAGCCAGTCATTGTAGGATGGCTACCTAAAAACCCAGTTTAGTAGCCAAAACGATCGCCAAAAAGCGTACACACTCACATACCACCACTACCACCACACTACACCAATACCACCACAGCAACTACCGCCACCACCATTACCACCACCACCACCCACCACCACCGCCGCCGCCATCATCATCATCATCCTCGTCATCGTCGTCATTCCCATTCATGGTGTTAGGGGTGACACTACAGACAGTCTGACCTGAACTTCTGGAACCGAGTCTCGTCCTTGCTGTATCGGGAGCGGTAGAGGAGGGCGGCGAGTTCTATCGTCTGCTGATGGGAACACTGGTGGTACCCTCGGATAAAGTTCGGCACTTCCTGCGTTAACAGAGAGAGCTAGAGTTAGTGATATATATATATATATATTATATATAGAGAGAGAGAGAGAGAGAGAGAGAGAGAGAGAGAGAATGTGTGAGTGAGAGAAAGAGAGAGAGGATGTGTGAGTGAGAGAGAGAGAATGTGTGAGTGAGTAAAAGAGACAGAGTGAGTGAATGGGAGAGAGAAAGAGAGAATGTGTGTGTGTGTGTGTGTGAGAGAGAGAGAGAGAGAGAGAGAGAGAGAGAAGGACAGTGAGTGAAGGAGTGAGTGAGAGACGGAGTGAAAGAGAGAATGTGTGAATGAGAGAGGAGTGAGTGAGGAGAGAGAAAGTGACAGAGAAAGAGAGAATGTGTGTGTGAGAGAGAGACAGAGAGGTGGGGGGAAGGGGGGGGGGGACACAGATGGTCTTAAAAAGAAATCGGCAACGTCTCAACGTCTTGGGGCGAGTTCAGAGCATCATTCCTTTCTCCTTCCTTGCTACCTCCCTTTACCAATCTGAGCAGCTGCTTTAAATGAAAGAGATCACCTCATTGCTGGCCGTGCAAATTGGAAGAGAAGTATAGACTACTGACATGACGTAAGTGCAATGAAGTTGCAGGGAACAGGAAATCATGATTAGAAAGAAAGAGACAGACAGAGAAACAGAGACAGACAGTGACAGAGAAAGAGAGAGATCGCACATCAACCGCAGTAATTGCCCTTACATGCGCATATACATCAGTTGCAAAGTGCGGCGACTGCAGTCGGAAATCTAAACAAAGTACATACATTTTTTTTAATAAGTACTATGTCCGCCAAACATGAACATTGTCCTGAATGGTCTTTATCTTGCCTGAAGAAGACTTTAAGAGGTTTAAAACGCGTCGCGTTGTGTTCATGTGATTCGTTTGCGCATGGCTGGCGGATGTAGTACTGAAACTTTTTAAGATGTCTTGAGTCACTTGCACGGTGACTGCGCTGCTTCCTACCTGAGGGAAGTGGAAGTACTTGTCAGCCTCAGGGTCCTCCCCGGGGTGAGGTTGACCCAGATCTTCTTCAGCATCACCAGACTGTAGGACGGCGGGGCCGCTGACGCTCCCTCGCCTGCTGCACACATCGTTCCAAAATGACATCTGTGGTGGGAGTCTTACCCTCCCAGCTGACCATAAGCTAACAGCGACACACACTCTTTTTGAGGATGTCGCCTGCCCCTTTCTTTCCTACAGCAGTGCGCATGGCATGGCGCGTGTTGTCTGTCCATCACACCAGTTCCAGCCAGTGCGCCCTTCAGTAACATTCATACGCTTGGAAAGATGCAATTATTGTACTTTACCGGCATGCGGGCTCTCTCTCTCTCTCTCTCTCTCTCTCTCTCTCTCTCTCTCTCTCTCTCTCTCTCTCTCTCATAGTGACCAGAGATAGCGCGGACGGAGGCACTGGCCAGGTTCTCATTGAACGCAATACCATGGTATGTATTGATTCATCGGGGGGGGGGGGGGGGGGGGGGGGGGGGGGGGGTCATTGCAGTGTTTCATTACAGAATCGTATTTTCTGTTTACAAATCCTTTATTTGCGGTGGATTCCGTACTCGGTGCGTTAATTACAACACACCTATTTATCATTAATCAACAAAAGTGCTGAAAATAAACGTAGCATGCTCTGTTCGGGAGTTCCTGAAGGATACGGTGCGACTGTTGGAAGAGGGGGCCACAGATGTTACTGAAAACATTGCGTCACTGACATCTACAGACTATATCTAAAAAATGAAAAAAAGGAAAGTTGACGTTGTCCTGTTGCGTCTGGTGATAGCTGCCGCCATGTTGAGATTCGAACAGCGACAGATGGACACTGGTAGTAGATCCACCCACTCGATCAGACGGATTCTCCGCATCTCTCTCTCCTCACACACCTCCTCACACACACACACACACACACACACACACACACACACACACACACACATCACTCACACGCAAGAGACAACTAACCGAATCTTGCGGTCAGTCAACACAACAGGCTGACTGACGACAACAAAAGATAAACCCAGACCTAAAAACAAACAAACGAACAAACAACGCACCTCTCCACCCATGTATCAAGCCAACATGCCGTGTAGCCCGATACACAGAGATTACCAAAATAAGTCAAAGAATACACAATATAGTTCATAATTCGGTTTCTCTCTGTTTCAACTCCACGTAATCTTCACACAAACAATATACTTAATAATTCGGTTTCTCTCTGTTTAAACTCCACGTAATCGTCCACAATCAATATACTTATAATTCGGTTTCTTTCTGTTTCAACTCCACGTAATCTTCCACAAACAATATACTTAATAATTCGGTTTCTCTCTGTTTAAACTCCACTTAATCTTCACACGAACAAGACAAATACTATGTTTAAACTCCACGTAATCTTCACACAAACAATATAGTTAATAATTCAGTTTCTCTCTGTTTCAACTCCACGTACTCTTCACACAAACAATACAAATGCTGCCCTGAAGGAAGGAAAGTCACACAGGACGCGTTCTTGACTAATGTTCAGCCATTCTTTTTGTCTATGTGCCAAAAATAGTAACATCACCTGATTGGTGTTCAGCGCCGGTGGCATTCTCATTCCCAGCATCGTATGGGCACAAGTCTAACTAAGAACCCTCCCCGAGAGCATTAGCAGGGTACATTGGAGGGTAGACATCTATCTCCCACGACTCCCTTGCCATTGACCATTCTACAACGTACAGTGTATTTCTCCCATGGCTCTCATGTCCAAGACCATTCTTACGGGGGGTATCATGTTGCGATGGGTGTGGACATGTATCTCCCCATGACTCCCTGTCCAAGACCATTCTGCAGGATACAGTGCATGTAAGGTGTAGGTCCTGGATTCACAGCGTAAAGGACTGGACTGGTTGTAGTACCTGTACCTTGTTGTGCATGACTGATGACAATAGTGGTGAGGAAGATGGTCACGGTGACGATCATGAGAACAGGATGATGTTAATGGTAACACCAGTAATAACAATAACGGGAATGATGATGATGATGATGGTGACAATTTAAATGATGATGACCATGACGATGATACTAATGACGATAACAACAACGACGATGAGGCTGATGACGATGACGAAGATGAAGACAACGATGACGACGACAATAATGATGAAGATGATGATGATGATGATGTATGATGATGATGAGATGGTGGTGGGTGGTGGTGATATAATGATGATGATGATGACGATGGTAATGATGATGACGATGTCGATGACGACGACCATGCTGCTGCTGCTGCTGTGCTGATGAAATTGTTGTTTTTGTTGTTGATGATGTTGATAATGATCATGATGATGACGACAATGATGATGTTGTTGTTGTCGATGTTGATGATGTTGGTGATGACGATTATAATGATCATGATGACGATGATGAACAACTCACCACTGTCTGCCCGAGGTTTCTGCCAGTAGACATCGGCGTGAGCTAAGCAGTCAAAGTAGAACCCTCGGTCAGGTAGGCAGTGCACTGACGACATAGGGAAAACATGGAAGGTATGACAGACAGCAAGAAAAAGAAAAAAGATGATAGATAGATAGATAGATAGATAGATAGATAGTAGATAGATAGATATACATAGATATGCGTTATATGTATCAAGAAAAGATACAATGGTGAAAACAAGATGCAAAGCATATAAACGTACTCCCAGTTTATCTTGAATACGCGTTGTGGGGGGGGGGGGGGGGGGGGGGGGGGGGGGGAGCTGAAAACGTCACAATCAAACATGCGTCATAATGTATTTGACGTCACTAAAAACGTAATTTTCTAACGCGTCATCGCTACTGACCGTCATCCCTCTAAAAGATCAGCTGAAATATTATTCCTTAAAGAAGACAAAACCGTTTTGGGCCGTTATAGCCGTTAGTAACAGCTATTCTGATAAAATAAAACATCGGGCATCTTCCGTGACCCATAATGAACATACCTACAAATTTTCAGAAAGATCGGCCCAGAAGTTTTGTCTGGAGCGAGTGGAACACATTTTGACCACGGACAGACAGACACACAGACAGCATTTCTTCGTTCCCATTCTAAAGTACTCCCTGTTCATAAGAACTGGGAGTACAAAAAGGAAGTGGAACCAACACAGTTTCTTCACCTTCGAGAAAAAGGGCCAAGAAAGACAGACACAGAGAAGACAGAAAGAATAAGAAAAAAGAGAGAAAAAGGAATGTAAAGGAAAGACAAACGATAAGGAGGAAGGAAAGAGTTAGTTTTCAAAGTGAGGAAGAAAGCAGGTAAGAATGCACGCCCGCGCGCGCTCACACACACACACACACACACACACACACACACACACACACACACGCACGCACGCACGCACGCACGCACGCACGCGCACGCACGCGCGCGCACGCACACACACACACACACACACACACACACACACACACACATATTATATATATATATATATATATATATATATACATACATACATACATACATTATACATAAATGGATAGATACATAGGCCTAAGTACTTCGTAGGTAGATAGGTAGGCAGGTGGGTAGACTGGTAAGTAGGCTAGGTAGGTAAATAGATAGACATACAGACAGACGGAGATACAGTCAGACAGACAGATAGGTAGGGAGGTAGGTGGACAGATAGATGGACAGAGAGAGCGGTAGGATGACAGGTCGGTCGGTAGGTAGATAGATAAATAGGCAGACGGATGGACAGACAGACAGGTACATGTATTTTAGGTATGAAGAAAAAATTCAAAAATGGAAAAAAAAGACATGAAACTGGAAACAACACAGTCTCTTCCCCTTCAATGTAAACAAGATTAATGATGTCATTTGGAAAAGCTAGAGATCACAGAAAAAAATCTATATCTTTGGAATCCGATCTTAATATTTCACAGAACGCAGCTCAAAGGGAAATTATCCTGTAGCGTTTTGAACAGGGTCTCGCATTAGATCATTTCCCTTGGTAGTGCCTTTGGCCCGGTGGTGTCTGTTGGTGTCATGGGGGTGTTGGTGAAGGTGTCTTACTGGTATCGGAGGAGGACAGGAACAGGCTGTATTCGGCAATGTGGTGTGTGTTGGTGTCATGGGGGTGTTGGTGGAGGTGTCTCACTGGTTTCGGACGAGGACAGGAACAGGCTGTATTCAGCAATGCTCTGGAGGCGGAGTGTGGTGTGTGTTGGTGTCATGGGGGTGTTGGTGAAGGTGTCTTACTGGTGTCGGACGAGGACAGGAACAGGCTGTATGGTGTGTGTTGGTGTCATGGGGGTGTTGGTGAAGGTGTCTTACTGGTGTCGGACGAGGACAGGAACAGGCTGTATGGTGTGTGTTGGTGTCATGGGGGTGTTGGTGAAGGTGTCTTACTGGTGTCGGACGAGGACAGGAACAGGCTGTATGGTGTGTGTTGGTGTCATAGGGGTGTTGGTGGAGGTGTCTTACTGGTGTCGGAGAGGACGGAACAGGCTGTATGGTGTGTGTTGGTGTCATGGAGGTGTTGGTGGAGGTGTCTTACTGGTGTCGGAGGAGGACGGGAACAGGCTGTATTCGGCAATGTGGTGTGTGTTGGTGTCATGGGGGTGTTGGTGAAGGTGTCTTACTGGTGTCGGAGGAGGACAGGAACAGGCTGTATGGTGTGTGTTGGTGTCATGGAGGTGTTGGTGGAGGTGTCTTACTGGTGTCGGAGGAGGACAGGAACAGGCTGTATGGTGTGTGTTGGTGTCATGCGGGTGTTGGTGGAGGTGTCTTACTGGTGTCGGAGGAGGACAGGAACAGGCTGTATTCGGCAATGCTCTGGAGGCGGAGTCTCTTCTTCATCTCCCGCTTGATGTCCGACACCCTGCTGTGACTGCCCACTTCCAGAGTCTGGAACCAAAGAAAAGGCTTATACATGTAGACATAGGCCACACGTGTGCATGTAACATGTTTGTTTACACACGTACACAAACATGCCGTGCGCGCGCACACGTTCACACACACACACACACACACACACACACACACACACACACACACACACACCCACACACACACGTGCACACACACAACACACACACACACACCACACACACCAACACACACACACACACACACACACACTGCGCGCGCTCACGCCACAAGACACGCGCTTGCACGCAGTTACACACACACACACACACACACACACACACACACACACACACACACACACACACACACACACACGCCAGGGTTGGAAAAAGGACGGTTATAGGTGTTCGCCTCCACCCCACGTCTTTTCTGTCCCGGCCCCCACCCTACCCCTCCACCTCACTCACTCACTCACACGCGCACATACACACACTTTACCTACAAGTTCAATTACTGTTCCGCCCAACGAAAGAGAGAAACGAATTACTACACAAAGCGCAACGCGTTTTGGCCTCTACAGGCAAGATCTAGTTGCAAAGTGAGACGACTGCAGGCGGAAATCTAAACAAATCTTAAATAAATGTTAGCAAACCACCAAGAGAAACGTGGACAAACGAGTCACAAGACAAAACACGACGCGTTTCGACCTCTTGTGTCTTCTTCAGGCAAGACACAAACAAATAGGGAAAAAACAACCTCATTTCATTTTCTTTGTCCTATTTGTTTGTGACTTGCCTGAAGAAGACCTAAGAGGTCGAAACGCGTCGTGTTTTGTCTTGTGACTCGTTTGTCCACGTTTCTCTTGGCGGTTCGCTAACATTTATTTGAGATCTCTTCAGGCAATACAAACAATATTGAAGAGAATTAAAAACGAAAAAAAAAAAAAAAAAAAAAAAAGAGATTTTGCACCAATTTTGAGAAGATAGCGATTGCTCGTTCTTCGTGTTCGTTATCTTGAACGTCATTTGTCTTCACCCACACGCTCTCTCTCTCTCTCTCTCTCTCTCTCTCTCTCTCTCTCTCTCTCTCTCTCTCTATCAGTGATTGTCATAAGTGATTGCTCGTTCCTTTTCGTTGTCCTGAGTGTTTTGTATATCGCCTGAAGATGACCCAAGAGGTCGAAACGCGTCGTGTTTTGTCTTGTGATTCGTTTGCCTACGTTTTATTGGCGGTTCGCTATTAATTACATAAAAAAAAGGTTGTTTGTCTTGCC
Source organism: Conus canariensis (assembly GCA_033310375.1). NCBI lineage: Eukaryota > Metazoa > Mollusca > Gastropoda > Neogastropoda > Conidae > Conus > Conus canariensis. Next base: position 5,142,666 of record CM065741.1, read on the forward strand.
TGAAGAAGACCAAACAGGTCGAAACGCGTCGTGTTTTGTTTTATGATTCGTTTGTCTACGTTTTCTTGGCTGTTCAATATTAATTACATCTAAAAAAAAAAAAAAAGTCGTTTGTCTTGCCTGAAGAAGACCAAACAGGTCGAAACGCGTCGTGTTACGTCTTGTGATTTGTTTGTCTCTGTCATTCGGCGGAACAGTCGTTTAACTTTGAAGTTGGTTTGACTTTCCGCCTGCTGTCGCCTCACTTTGGGACTAACCACTTTATCTCTTTGTTCCCGTCACTGAATCCAACGCCTTTTTGAGCAGGGAGAGGAGTGAGAGGATGATGAGCGAGGGGAGGGAGGGGGGATGATAAAAGAGCCGTGCGGTCAAATGGCTGTTCATGATCGATAGGAACAGCAGAGACAGACCCAGACACAGCACTAGTACTTACCACAGAGGTGCCAGAGAAAAACAGACAGACAGTCAGGCAGGTAGACCACAGGGATGCCAGAGAAACAGCAGACAGACATGCACACAGGAACCAGTACCTACCACAGGGGTACCTGAGGAACTGCAGACAGACAGACAGACATGGACACAGCAGACAGTACCTACCACAGGGGTACCAGAGAAACAACAGACAGACAGACAGACAGACATGGACACAGGAACCAGTACCTACCACAGGGGTACCCGAGGGCACCATGACCTGCACGCGCACGTTGGGTTGTTGTTTGGCCACCATCTCGTGCTCCAACGCGTGAGGCGAGAACAGACGACCGCCGCCCCTGTCACGTGACAGGAGAAGAAACCTTCAGGGTTTAAGAAACTGTCAATGAGATGCACCAGCCTTCATCCCCCTCCCCCCTTTCTCCCCTCACCCCCCCCCCCCCCCCCCCCCCCCATCTCTCTTCTCTTATCCTTCATACACATAGCGCCAGCCCTATACTCAATTCTCATCTCACTTTTTTTCTCTTTTTTTTTTCTCGCAACACTGGGTGAAGCATGTTTGGGCATTTCTTTCTTTAACTTGATGTCATTTTTTTTCTTATGAATGAGCCTATCTCTGCTTGATGTTTGTAGTAGGCTCTACGAGAAATCACGCTGAGATGGGTCAATAATAAAACAACAACAACAACAAAACAAACAAAAAAAACAAGTGACGCCAATTTTTTTTTTAAGAAAACACAGAAGCGTGAAGTGTCACACTATACTGTCTCCTAACAACATCATGATAACACTCTAAGCTTTCTGTTGATTGTTCCTGTTCTAACAACATCATGATAACACTCTAAGCTTTCTGTTGATTGTTCCTGTCTCTAACAACATCATGATAACACTCTAAGCTTTCTGTTCATTGTTCCTGTCTCCTAACAACATCATGGTAACACTCTAAGCTTTCTGTTGATTGTTCCTGTCTCTAACAACATCATGATAACACTCTAAGCTTTCTGTTGTTTGTTCCTGTTCTAACAACATCATGATAACACTCTAAGCTTTCTGTTGATCGTTCCTGTTCCCTTTAACAACATCATTGATAACACTCTAAGCTTTCTGTGAAATGTTTCCTGTCCAAAAACATTCAGATAACACAACAAGCTTTCTGTTGATTGTTCCTGTCTCCTACACTCATATACATAGTTTGATTGTTCGTCTAACTCTGAAACACTCTAAGCTCTGTTGATTGTCCTGTTCACACAATGGTACACTCTAAGCTTTCTTGATTGTTCTGTTCTAAATTGATAACTCTAGCTTTTGTTGCGTTCTGTCTCAAACAAATCATAACACTTTCTGTGATTGTCGTCGGGTACACGACTGAAAACACAAAACAGCAAAATGTCCTAAAAAGATCTTCAGAAGAAGACGAGAGACTTCAATTCAGTACTGGTCCTTAGCAATACCATCCTCCCAAACCGACAAGAACTCACGTTTTCTGGGCGTTGAGGAGCTCTGCGCATGCGAGAACCTGGTCTATTTTTAGCCCCGCTCAGGAACCCTTGACATTGGTCGAACAGCTCTCCACTTGGCGCCGCGGTGGCGCACAGGAGAGTCATCAAGTTCCAGCCTCGCTCTTCGCTATTCCTGAGAACATTGGCCAGGTGTTGCCTTAGTGATGAGGCATGGCCACCTATTGCGCATCACACAGGTGAAATATCATCTGGGTCTTTGAGGAAAATGTGTTGTGAATGAATTGAGGTGGAAATGAAATCTATCTACCTATCCATTCATCCGCTCGCCCATAACAAGCAAATGTTTAATAGCAGATTTGTGTGTGTGTGTGTGTGTGTGTGTGAGAGAGAGTGAGAGAGAGAGAGAGAGAGAGAGAGAGAGAGAGAGAGAGAGGAGAGAGAGAGAGAGAGAGAGATGAGGGGGCAAAGTTTTAGCAAAAAAGACAGAGGGGACTTATTTTACAGTTCAGAATTCATTTCTCCAATGGTTGTGTACTGGGCCTCTGACTTTCATATTCACACACACACACGCACGCGCATACACGCGCGCGTGCACACACACCCACACACACACACCACACACACACCACACACCCCACACACACACACACACACGCAGCACGCATGCACACACGCACGAAGCACAAACGCACGCACATACACATACTCACACACACACACACACACACACACACACACACACACACACACACACACACACACCACACACACTCTCTCTCTCTTTTCTGTTTACAATGTGATGGTCAGCATATTGAAGATATTTTTCATTTTGTGTTTGTATGCCCGAAATACTCCACCCTTCGCAGAAAGTTTATTCCTTTGTATTGTTATAGATTTCCGACAATTGTCAAACTTCGACTACTTTGTACGACCACCAGTGGAAACCTTATCTACAAAATTGGGTTATATCTTACTAAATGTCTACATTTAAGAAATAGCAGTGTTCACCTCTCATCTATTAACTAATTTTGATAAAATATTCTGTTGTTCATATGGGCCAAAAGGCCTGCAAAAACTGAATAAAATTATTGTTATTGTTATTATTGTTGTTATTGTTACACACACACTCGCGCAGACACGCACGCACTCACACATGCACACTACCGTAGTGACTGTGACGTACGCTGTCAACACGACCGTCTTTGCAGCGAATGCAAATACTACTACTCCAGCCACGCGAACCTTACCGCCTTGATGCTAC
>CM065741.1:5150818-5163318 GCA_033310375.1 Conus canariensis
TCCTCGGGCTATGCTGATAATACAAGGTCACTTCCATATCCTTTTTCCGAATAGGAATATCATGAACTTTATTGTTGTGTGTGTGTGTGTGTGTGTGTGTGTGTGTGTGTGTGTGTGTGTGTGTGTGTGTGTGTGTGTGTGTGCGCGTGCATATGTACATGTGCGTGAGAGTGTGAGTGAGTGTGAGGTGTGTGTGTGTGTGGTGTGTGTGTGTGTGTGTGTGTGTGTGTGTGTGTGTGAGTGAGTGAGTAGTGTATGTGTGTGCGTGCGTGTGTGCGTGCGTGCGCGCGCGCGCGCGTGTGTGTATGTGAGTGTATGTGTGTGTGTGTGTGTGTGTGTGTGTGTGTTCGAGCGTACGTGCGTGCGTGTGAGCGCGCGAGTGTGTGTGCGCGCGTGCGCGCGCGCGCGCGCGCGTGTGTGTGTGTGTGTGTGTGTGACGGACACTTTTTACTTTTTAGTGTGTATGTTGTATTCTTCAATTCTGATATGAATCATCATTGTTTTTGCTATCATTAGATCTTCATTACCTTACACATTTCCATGTCAGTATTCTCAGTCCTGAAGAGACAGGGGCCAGCGAATAAATTCTCTCTCTCTCTCTCTCTCTCTCTCTCTCTCTCTCTCTCTCTCTCTCTCACACACACACACACACACACACACACACACACACACACACACACACACACACACACACACACACACGTTCAGTCTACTTCTAGCATCAAACGAGGAATGAACAACTAGGTCCCTGTCCAACTATTTACACACAGCGTTGAAGTTACGGTCTCTTTGTGTTTCTCTGTGTATTAAGTTCGATCAGTTGGAATGACGTCATGATTTACAACGACAGTACAGCTGTACCCTTTGACGAAGGGCAGAGACCTATTTGAGAACAAGTCATGTTTCCACGTCCGTTAACTCTCCAACTTAAACTTTTCGACAAGCATCATGCCACGTGACATTAACGCCCTCTGCAGTAGTATTAGCACCAGCAGTAGCAGTAAGAGCAGCAGCAGCAGAACCAGTAGTAGTGGTAGCAGGAGCAGTAGCAGGCCTATTAGTGGAAGTAGCAACAACAGTAATAGTAGTAGCATTAGCAATGGTTGTACAAGTAGTATGCAAGCAGAGCAGTAATAGTTGTACTAATGGCAGCAGTAGCAGCAGCAGTTATAGTAGCAGCAGCAGCAGCAGAAACAACTACTGCAGCAACAGCAGCATCAGAATCGATGTAGTAATAACAGCAGTAACATCAGCAGCAATTGTAACAGCAGTATTAGCAGAAGCAGTAGCAGTGGTAACAGTAACCATAGCAGCAACAGCAGCAGCAGTATTGACTATAGAAGTAGTAACAAAATAAGTAGTCGTAGTAGCAAACAGCAGCAGCATAAGTAGTGGTAGAAGTAGTAGTTGTTGTTGTAGCAGCAGCAATAGCAGATTAAGTGGTAGTAGTTGTAATAATAGCAGCGTCAGTGGTTGTAATGGCAGTGATAGCGGCAGAAGTAGCAGCCACAGTAGAGGGGGGGGGGGGGGGAGGTAAGACCTTAGCAGCATAAGGAGCAACTCTTACAGCAGTAGAAGCAGCAACAGCATCAATAGTAGTAACACAGCCACCGCACCAGCAATAGCAACGGTAGTAGCAGCAACTGTAGTAGCAGCAGAAGCAGTAGCAGCACAGCAGCAGCAGCAGTAGTAGCAGTAGCAGTAGCTTGTTTTACATGTCGTCGTTGTCGATTGCAATGACGATGACAGAAGAGACAACAACAACAACAACAGCAAAGATGATAAAGCAGTAATGGAACACGCAGTCATTCTGTGCTAACTAGTTGTGCCTGCTGTCGTAGAAATACTCCTGATACCAGCCCCAGTGTTGCTACACTGCGTGACTGCTGTCCCCACCACCGCCAGCTGACGCCCTATCTATCAACCTGCGCAGGATCAACCAGTTTGAAATTGGACCAATGAGGATACCGGAAAAGGCCCTGCAGGCTGGACCAATCAGATCCTCCTTGGTGCACGTGCGCCGCAGCAGCGGCTTCTTCAGCAGGTCACGTGAGAACTGCCACAAAGCCTCGTTCCGGTCCCGCTTGAAGGAGGCTTTGGTGAAGATCTTGGACACCGTGCTTTCTGACACCAGTCTGTGGGGAAATGGAGAAGAAGAAGAAGAAGAAGAAGAAGAAGAAGAAGAAGAAGAAGACGGATAACAATAATAATGATGATGATGATGATGATAATAATAATAATAATAATGATAATAATGATAATAATAATAATAATAACAACAACAACAATAAGATAACAACAACAACAAAATGATTGTGAGAAGACGACAACGACGACGACGACGACGACGACGACGACGAAGAAGAAGAAGAAGAAGAAGAAGATTATAACAACAATCAAAATAATAAAAACACAGTCGTAGTGAGAAGAAGAAGAAGTAGAAAGAGGAGGAGGAGGAGGAATGGGAGGAGGAGGAGGAGAAGAAGAAGAAGAATGATGATGATGATGATGATGATGACGATGATGATGATGATGATGATGATGATGATGATGATGACGATGATGATGATGATGATGATTGACAAACAGGTTTCAGGTCCAATAGCCTAAGGGTCATAGGGGCAGAGGTTCACGGTGTCTGGGGCACGGCATGATGTAAGGCGGGGCCCATCACTCTCCTTTCGCCACTTTTCACCTTCCCTGAACTGCGTCTGTCTTGTGTGTGTCTCTGTTTGGATGTCTGTATGTCTGTCCTGTCCCCTCCCCCTCTCTTTGATAATGGTGAGGTGTGTGTGTCTCTGTTTGGATGGCTGTATGTCTGTCCTGTCTCCCCCTCCCCCTCTCTTTGATAATGGTGAGGTGTGTGTGTCTCTGTTTGGATGGCTGTATGTCTGTCCTGTCTCCCCCTCCCCCTCTCTTTGATAATGGTGAGGTGTGTGTGTCTCTGTTTGGATGGCTGTATGTCTGTCCTGTCTCCCCCTCCCCCTCTCTTTGATAATGGTGAGGTGTGTGTGTCTCTGTTTGGATGGCTGTATGTCTGTCCTGTCTCCCCCTCCCCCTCTCTTTGATAATGGTGAGGTGTGTGTGTCTCTGTTTGGATGTCTGTATGTCTGTCCTGTCTCCCCCTCCTCCTCTCTTTGATAATGGTGAGGTGTGTGTGTCTCTGTTTGGATGTCTGTATGTCTGTCCTGTCCCCTCCCCCTCTCTTTGATAATGGTGAGTGTGTGTGTCTCTGTTTGGATGGCTGTATGTCTGTCCTGTCGCCCCCCCCCCCTCTCTTTGATAATGGTGAGGTGTGTGTGTCTCTGTTTGGATGGCTGTATGTCTGTCCTGTCGCCCCCCCCCTCCCCCTCTCTTTCATAATGGTGAGGTGTGTGTGTCTCTGTTTGGATGGTTGTATGTCTGTCCTGTCTCCCCTCCCCCTCTCTTTCATAATGGTGAGGGTGTGTGTGTGTCTGTTTGGATGTCTGTATGTCTGTCCTGTCCCCCCCCCCCTCTCTTTCATAATGGTGAGGTGTGTGTGTGTGTCTGTTTGGATGTTCCCATGTCTGTCCTGTCCCCCCCTCCCCCTCTCTTTCATAATGGTGAGGGGTGTGTGTCTCTGTTTGGATGGCTGTATGTCTGTCCTGTTCTCCCCCCCCCCCCCTCCCCCACCCGTCTCTTTCATAATGGTGAGGTGTGTGTGTCTCTGTTTGGATGGCTGTATGTCTTCCTGTCTCCCTCCCCCTCCCCCTCTCTTTCATAATGGTGAGGTGTGTGTGTGTTCTGTTTGGATGGCTGTATGTCTGTCCTGTCTTCCCTCCCCCTCCCCTTCCCTTTGATAATGGTGAGGTGTGCGTGTCTCTGTTTGGATGGCTGTATGTCTGTCCTGTCTCTCCCCCCCCCCCTCCCCCCCCCCCGTCTCTTTCATAATGGTGAGGTGTGTGGTCTCTGTTTGGATGTCTGTATGTCTGTCCTGTCTCCCCTCCCCCTCCCCCTCTCTTTCATAATGGTGAGGTGTGTGTGTCTCTGTTTGGATGGCTGTATGTCTATCCTGTCTTCCCTCCCCCTCCCTTCCTTTGATAATGGTGAGGTGTGCGTGTCTCTGTTTGGATGGCTGTATGTCTGTCCTGTCTCCCCCTCCCCCTCTCTTTGATAATGGTGAGGTGTGTGTGTCTCTGTTTGGATGTCTGTCCTGTCCCCCTCCCCCTCTCTTTGATAATGGTGAGGTGTGTGTGTCTCTGTTTGGATGTCTGTATGTCTGTCCTGTCGCCCCCCCCCTCCCCCTCTCTTTGATAATGGTGAGGTGTGTGTGTCTCTGTTTGGATGTCTGTATGTCTGTCCTGTCTCCCCCTCCTCCTCTCTTTGATAATGGTGAGGTGTGTGTGTCTCTGTTTGGATGTCTGTATGTCTGTCCTGTCCCCTCCCCCTCTCTTTGATAATGGTGAGGTGTGTGTGTCTCTGTTTGGATGGCTGTATGTCTGTCCTGTCGCCCCCCCCTCTCTTTGATAATGGTGAGGTGTGTGTGTCTCTGTTTGGATGGCTGTATGTCTGTCCTGTCGCCCCCCCCCTCCCCCCCCTTTCATAATGGTGAGGTGTGTGTGTCTCTGTTTGGATGGTTGTATGTCTGTCCTGTCTCCCCTCCCCCTCTCTTTCATAATGGTGAGGTGTGTGTGTGTCTGTTTGGATGTCTGTATGTCTGTCCTGTCCCCCCTCCCCTCTCTTTCATAATGGTGAGGTGTGTGTGTGTCTGTTTGGATGTCTGTCCTGTCCCCCCTCCCCCTCTCTTTCATAATGGTGAGGGGTGTGTGTCTCTGTTTGGATGGCTGTATGTCTGTCCTGTCTCTCCCCCCCCCCTCCCCCACCCCGTCTCTTTCATAATGGTGAGGTGTGTGTGTCTCTGTTTGGATGGCTGTATGTCTATCCTGTCTCCCCTCCCCCTCCCCCTCTCTTTCATAATGGTGAGGTGTGTGTGTGTCTGTTTGGATGGCTGTATGTCTGTCCTGTCTTCCCTCCCCCTCCCCTTCCCTTTGATAATGGTGAGGTGTGTGTGTCTCTGTTTGGATGGCTGTATGTCTGTCCTGTCTCTCCCCCCCCCCTCCCCCCCCCCCCCCCCCCCCCGTCTCTTTCATAATGGTGAGGTGTGTGTGTCTCTGTTTGGATGGCTGTATGTCTGTCCTGTCTCCCTCCCCCTCCCCCTCTCTTTCATAATGGTGAGGTGTGTGTGTCTCTGTTTGGATGGCTGTATGTCTGTCCTGTCTTCCCTCCCCCTCCCCTTCCCTTTGATAATGGTGAGGTGTGCGTGTCTCTGTTTGGATGGCTGTATGTCTGTCCTGTCTCCCCCTCCCCCTCTCTTTGATAATGGTGAGGTGTGTGTGTCTCTGTTTGGATGTCTGTCCTGTCCCCCCCCCTCTCTTTGATAATGGTGAGGTGTGTGTGTCTCTGTTTGGATGTCTGTATGTCTGTCCTGTCGCCCCCCCCCCTCCCCCTCTCTTTCATAATGGTGAGGTGTGTGTGTCTCTGTTTGGATGGTTGTATGTCTGTCCTGTCTCCCCTCCCCCTCTCTTTCATAATGGTGAGGTGTGTGTGTGTCTGTTTGGATGTCTGTATGTCTGTCCTGTCCCCCCTCCCCCTTTCTTTCATAATGGTGAGGTGTGTGTGTGTCTGTTTGGATGTCTGTCCTGTCCCCCCTCCCCCTCTCTTTCATAATGGTGAGGGGTGTGTGTCTCTGTTTGGATGGCTGTATGTCTGTCCTGTCTCTCCCCCCCCCCTCCCCCCCCCCCTCTCTTTCATAATGGTGAGGTGTGTGTGTCTCTGTTTGGATGGCTGTATGTCTTCCTGTCTCCCTCCCCTCCCCCTCTCTTTCATAATGGTGAGGTGTGTGTGTGTCTGTTTGGATGGCTGTATGTCTGTCCTGTCTCTCCCTCCCCCCCCCTTCCCTTTGATAATGGTGAGGTGTGCTGTGTCTCTGTTTTGGATGGCTGTATGTCTCTCCTGTCTCTCCCCCCCTCCCCCCCTCCCTTTCATAATGGTGAGGTGTGTGTGTCTCTGTTTGGATGGCTGTATGTCTGTCCTGTCGCCCCCGCCCTCCCCCTCTCTTTCATAATGGTGAGGTGTGTGTGTCTCTGTTTGGATGGATGTATGTCTGTCCTGTCTCCCCCCCCCCTCCCCCCCCCGTCTCTTTCATAATGGTGAGGTGTGTGTGTCTCTGTTTGGATGGCTGTATGTCTGTCCTGTCCCCCCCCCCTCTCTTTGATAATGGTGAGGTGTGTGTGTCTCTGTTTGGATGGCTGTATGTCTGTCCTGTCCCCCCCCTCCCCTCTCTTTGATAATGGTGAGGTGTGTGTGTCTCTGTTTGGATGTCTGTATGTCTGTCCTGTCCCCCCCCCCCTCTCTTTCATAATGGTGAGGTGTGTGTGTCTCTGTTTGGATGTCTGTATGTCTGTCCTGTCCCCCCCCCCCTCTCTTTCATAATGGTGAGGTGTGTGTTTTCTCTGTTTGGATGGCTGTATGTCTGTCCTGTCCCCTCCCCCTCTCTTTCATAATGGTGAGGTGTGGTGTGTCTCTGTTTGGATGGCTGTATGTCTGTCCTGTCCCCTCCCCCTCTCTTTCATAATGGTGAGGTGTGTGTGTGTGTGTGTGTGTGTGTGTGTGTGTGTGTGTGTGTGTGTGTGTGTGTGTGTGTGAGTGTGTGTGTGTGTGTGAGTTTGGATGGCTGTATGTCTGTCCTGTCTCCCCCTCCCCCTCTCTTTCATAATGGTGAGGTGTGTGTGTGTGTGTGTGTGTGTGTGTGTGTGTGTGTGTGTGTGTGTGTGTGTGTGTGTTCTTGTGTATGTGAGTTTTTTGTTTTTATTGTTGCTGTTTTTGTAGTCGATGAAAACAAATTACAGAGAGAGAGAGAGAGAGAGAGAGAGAGAGAGGGAGAGAGAGAGAGAGAGAGGAGAGAGAGAGAGAGAGAGAGAGAGAGAGAGAGAGAGAGACAGACAGACAGACAGACAGACAGACGGACAGAGGAAATCAAGAATGTCGAATGTCTGACGAGAGAGAGAGAGAGAGAGAGAGAGAGAGAGAGAGAGAGAGAGAGAGAGAGAGACAGAGACAGAGACAGAGACAGAGACAGAGACAGAGAGAGATTCACGGACCGCAGACAAGAAATAGAACAACCTACAGACAGGCATAAATGTAGGGATGTCAGGCAATCAACAATAAACACAACCAACAGATGTCAGCCCCCTCATTGTAACACCGCCAAAATGAAACGAGATGCAAAGCAGATAAACGTACTCCCAGTTTATCTTGAATACGCGTGCACATGTCAAGAGCATGTTTACTATGAAAATACCCATGATCTACCAGTCAGTTATTAGATCTAAAGCTATTTCAAAATCCGCCAAATACAATATTTTCATAGATTGAGTATGATAACCTTTCTATATACCAAATTTTATTAAGACCCACCAATATATAAGAAATAACGGCAAAATAACGGTTTTAACAGTTGTTTAACCGATGTACACTTTTGAAACTGGTATTTGAGTCCTCACTGGGCTAAAGCCTATGTACCTACCAAATTTCGTCCAGATCTGACAATATGTCAAGAATGACGGGTTTTAACGGTCAAATTTTGAAACACTATATGGAAGTGCCATTTGTGTGTGAAAACCTTTCTATATACCAAATTTCATTAAATCCACCAATCTATAAAAAAAAAAAAAAAAAAAAAAAAATTAGCGGCAAACTAACGGTTTTAACGGTTATATAATCGATGCACACTTTTGAAACTGGTTATTTTAGTCCTCACTGGGCTAAAGCCTGTGTACATACCAAATTTCATCCAAATCGGACAATATGTCAAGAATAATGGTTTTCAACAGTCAAATTTTGAAACACTATATAGAAGTACCATTTGTGTGTGACAACCTTTCTATATACGAAATTTCATTAAAATCCACCTATGTATAAGAAATAACGGCAAAATAACGGTTTTTTAACGGTTGTTTAATCGGTTTTTCAGCATTACATCACTTACAGGTGGAAAGAGGCTCCGATTTGTCACAAGATCATCCAAACCACGTATTAATCGGCCAAGTACTTTCTGAGATATTCCATAAAGGAAAAAAAAACAAAACGTTTTGAGCCGTTATAGCCGTTAGTAACGGCTATTTTGGTAAAATAAAACATTGGGCATTATCCGTGACCCATAATGAATATACCTACAAATTTTGAGAAAGATCGGCTCAGAAGTTTTGTCTGGAGCGAGTGGAACACATTTTGACCACAGACACACAGACAGACACACAGACAGACACACACACACAGACAGCATTTCTTCGTTCCCATTGTAAAGTACTCCCTGTTCTTAAGAACTGGGAGTACAAAAAGAAAAAAAAAAAAAAAAGAAAAAGAAAAAGAAAAAAAAACCCTCACAAATGACGTCATAACCCACCTGAAGTTCTGACGTGAAAATTGCTGCAAAGTCTTGGGCTTGTCGTTCGTGTCGCTACTGGACAAAGACGTGGGGTCTTTCCGTAGTTGCGCCAATACCGCACTCTGTTGCACGCAATAGGTAATGAGCACGTGAATGACGCCAACAGTGGCAGTGTGTGACATAACAGGAGGAACAACAATGTCAGCCGGACTTTCTTCATGTGCGACAAATAACTGCTCAAAACAGCGATCACGCTTTTGGCATCATTGCAATCGCAGCGTCATTTACAGAATTGGCAATTAGTATGCCTGACAAATGTTCAGACAGACGTCATTTACACAGACATCACAGGCACATTAGGCTAGCCACACAAATGTATCAGACACACACACACACACAACACACACACACACACACACACACACACACACAGAAAGACAGACGGGCAGACGGATAGACAGGACGGACACACTCAAAACTTCTATTCAGTGTGGCTGATGTCTTATTTGAATGAGAACTTGTTCATTAACTGTTTTTTTCTGAAGCACTCGGGGTTTATTTTAAAACACTTGTGTGTGTGTGTGTGTGTGTGTGTGTGTGTGTGTGTGTTAGTGTGTGTGTGTGTGTGTGTGTGTGTGTGTGTGTGTGTGTGTGTGTGCGTGTACACGTGTGTGTGTGTGTGTGTGTGTTGTGTGTGTGTGTGTGTGTTGTTAAAGAGATAGATGTAAAACGAGCGAATGAGAAAGCTTAAACTCTCTTCCCGTCTGCTTCAGCTTCTTTATGTTACTAATCCATTTCATCTTCAAGAGAGACCAGAAATATTTCAGTTTTGGGGGAGTAACATTAGAAAGGAGATCTGCTCTAACCAAATACTACCGTTCTTTTTTTCATTTCCATTTCCATTTATCAGTCAATAGTTACGTAGTGAGCACATATACTTCCAATCAAGATAGAGCTAAAGGCTTATATTCACTTCCTGACACGTCCAGCAACAGGTAAGGAACGAGGAGAGTTCCAAAGGCCTCAACCAACTTACAAACATGACCAGCAACAAGTTGGGGAAGGAGAAGAATTCTAAATTAATTTGCACGCATGTCCCGCAACTGTTGAGGAAGGAGCATGCTAAAGGTTCCAGTCAACTTACCAACATAACCAACCATAGCTGAGGAAGAAAAAGTTCAATCAACTTTTCCAGTATGTCCAGCAAAACAGTTGAAGAAGGAGAAGAATTTCAAAGGCCAAGATCCATTCAACAGCATATCCAGCAACAGCCGAAGAAGTATTCTAAAGACCCCCAATCAAATTACCAACATGTCCAATGACAGCTGAGGAAGGAGAAGAATCCCAAAGGCCCCAATCAATTTACCAAAAGGTCCAGCAACAGCAGAGGAAGAAGAATTCTAAAGGCTCCAATTAACATGTCCAGTAACAGCAGAGGCTCAACAAAAATTCTAAAGGCCGCAAGTAACATGTCCAGCAACAGCAGAGGACGAAGAAGAATTCTAAAGGCCCCAATTAACATGTCCAGCAACAGCAGAGGAAGAAGAAGCATTCTAAAGGCCCCAATTAACATGTCCATTAACAGCAGAGGACGAAGAAGAATTCTAGAGGCCCCAATTAACATGCCCAGCAACAGCAGAGGAAGAAGAAGCATTCTAAAGGCCCCAATTAACATGCCCAGCAACAGCAGAGGAAGAAGAAGCATTCTAAAGGCCCCAATTAACATGCCCAGCAACAGCAGAGGACGAAGAAGAATTCTAAAGGCCCCAATTAACATGTCCAGCAACAGCAGACAGAAGACATTCTAAAAGCCTTAAATCAATTTGCACACAAGTTTATTAACAACTACGGAAGAAGGAAGAATTCTAAAAGCCCCACTCAACACATCAACATGTCCAGCTATGGGAATGGATGGTGAAGAATCCGACAGTCCCAAACAGCTTATCAACATGTCCAGGAAGGAAAAGGCGTCTAAAGGCCATAATCCACTCATCAACACATCCAGCGAAAGTTGATGAATCCGTGGAATATTAAGGCTTCATTTTATTTGCCAACCTCGTCAGCTAGGGCTGGGGAAGGGAAAAAACTTTAAGCCTCCGTTCCACTAACAAACATATCCATCAATGGTTGAAGTCGAAATAGGAGCCTAGTAGCCCCAGTTCATTTTCACCAACATTCTCCTGCAAAAGTGAGGGAAAAGAAGAAATCTAAAGGCCCTTATTCACATACGAACATGTGCAGCATGGACTAAAGAAAAGGAAAGAAAGTTATGGGCTCTAGTCCGCTTATCTAGATATTCATCGAGGGTTAAGGTAGAAAAAAAAAACTTAAAGGCCAAAAGACGTTTATCAACACGAGTTTTCCAGGGCTAAGGAGGAAGAAGAAACCTAAAGACTCCGTTACACTAACCAATATCTTAATCAACGGTTGACAAAGAAAGAGAAGCCTGAAAATCCCGAGCCTTTTTTTTCATCAGCACTCCCCTGCAAAGGTTGTGTAAGAGTAAGGAATCAGACGGCCCTGATCAACTTACCAATATGTCCAGCAAATAATTGGGTAGGAGATGAAACCTTAAGGCCCCAGTCCACTTATCAACATATCCATTTAGGGTTGAGGTAGAAAGACAAGCTTTAAGGCCCGAAACACTTACCAGCACTATTTGCCAGGGCTAAGGATGGAAAAGAAACTTTAAGGTTCCAGTTCACTTACCAACATATCCCTCGACGGTTGAGGAAGAAAGAGAAACCTGCAGGCACCAATATATTTACTGAAATCATATGCCATGTTAAGGCAGGAGAAAAAAAATCTATAGGCCCCATTTCACTAAACAATATATACATCGAGGGCTGAGTTAGAAACTGAAGCCTAAAAACCGAAATACAATGACCAACATCGTTTTGTTAGCGTTTAGGAAAGAACAGAAACCATAGACTGCAGTCTGCTTACAATAAGCCCAGCATGGGCGCAGGAAGAAAAAGAAATTTAGAACCCCAGTTCCCGCGAAGACTGAATGAGAAGGAACCTTGAAGCTCTAATCCTGACACCAATATTCACAGGGAAGGTTGAGAGAGAAGACTAAAGGCCCGGATCTACTCACCAATATGTCCATGGAGGGTTGAAGAAGAAGACTAAAGGCCCAACACACTCACCAACATGTCCATAGAGGCCTGATAAAGAAAAAGACTAAAGGCCCAACACATTCACCAACATGTCCAAAGAGAGTTGATAAAGAAAAAGACTAACGGCCCCAACACATTCACCAACATGTCCATAGAGGGCTGATAAAGAAGAAGTCTAAAGGCCCCAACACACTTACCAACATGTCCAAAGCAGGCTGATAAAGAAGACTAAAGGTCCCAACACTTACCAACATGCCCAAGGCAGGCTAATAAAGAAGACTAAATGTCCCAACACACTTACCAGCATGTCTAAAGAGGGTCAATAAAGAAGAAGACTAAAGGCCCCAACACATTCACCAACATGTCCATAGAGGGCTTATAAAGAAGAGGACTAAAGGCCCCAACACAGTCACCAACATGTCCAAAGCAGGTTGATAAAGAAGAAGACTAAAGGCCCCAACACACTTACCAGCATGTCCATAGAGGGTTGAGAAAGAAGAAGACTAAAGGCCCTAATACACGCACCAAGATGTCCATGGAGGGTTGATAAAGAAGACCAAAGGCCCAAATACACTCACCAACATGTCCATGAAGGGTTGATAAAGTTGAAGACTAAATGCCGCAATACACTCACCAATGAAGGAATGATAAAGAAGAAGACCAAAGGCCCCATCACACTCACCAACACGTCCATCAAGGAATGACAAAGAAGAAGACTAAAGGCCCAAAAACACTCACCAACACGTCCATCAAGGAATGACAAAGAAGAAGACTAAAGGCCCCAACACACTCACCAACATGTCCATCGGGGGGCTGGTTGTGGTGGTGAGCAGAAACAGCTTGTCACGTGCTATGCCGCAAGTGAAGCCGGTCCTCTTGCACTTCCCCTGCAGGGTCGTCTCTGGAAGGGTGTCTGAGTACGGCTGTTCCAGTACGAAGACCTCTCCCCGCGGGATGGTGGTTTTGGTGGTCCC
>CM065741.1:5173318-5178318 GCA_033310375.1 Conus canariensis
ACCTTTTCTACAAACGGCGCGGGTTCGTATTTCTTCCGCAGGTCTTCAGTGAGCCAGTTGCGGACAAAATGGTCCAGTTTCACCAGCTTGGTGTCGCTGCCATGTTCGATGTAGAATTTCTGTGCCACTATCTGTACCATCACCTCTTCCTAGAACACATATATATGAAATAAAGGGCTGAAATCCTGTAGAGTTTGGAATTTCAGGAGCTGTGCAAATTTCACTGGAATGCTCATAGTGTGCATCGCTGGTACACAAATGCTTGAAACGTAAACCAAACACATGCAAGTGCATGAGTAACACACACCACACACACACACACACACACACACACACACACACACACACACACACACACACACACACACACCACACACACACACACACACAACACACACACACACATACACACACACACACACACACACACACACATACACACACACCCACACACACACACACACACACACACACACACACACAGAGAAACACACACACCATCTTATACAAACACCACACACACACACACACACACACACACACACACACACACACACACACACACACACACACTTCTCTCCAAACACCACCCTGTCTCACCCACCTTTTCACACTTGTACTCGCCCAAGGCCAAACCACGTGTGATCTGGTGGTACACGAGGTCGGTGTTCACGGATCTCGCTCCCGCGAGACCCAGGGCGTGAAGTACTCGCGCCGGAAGTACAGCCGCCAGAGGGAGCTGCTCTCGCGCAGGCCCATCTGCTTGGTGTGCTGCTCGCACTCGGAGATGGCGTCGGTGATTCGGTTGTTTCCGTGACCGAGACAGGAGATCTGAAAGGAAGAGAGGTAAGGCTTGCTCGTCTACTGAGGATGTTAGCTTACTAACTTGAAGTCCACAACTACTGTTTTCTCTGCTATAGTTTCAGTTTCATCAAGGTGTTACTGCGTGCGGACTAGTCCATATACGCTACACCACACCCGCTGAGTTTTGGACCACACTGCGCATGATTTAAAGCTGAAGGATAAATGAATTACTGACTAAGATGAGAGAATTGAAGAAGAGGGTCTCGTGGCTACGACTTAGCAGATGTTTCGAGGGTGCGACTTGGCAGATGTTTCGAGCTGCGACTTAGCAGATGTCTGACCTACTATAGAAAACAAACAAATAAACGAATAAACAAAAAATGGTTATCATCCTCAAGAGAGCAGTGATAACAGAACAGAGATATTAGAACAATGATAATAGTACAGTGATAACAGAACACTGATAACAGAACAGTGATAATAATAGAACAGTGATGATAATAGAACAGTGATAATAGAACAGTGATAATACCTGTTTTCTCGGGGAATCCTATCTTCACTTTTTTACTTTTTTTTTTCTCTTGAGAGCAATGATGGGTTTATTTTGACGAAACAGTCGATAATGACTGAACAGTTTGGTTTTGAGACAGCTCACTGCAGTGCAAGATACGACAATACGCTTCGGCGAAAAACAAACCCAGACAATAGCACCGAAACGCATTTCCTAAACGATTTGTCCCTTAGGCAATGAAAGGAAAACACATGACGAATGTAATCCCTCACAGTTAATAGACAAACAGAAATCCAGACACCTATGAGCACAAGCAGGCACTAAAACCCTTTGGCACTGGAGCAACAACAACAAAATCTAGACACTGATTTTCTTGTCCAGTGATGTAATATATCAAACATGCTATAGTGTAAAACTGAACCGGGAAAGAAAAAAAACAAAACAAAAAAATGGGAAAAAAGAGGAATTTTTTTTTGCCTATGAAGAGAAACATGTAAAGCACCTAAACAATGACCAGACTCCATGACCTTAGGCATCCAAGGCACTAAAAAGATGAATTTTGTTTTCTTGAAGGATAAGACCAGTTTTCCTGAGCTTTTGCACAAACAGCACAAAACTGTTATCACTCACACACACACACACACACACACACACACACACACACACACACACACACACACACACACACACAAACACGCACGCACGCGCGCACGCACGCAACGCGCGCACGCACGACACACACACACACACACACACACACACACGCACACACGCACACACGCACGCACACACACACACCACACACACACACACACACACACACACACACACACGAACACACACACACACACACACACACACACACACACACACACAGCCGACGCGCGCGCGCGCGCGCGCGCGCACACACACACACACTCACACTCACTCACTCACATCACACAACACACACACACACACACACACACCACACACACACACACCTCTCTCTCTCTCTCTCTTCCTCTCCCTCTCTCTCCCCACAACTCTCCTCCCTCCCCCCCAACCCACCACACACCCACACCTTCTCCCCCAACCCAACCCCCTTAACACCTCACGCCAACCAACCAGCCAACCAACCAGCCAACCAACCAACCAACCAACAACCAACCAACACCAACCAACCAACCAACCAACCAGCCAACCAACCAACCAACCAACACCTCGACACTGGACACCGAGCCGACCTTATTATGCAGGGTGACGTAGATGGAGAAGCCAAGGGGATCCTTCAGGCCTATCTTCTCCCCGATCATGCTGACCAGTTCTTGGGCAGTGGTGGCCGGGTCCACCTCACACAGCGTCCTGTAGCCGTTCATGAACAGCACCGGCACCAGCAGAGGCTTGTTGTTCTTGGAGGCCTGCAAGATGAGTGGTGGTGGTCAGTGCGCTGGTCAGCTCGGTCATCATCCATGGGTCAGGCAGTACGACAACTGGTTGATGAATTTAGGCTACGTGCCTGGTGGACCCGGACCAGGCCGTGCAAAGCACGTCCTGTGCCCCCATGCAGTTGTTCGGGTCCTTGGAAGCCGTACATCACCTTAAGCGGCTTCACCTTGCCTTACATCGCCTTCCATTGCCTTGCCTGTCTTTGCCTTGACTCGCATTGACTTGCCTTACATGACTTCACCTCCATTTGCCTTGGATTGCCTGACATTACCTTCAGAGGTTTTACCAGGACTTACATTGCCTTGCCTTGCCTTGCTTCAGCTCGATTTGCCTTGGATTGCCAGACATTATTTTCAGAGGTTTTACATGGACTTACATTGCCTTGCCTTACCTTGCCTTGACTAATATTGCCAGCGGACGAAAGGCCTCGGAGCAGGCAATACAAATATATCTGCCTTCAAAAGGGATTGCGATGGTTGCCTTATGCAGCTAGTGAAGAGTTTTCATATCTGTAACATATTTTTTTAATTTCATGTTCCCAGTTTCTCCATCTTCAACCCCCCCCCTTCCCCCCCTCCTCCTTAAGTCCACAGCTTTGCCAAATCATTACTATGAAGACAGTTCAGTTGTTGGCCTGTGCTTGTTTTTTTCCCCACTATTAGATTGTTCGTCTATGTATTTGTCTGACTTTATTCAAGTTTAAAAGGCTGTGCCAGTCTTGAATAAAAGTTACTCTGTGTTAGGTTTTCTTATGGGAGCAAAAAATACCCCACTTGTTTACTGTTTATCGTTTACTGTTCCCTGCCTCATTTTATTTCCGATTTTGTTTTGATTAAATTGAGGTTATTTGTATTTGGTTTCTGTCCGTCTGTGTGTTTGTCTTTTGATCTCCCTTGCATCTTTGGGTGGATCCTCAAGCGTAGGCTCAAAGATTGTCCCCTACATTCTATACTATTTGCATAATGTCTTTAGTTTTTCAGCAACTTTTTTCCTCCCCACACTTTCGTTTGGTTTCATTTACTACTCTTTGCTGGCTGCTTTGGGGGTGCTATTGGATTCTTTTTTGCACCCTTGGTGGTGAGAACACCACAGTATTATGGACTGTGGTGTGTCTCTATTTGACGCCAGGAGCGCAGACACAACCAGCCGTGTCTCCCTGATGAGTTCCGACCCAGCGGACGAAAGGCCTCGGAGCAGGCAATACAAATATATCTGCCTTCAAAAGGGATTGCGATGGTTCCCTTATGCAGCTAGTGAAGAGTTTTCATATCTGTAACATATTTTTTTAATTTCATGTTCCCAGTTTCTCCATCTTCACCCCCCCCCCCCTCCTCCTTAAATCCACATCTTTGCCAAGTTATTACTATGAAGACAGTTCAGTTGTTGGCCTGTGCTTGTTTTTCCCCCACTATTAGATTGTTCGTCTATGTATTTGTCTGACTTTATTCAAGTTTAAAAGGCTGTGCCAGTCTTGAATAAAAGTTACTCGGTGTTAGGTTTTCTTATGGGAGCAAAAAATACCCCACTTGTTTACTGTTTAATATTGCCTTGCCTTGCTTCACCTCGATTCGCCTTACATTGCCGGACATTATCTTTAGAGGTTTTATCTGGACTTACACTGCCTTGCTTGCTTCACCGCGATTTGCCTTGGATTGCCGGACATTATCTTTAGAGATTTTATCTGGACTTACACACTGCCTTGCTTGCTTCACCGCGATTTGCCTTGGATTGCCGGACATTATCTTTAGAGGTTTTATCTGGACTTACACACTGCCTTGCTTGCTTCACCGCGATTTGCCTTGAATTGCCGGACATTATCTTTAGAGGTTTTACCTGGACTTACACACTGCCTTGCTTGCTTCACCGCGATTTGCCTTGGATTGCCGGACATTATCTTTAGAGGTTTTATCTGGACTTACACACTGCCTTGCTTGCTTCACCGCGATTTGCCTTGGATTGCCGGACATTATCTTTAGAGGTTTTACCTGGACTTACACACTGCCTTGCTTGCTTCACCGCGATTTGCCTTGGATTGCCGGACATTATCTTTAGAGGTTTTACCTGGACTTACACACTGCCTTGCTTGCTTCACCGTGATTTGCCTTGGATTGCCGGACATTATCTTTAGAGGTTTTATCTGGACTTACACACTGCCTTGCTTGCTTCACCGCGATTTGCCTTGGATTGCCGGACATTATCTTTAGAGGTTTTACCTGGACTTACACACTGCCTTGCTTGCTTCACCGTGATTTGCCTT
>CM065741.1:5185818-5213318 GCA_033310375.1 Conus canariensis
ATGAACTGAATTGTAGAGACTCGTGAGTACATTGTACATTTTCTAATAATCATCTTATTTTTACCCGCGGAATGAACTGAATTGTAGAGACTCGTGAGTACATTGCACATTTTCTAATAATCACTTATTTTTCCCGCGGAATGAACTGAATTGTAGAGACTCGTGAGTACATTGTACATTTTCTAATAATCACCTTATTTTTCCCGCGGAATGAACTGAATTGTAGAGACTCGTGAGTACATTGTACATTTTCTAATAATCATCTTATTTTTCCCCGCGGAATGAACTGAATTTAGAGACCGTGAGTACATTGTACATTTTCTAATAATCATCTAATTTTTTCCCCGCGGAATGAACTGATTTAGAGAGCCGGAGTACATTGTACATTTTCTAATAATCATCTAATTTTTTTCATCTACCGCGGGCAGACATTTTAATAATCATCTACCGCGATTTGTAGAGAGCCGCGAGTACATTGTACATTTTCTAATAATCATCTCTGCTTTGTTTTTGACTTTTCAGTAACAGTCTCCAAATGTGTACTTTGTGTCAATTCAACATGTCTTTCAATATGGACTCCCGACGGACACCCACACATACACACACAGACACACACACACTTACGCACACACTTACGCACGTACGTACGTACGTGCGCGCGCGCGCGCGCCACACACACACACACACACACACACACACACACACACACACACACACACACTTGCAGTCACACAAGCAAGCAAGCGCGCACGCACGATCGCACACACACAGACACAGACACAGACAAACACAGACAGACAGACAGACAGACAGACAGACAGACAGACAGACATAGACATAGACATAGCAGCTGGCACATAGAGAGAAGGAACAGGATTCTGGGTAGAGGGGGGAAGTCAGGAGAGTGGGGGGGGGGGGTCGGAGACTTCTCTGGCTCCGTGGAAACAGGGAAGGGAAGGAGGGAGGAGGGCTGAGGAGGAGGAGGGAGGGAAGGGGCGGTGGAAGGGGGGGGAGGGGGGGGGAGACTGACCAGGTCGGAGTATCGGACTTGAGCCTCCTCCACGTCCTTCTTGGTGAACTTGGTCTTGAAGTTGGCCCTGACCACTGTGATGACCGGGGGCTGATCCTGTACAGTGGGCGTCATCAGTGACAACGATGATGATATAGAATCAACAGTGATGATGATGATGGTGACGATATAGAATCAACAGTGATGATGATGATGATGACATAGAATCAACAGTGATGATGATGATGATACACAGAATCAACAGTGATGATGATGATGATAATAGAATCAACAGTGATGATGATGATGATAATAGAATCAACAGTGATGATGATGATGATGATATAGAATCAACAGTGATGATGATGATGATATAGAATCAACAGTGATAATGATGATGACATAGAATCAACAGTGATGATGATGATGATATAGAATCAACAGTGATGATGATGATGATGACATAGAATCAACAGTGATGATTGATGATGAATAGAATCAACAGTGAGATAATGATGATGATATAGAATCAACAGTGATAATGACGATGATAATAGAATCAACAGTGATGATGATGATGATGATGAATAGAATCAACAGTGATGATGATGATGATATAGAATCAACAGTGATGATGATGATGATATAGAATCAACAGTGATGATGATGATGATAATAGAATCAACAGTGATACGATGATGATGAATAGAATCAACAGTGATACGATGATGATGATATAGAATCAACAGTATGATGATAAGTATAGAATCAACATGATGATGATGATGATATAGAATCAACAGTGATATGATGATGATAATAGAATCAACAGTGAATCGATGAAATATAGAAATCATGATGATGATATGATAATGATGATATAGATTCAACAGTGATAATGACGATGATATAGAATCAACAGTGATAATAACGATGATGATGATATAGAATCAACAGTGATAACGATGATGAATGATATACAATCAAGAAGTGATGATGATGATGATGATATAGAATCAACAGTGATGACGATGATGATGATATAGAATCAACAGTGATGATGATCATGATGATGATATAGAATCAATAGTGATGATGATGATGATGATGATGATGATGATGATGATGATGATGATGATATAGATATCAACAGTGGTAATGATGATGATATAGAAACAACAGTGATAACGATGAAAAATGATATAGAATCAACAGTGATAACGATGATGATGATATAGAATCAACAGTGATGAATGAGATGATATGATGAGATGATGATGATGATGATGATGATGATATAGAATCAACAGTGATAATGACGATGATAGATAGATGAATGAGATGATGATGATGAGATGATAGAATCAACAGTATAATGACGATGATATAGAATCAACAGTGATAATGACGATGATATAGAATCATGACGATGATATAGAATCAACAGTGATAATGACGATGATATAGAATCATGACGATGATATAGAATCAACAGTGATAATGACGATGATATAGAATCAACAGTGATAATGACGATGTATAGAATCAACAGTGATAATGACGATGATATAGAATCCATGACGATGATATAGAATCAACAGTGATAATGACGATGATATAGAATCAACAGTGATAATGACGATGATATAGAATCATGACGATGATATAGAATCAACAGTGATAATGACGATGATATAGAATCATGATGATGATATAGAATCAACAGTGATAATGACGATGATATAGAATCAACAGTGATAATGACGATGATATAGAATCAACAGTGATAATGATGATGATATAGAATCAACAGTGATAATGACGATGATATAGAATCAACAGTGATGATGATGATATAGAATCAACAGTGATGATGATGATGATGATTTATATAGAATCAACAGTGATGATAGATGATATAGAATCAACAGTGATAATGATGATGATGATATGAATCAACATGATGATGATGATGATGATATAGAATCAACATGATGATGAGATGATATAGAATCAACAGTGAATGATGAGATATAGAATCAACATGATGATGAATGATGATATGAATAGGATGATGATGATAAGAATCAACAGCGATAATGACGATGATATAGAATCAACAGTGATAATGATGATGATATAGAATCAACAGTGATAATGACGATGATATAGAATCAACAGTGATAATGAGATGATATAGAATCAACTGTGATAATGATGATGATACAGAATTAATAATGACCATAATAACAGTGATTACAATAATGATAATGATAATAATTATTAATGAACTGGTCTTGAAGTTGCCCTGACCAACCTGATGATGACTGGAGGTGATTCTAGTGCAGTTGGCATTATCATGATGATATATTTATGAACAATAATAAAGATATGATAATAATAATGATGATAATAATAAGGATGATAATAACAAGATGATGCTAATAATGATAATGATGATGATGATAAGAATGATGATGATAAGAATGATGATAATAATGATCGTGAACTTGGTCTTGAAGTTGGCCCTGACCACCGTGATGACAGGAGGCTGATCCTGTACAGTGGGCATCATCAGTGATAACAATAATAAAGCATAATCATCGTCATAATGATAATAATAATAATGATAACAATAATAATAATGATGATAATAATAATAATAACATAGATTAACTGATGACATTAACAATAATGATAATAATATAATAGTAACAACAACAATGATAATAATAACAATATGATGATGATAATAATAGTAATAGTAGAAGCAATAATAATGATAATGATAATATGATAATAATAGTAATAGTAGAAGCAATAATAATGATAATGATAATAACAATAACAATAATAATAATGATGATAATAATGATGATAATAATAAGAAGTATATCAATAATAATAATGATAACAACAATAATAATAACAATTACAATAATAATAAAGATAATATTATAATGCTGATAATAACAATAGTAATATCAATACCAACAATAATAATAATGATAATGAAAATAACAATAACAATAATAACAATGATATAGTCATAATGATAATAGTCACACTACTACTACTACTACTACTACTACTACTACTACTATACTACTACTACTACTCGTAAAAATAATAACAATAATAGTAATAATAATGACAACAATAACAATATATTAATAATAGTAATAATGATAATAATGAAGAAGAAGAAGAAGAAGAAGAAGAAGAAGAAGAAGAAGAAGAAGAAAAAGAAGAAGAAGAAGAAGAAGAGAGATGATGATGATGATGATGATGATGATGATGATGATAAATGTAACAACAAGAACAACAACAATGATAATAATAATTATAATAATAATGATAAAAATAATGATAATGATAATAATAATGAGAATAATAATAATAACAATAAGAAGAAGAATATTGATATGATGATGATGATGATGATGATGATGATGATGATGATGATGATGATGATGATGATGATGATAACAAAAATGCTGAGTTTGTGTTCAAATAATGAAATGGAATAAAACAAAGGTATACGGCGTGACGCGCGACGGTGGATTACAAATCACTACATATACCCCTTAAAGCTTTCAGATGGTACAACAGAGAATACATTGAACTAAGTATCTCTTATACTAAGTACATATATCCCTTAAAGCTTTCAGATGGTACAACAGAGAATACATTGAACTAAGTATCTCTTATACTGAGTACAGATACCCCTTAAAGCTTTCAGATGGTACAACATAGAATACATTGAACTCATCATCTCTTATACTAAAAACATATACTCTTTAAAGCTTTCTGATGATACAACAGAGAATACATTGAACTAAGTATCTCTTATATTAAGTACATATACTCTTTAAAGCTTTCTGATGATACAACAAAGAATACATTGAACTAAGTATCTCTTATACTAAGTACATATACCCTTTAAAGCTTTCTGATGATACAACAAAGAATACATTGAACTAAGTATCTCTTATATTAAGTACATATACCCTCTAAAGCTTTCTGATGATACAACATATAATAATTGAACTCATCATCTCTTACACTGAATACATATATCCTTTAAAGCTTTCTGATGATACAACATAGAATACATTGAACTCATAATCTCTTACATTAAGTACATATACCTCTTAAAACTTTCTGATGATACAACAAAGAACACATTGAACTCAGCAGGGAAACGGAGGTGGCGGGTGAGTGTGTGTGTGGGGGGTGGGGGGTGGGGCGAGGAGTGTGTGCTCACACGTGACCTACCCCCGCCAGCTGCAGGACGTCGGAGGCATCGTGGTCAGGCAAGTCTCCCATGATCCTCAGTATCAGCACCCATGCTGCCAGAGAGGCCTGGAGCACAAAACACCTGAATACAGGGGAAGAAGAACCAGAACACCAGACGACTGTATGTCAGAGAAAGGTGGTGTGTTAGAAAGAGTTCAGCTGATGTGTCTTTCTGTGACGTGATGGCTGATTTCAGTTCTCCAGATTCACCAGTAGCCTGCTTTTCAAGAGATTACTATCATGTGTGTGTATGAGTGTGCGTGTGTGTGTGTGTGTGTGTGTGTGTGTGTGTGTGTGTGTGTGTGTGTGTGTGTGTGTGTGTGTGTGTGTGAGTGTGAGTACAACCATGAGTTAATCTAACAATAAATTGGTTTCAGTCAGCCGCGGCGTGTCGTGTGTGTGTGTGTGTGTGGTAAACCATGTTATCTACATAAATAGTTTCAGTCAGCGTGTGTGTGTGTGTGTGTGTGTGTGTGTGTGTGTGTGTGTGTGTGTGTGTGTGTGTGTGTGTGTTGGGGGGAGGGGGGTGACAGACAGACAGACAGACAGACAGACAGACGGAGATGAAAGGTGGTAATATGAATAAGAAGTGTTGAGTGTGCTGAAAACTGAGGGTACAAATGGATAAGGAGAGAGAGAGAGAGAGAGAGAGAGAGAGAGAGAGAGAGAGAGAGAGAGAGAGAGACAGACAGACAGACAGACAGACAGCAGACAGACAGATAGACAGACAAAGTCAGACAGACAGACAGACAAGCACAAAAGGGAGAGAAGAGACAGACCGAGAAGGTGAGGGGGCTGACAGAGAGAGAGAGAGAGAGAGAGAGAGAGAGAGAGAGAGAGAGAGAGAGAGACAGACAGACAGACAGACAGACAGACAGAGAGACAGAGACAGAGAGAGAGACAGAGAGAGAGACAGAGAAGAGAGAGAGAGAAGAGAGAGAGAGAGAGAGAGAGAGAGAACAGACAGACAGACAGACAGACAAACCGACAAGACCGACAGACAGACAAGCAGAGAGATACATAGATAGACAGAGAGGCACATACTAGAGAGAGATAGGCAGACAGACTCAGGAAATAGGAGAGACAGCGAGAGGGGGGTGGAGTGGGGGGGGGGGGGAGAACGTGGAGAATTAACGATATGAGAAGCAGCTCGAACTTCTACTCCGTCATTTAAAAAAATCCCTGGTCTGTTAGCTACAACTGAACACAAAGATATTAGTAGCAACACAAACCTATCTCCCTCACCAAAACTCTCCCTGGTCTATTTAATGCGATAATAAAACACAAAGATATGAGCAGCAACACAAACCCGTCTCCCTCACCAAAAAATCTCCCCGGTCCAGTCGGTTCAATTAAACACAAAGCTATGAGTAGCGACACAAATCTATCTCCCTCACCAACAAATCTCCCTGGTCCAACAGCTACAATTAAACACAAAGGTGTGAATAGAAACACAAAGCAGGGTTCCTGATAAGACGCCCCCCCCCCCTCCTCCCCCTTCTCCCCCTCTCCCGTCCCTTCCCAGTTTAATAACCAACTTTTTTTTTTTTAATAAATCTTAAATAAATGTTAGTGAAGTGTAAAAAAACAAACAAACAAACAAAAAACAAAAACAGAAAAAACCCAACGTGGACAAACGAATCACAAGACAAAGCATGTTTGTCCACTTTTTTTTTCTTTTCTTTTTCTTCTTCTTCTTTCGGTTCGCTAACAGTTATTTAAGATTTGTTTAGATTTCTGCCTGCAGTCGTCTCACTTTGCAACTAGATCTTATATATATATATATATATATATAAAATATATATATATATATATATATATATTTATATATATATATGTACAAATCACGACATAATCAGCATCACAAACCAACCTCATCAGACCCTCACCCTTCCCTTCCACCCTCCACCCCGTCATCTACTATCTCCCGCCCTCCAACAGATGCTATGACCCAAATACGCACAAATCAACACCCAGCACCCACACAGTCAAGTCTCTCTCACCAGAACCTCCATCCATGTCCCCAAACTTAGTCCCCGCCTCCTCCTTTCCCTCGCCCCTTCCCCCTACCCCCCCCCACCACCATCCCCCTTTCCCCGCCCCCTCTACTTTCCCCTTTCTTTTTTCTTTTTTTTTAAATTTCATTAAAAAGTGTTTTTTTTTCTTGTATGTCTCCCGGAGACCTTCTTAAGTATTAAATCTCATAGAGACATTTTGAAATATTATATGCTATTTTGTTGTTGTTGATTGTTGTTGTTGTTGTTGTTGTTGTTGTACTTTTAATTGATTTTGTTGTTGATGGTTTCTGTTGTCGTACATTAAATTGACTTTAAAAAATTGTTTAAAATTCTTTGTTGTACTTTAAATTGCTTTTTTTGTGCTTTAATTGTTTTTGTTGTTGTACCTTTAATTGCTTTTTTTTGCATTAATTGTCTTTGTTGTTATACTTTAAATTGCTTTTTATAGCTTTAATTGTCTTTGTTGTTGTACTTTAAATTGCTTTTTTTTTGGCTTTAATTGTTTTTGTTGTTGTACTTTAAAATGCTTTTTTTTCATTGGCTGATTTCATTGCTGATGTCAGTACTTGCTTCTTGGCTGTAGTTTTTTTTTTTTTTTTAATTGTTTGTTGTTTGACTTGATCTTGTTTGTGTTTGTATAATCCCGTTTTGACGCATACGTTGTCTCATTTAGTTGCTAGCTCCGTAGAATAGTAACGGCGAATATGAAAAAAAAAGGCTAACTAAGCCAATAGTTTAAGTTACAACATAAAGAATCAACGTCATTGTCGTTATCAATGACCCTATCCCCCATCCCCACTTCTCTTCCCACCACAACCACCACCACCACCACCACCCGGGTTTTACACCCACGATCAAACAAACTTGACAGTATGACTAACGACTAGCATACCACCCACACTCACCAGACAATCTCCCCGATCCTCTTTCGGCAAGAGGGGGTGCGGCAAAGGCGCACAACAGTACGCATGCGTCGCGCCCTTCGTGTAAAACCGGGTCTTGGCGAACGAGGCGAAACTGGATTCCGTTGGCGACTCCGCCGCCGGCTCGAGGACCTCGTTTCCGCTTCCGGCAAAGACAGGGACGTCACTTCCGCTTTCCGATTCCGGGGAGTTGTCCTGAGAGATGTCGGAGCCCGCGTCGTTGCATGGGTCGTTTTGACCGCTGGACTGCGGCGAGCTGTTGCTGCTGGTCGTGGTGGTGGTGGAGGTGGTGGAGGGGGCGGAGGAGGAGGAGGCGGGGGTGATCAGGTTGTCGTCGAAGTAGCTTTGCTGGAACAAAGAAACAAAGAAACAAACAAAGAAATGATGGGTGTGGGTGTCATACTGACGCGGTTGATGTTTTAGGAGTAGCAGTAGTAGTACCAGTGGCAGCAGCAGCAATAGAAGTCGTTGTAACAGCAGTAGTTGTAGCAGCAGCAGTTGTTGTTGTTGTAGTCACAATAGTGGTGATAGCAGTAGTAATCGTTCTCGTTGTAGTAATAACAGTAGTAGCAGCAACAGCAGCAGCAGCAGCAGCAGCAGCAGCAGCAGCAGTAGTAGTAGTAGTAGTAATAGCAGCAGCAGCAGCAGCAGCAGCAGTAGCAGCACTACTAGTAGTAATAACAGCTTTTGTTGCAGTTGTTGTTGACGTTGTGGTAAAGAGTAGTGGTCGTTATCGTCGCAGATGTGTGTGTGTGTGTGTGTGTGTGTGTGTGTGTGTGTGTGTGTGTGTGTGTGTGTGTGTGTGTGTATGTGTAAGCACGCGCGCGCACGTGCGTGCGTACGTTCGTATGTGTTTCTGTCTGTCTGTCTGTGCGTGCGTGCATGCGTGCGTGCGTGCGTGCGTGCATACGTGGTAGTAGTGGTAGTAGTGGTGGTAATAGCAGTAGTGGTAGTAGTGGTAGTAGTGGTGGTAATAGCAGTAGTGGTAGTAGTGGTAGTAGTGGTGGTAATAGCAGTAGTGGTAGTTGTGGTGGTAATGGAGTAGTGTGGTGAATAGCAGTAGTGGTAGTAGTGGTGGTAATAGCAGTAGTGGTGGTAATAACAGTAGTGGTAGTAGTGGTGGTAATAGCAGTAGTGGTAGTAGTGGTGGTAATGGTAGTAGTGGTAGTATTGGTGGTAATAGCAGTAGTGGTAGTAGTGGTGGTAATAGTATTAGTGGTAGTAGTGTGGTAATGATAGTTCTGGTGGTAATAGCAGTAGTGGTAGTAGTGGTGGTAATAGAAGTAGTGGTAGTAGTGGTAGTAGTGGTGGTATTAGCAGTAGTGGTAGTAGTGGTAGTAGTGGTGGTAATAGCAGTAGTGGTAGTTGTGGGGGTAATGGTGGTAATAGCAGTAGTGGTAGTAGTGTGGTAATAGAAGTAGTGGTAGTAGTGGTAGTAGTGGTGGTATTAGCATAGTGGTAGTAGTGGTAGTAGTGGTGGTAATAGCAGTAGTGGTAGTAGTGGTAGTAGTGGTGTAATAGCAGTAGTGGTAGTTGTGGTGTAATGGTAGTAGTGGTGGTAATAGCAGTAGGGGTAGTAGTGGTGGTAATAGCAGTAGCGGTGGTAATAGCAGTAGTGGTAGTAGTGGTGGTAATAACAGTAGTGGTAGTAGTGGTGGTAATAGCAGTAGTGTGGTAATAGCAGTAGTGGTAGTAGTGGTAGTAGTGGTGGTAATAGCAGTAGTGGTAGTTGTGGTGGTAATGGTGGTAATAGCAGTAGTGGTAGTAGTGGTGGTAATAGAAGTAGTGGTAGTAGTGGTAGTAGTGGTGGTATTAGCAGTAGTGGTAGTATGGTAGTAGTGGTGGTAATAGCAGTAGTGGTAGTAGTGGTAGTAGTGGTGGTAATAGCAGTAGTGGTAGTTGTGGTGGTAATGGTAGTAGTGGTGGTAATAGCAGTAGTGGTAGTAGTGGTGGTAATAGCAGTAGTGGTGGTAATAGCAGTAGTGGTAGTAGTGGTGGTAATAACAGTAGTGGTAGTAGTGGTGGTAATAGCAGTAGTGGTGGTAATAGCAGTAGTGGTAGTAGTGGTGGTAATAACAGTAGTGGTAGTAGTGGTGGTAATTGTAGTAGTGGTGGTAATAGCAGTAGTGGTAGTAGTGGTGGTAATAGTAGTAGTGGTGGTAATAGCAGTAGTGGTAGTAGTGGTGGTAATAACAGTAGTGGTAGTAGTGGTGGTAATTGTAGTAGTGGTGGTAATAGCAGTAGTGGTAGTAGTGGTGGTAATAGTAGTAGTGGTGGTAATAGCAGTAGTGGTAGTAGTGGTAGTAGTGGTGGTAATAGCAGTAGTGGTAGTAGTGGTGATAGTGGTGGTATTAGCAGTAGTGGTAGTAGTGGTAGTTAGTGGTGGTAATAGCAGTAGTGGTAGTATGTTGGTAGTAGTTGGTGGTAATAGAGTAGTGGTAGTAGTGGTAGTAGTGGTGGTAATAGCAGTAGTGGTAGTTGTGGTGGAAGGTAGTAGTGGTGGTAATGGGTAGTATGTAGTAGCGGTGGTAATAGCAGTAGTGGCAGTTGTGGTGGTAATGGTAGTAGTGGGTGGTAATGGTATAGTGTGGTAGTAGTGGTGGTAATGGTAGTAGTGGTAGTAGTGGTGGTAATACAGTAGTGTAGTAGTGGTGGTAATAGTGTAGTGGTAGTTGTGGTGGTAATAGCAGTAGTGGTAGTTGTGGTGGTAATGGTAGTAGTAGTGGTGGTAATGGTAGTAGTGGTAGTAGTGGTTGTAATAGCAGTAGTGGTGGTAATGGTAGTAGAGGTAGTAGTGGTGGTAATAGCAGTAGTGGTAGTAGTGGTGGTAATAGCAGTAGTGGTAGTTGTGGTGTAATAGTAGTAGTGGTAATAGTGGCTGTAACAGTAGTAGCAGTAATAGTGGTGGTGATAGTAGTTGTAGTAATAGTGGTGGTAATAGTAGTAGTGGTAGCATCGATATCCTACAAATCTTTTTCTCTTATATAAGATCACCGCAGGCCAGCAATTTACAACCCTCCCTCCCCCCCAACCCCCCCCCCCCCCCCCCCCCCGACGTGGCCATATGGCCATAATGAAATCAATGTATTCTGAAACGGAAGTGAATTTTTCCAGCCAAAAATTCTCACCTTTTGTTCAGAATCTTCCGCCATTTTCTTCTTCGTTTTTCTTGTTTTCTTTCTTTTTTTTTCTTTCTTTCTTTTTTTTCCCCTCTTGAGAAATCAATCCACATTTGTGTCAATTGACCCTCTTGTGTCTCACCAGCTCGGAGCCACTTCACAGAATCTTGTTCGCTTGTTTGTTTGTTTGTTTGTTCGTTTGTGTTGATGGCGGTGCTTTGTTCCTGTAGCACACTCACACACACATACACAGAACGGTTCTAGAACGGGGTGAAAGCATCAGACGAAGTCGTTTGGTCACTCTTGTGGACGGGAATACTTCTGTTGCTCTAAGAACTCGTGTGTCGGGTAGTAGTTTGGGGACGGGTCGGCATTGAAGGAAACTGGGGAAGAGGGGGTGAGGGGATTGGGGTGGGGGTGGGGGGCCAGGAATGTGTGAGGGGGAGCGGGGTGGGTTTGGGGAGGAGAGGGTGTGGGATTGGGAGTGGACTGGGTATTGGCTTTGATTAGAAAAAAAAACAAAAAAGGTGTGTGTGTGGGGGGGGGGGTGGGGGTGGGGGGGTGGGGGGTGGGGGTGGCACATTTATAACGGTGTCTGTGTTGTGTCAAACTACCTTCCTACATGTTTTACTTCCCCCTTCCCCTCCCTCCCCTGCCCCCGTCCCCCACCACCCCTTCTCTTCCTCCCGCCCATCCCTCCCCTGCTTCTGGATCCCTTCATACACGTTTTTCTCTGGCACACACTTTGAATATGGTTTGGACTCGGTGATTGTCTGGCTGTCTGTCTGTCTGTCTGTCCGTTCGTCCGAATCACCCCCCCCCTCTCTCTCTCTCTCTCTCCATTTCTTCTTTTTCTTCCTCTCCTCTCTCTCTCCTCCTTCTGCTCTCTCTCTCTCTCTCTCTCTCCTCTCTCTCTCTCTCTCTCTCTTCTCTCATCTTCTTTTCTCGTCCTCTTCATCATTAGATTAGAAAATAGTGAGAAATACTCTTGGTTCTTGCGCTTTAATAGTGACTTACAGCCAGAAAAGTATTTATCGGTTGTAACGCGAAAATGGCATAGGGATTCATTAGCACGCTTTCGAACAAGGACCCTTGGTCTATATGCTAGAGAAAGATGGTATGGTATATCTAATAATGAACCTAATTGTATCTGTCCAATTTGTGAAAAAAAAATAATATAGAAGATGAATTTCACTTTTTCTTTCAGTGTGATGTGTTTGAAAAGGTACGGGGAAAATGCGATGTCTTTAAATCAGTATTAGCAGAAGAACGCGACTTAGCCGCTCTGTTACAGAGTGATTGTGAAAACAACTTAAAATCTATTGCTAAATGTATCGCAGAAGTAAATATTCTTCGAAAAAGGAAGCTTTTCAATACTTAAGAAGAATTAATGTTCTTTCTATTAAGTCCTATTGTCCTCTCAACTGATTGACTAGGCCTGTTGGTCGCTTGCTATTTATGATGTTTACTAATTTCTGTTTGCTTTCTGATTCTCTTTCATTTTGATTTTTCTTCTTTTTGTTCAAGCAGTGTTCCCCATGTCAAAGAGCAGGTTTTGCTGATGACATTACACTGTATTCATTGTCATTGTCTCTCCTCTCTCTCTCTCTCTCTCCTCTCTCTCTCTCTCTCTCTCTCTCTCTCTCTCTCTCTCCCATTTCTTCTTTTTCTAACTCTCCTTTTCATTCTCCTTCAGCTCTCTCTCCCCCTTCCCCCCCTCTCTCTCTCTCTTACACACACACACACACACACACACACACACACACACACACACACACACACACACACACACATTTCTTTTTCTTCGTCCTCTCCTCCTCATCCTCCTTCTGCTCTCTGTCTGTCTGTCTGAATCTCTCCTCTCTCTCTCCTCTCTCTCTCTCTCTCTCTCTCTCTCTCTCCTCTCCTCCTCCTCTCTCCCCCCCCCTCTCTCTCTCTGAGTGAGAAAACTGCACTCTAAAAGGAGTGGCAAAATCCATATGCGCTGTTTTGCAACACTCACATGGGCCTCAACCCACCTTAACACTCCCTCGCATCAATCTGTGACACTCGCCAAGTGTTTGCAGATGCATGAAATTATGCACAGTGAACATCCCACTTCACTGGACCAAAAACATTGGCTAGGACGGTAGTGGACATGATGTACACATGATGTAGACATGATGTAGACTTGAGGGTCTAACCACACGTGAGAGTCTCTTTCCAACCCAACTACCACTAGACCTTTTCAGGAACTAGGCAGGAACGCCGGAGAGCGCAGACCACCGCCAACACAAGCTTAGCAGATCAAGGGACGGCGAAGCACCCTGTGGCAGAAAGGCGCAATAGTCGCATTTCTTCACAGGCCTCCATACGCATTATTGTTGCTATCATTATTTTGATCATCATTATTAACTCCCTTTGTCTCTCCTTCCCAACGACCTCGTTTTCATTCACCACTCATCTTGCGCCGAATGCGAGAAGATAAGTGATTGCTCGTTCTTCGTTTCCATTGTCCTGAATGTTGTTGATTTTGCCTGAAGATGAGGTGGAACGCGTCGTGTTTTGTCTTGTAATCTGTTTGTCCTTGCTTTGGGCGGACTTATAACAACTATTTTTTAACAGAAACAAGCGATGTTGGGACTGGTTCGAAAAACACGCCTCGCCGTTGATGTTCATATAGATTAAAAAGACCAAGCTTACTGTCAGCCGGAATAGCTGAGGTGGGAAAGCGTCAGATTGATGATGTGAAGTTTCTGTGACACGTGACACCTTCTTTCATTCTTTTCCCTTCAAGGAATATGGAGCGGGACTAAGGCGAAGACGGGTGGGGGCGTGGGAGGGGGGGGGGGGGGGAGGCACAGGGTACGGAGGTGAGGGGAAGGGGAAGGGAGAAGGGAGGACAGGGGGAGGGTGGGGTGGGGAACGAAGGGTTGGGAAAGGATGAGAGGGGGACGGGGGGGGGGGGGGGGGGGGGGAGGCGGGAAGGGAAGACACACGGGAGGAAAGGGAAAGGGGCGGAAGGAGATGGGGGAATGTGGGACTATGGGACAGAGTGGGAGAGGGGAAGAGGAATTGGGAGGGAGCGTGGGGGGGGGGGGGAGAACAGGGCAAGGAGGGACAGGAAGGGAAAAGAAGGAACAAGAGGGGGAAGGAGGGAGGGGGAGTGTAGTGGCGTGAAGGGACGAGGGGAGGGAGACGGCTAGTCTCTTGATTAAAACTCTTTTACCTCAACCTCATCACCTCAGCTTCAAGTGGCTGGTACCTGCACATTTCTGACTTACTGTTTCAGTTTCATCAAGGAGGTGCGCTAGTCCATATACGCTACACGACATCCGTTAAGTTTTGAGACCCACACTGCGCATGGTTTTAAAGCTGATGGATAAATGAGTTAATAACTAAGATGAGCGAATTTGAGAAGAGGGTCTCATGGCTACGACTTGGCAGAGGTCTGACCTGCGCATTAACCGAGCGCGCTGGTCAGACCTTGAGTGCTACCTACATTGGCTGTG
Organism: Conus canariensis; assembly: GCA_033310375.1. Classification (NCBI taxonomy): domain Eukaryota; kingdom Metazoa; phylum Mollusca; class Gastropoda; order Neogastropoda; family Conidae; genus Conus; species Conus canariensis. The sequence continues at coordinate 5,200,678 of CM065741.1, forward strand.
CGGTTGTTATCATTTTATGTGTGTGTGTGGTGAGTGTACGCGCGCGCGCGTGTGTGTGTATATGCATATATATATATATATATATAATATATATATATCTGTGTGTGTGTGTGTGTGTGTGTGTGTGTGTGTGTGTGTGTGTGTGTGTGTGTGTGTGTATCTGGTTGTCTGTCTATCTGTCTGTCCCGCCTCTCTCTCTCTCTCTCTCTCTCTCTCTCTCTCTCTCTCTCTCTCCTCTCTCTCTCTCTCTTCGTGCAGTGAGAAAATCACATCCTTCGTGGTGGGGAGGATAGGCTAGGTCAGTGGTGTGAAGATCAGTGGCATGGAAGCGATGTTGACACTGGACCTTTGGAAAGTGAGCTCATCTGCCAACTATGCAGTGAACTCCCTGTGTGTGTGTGTGTGTGTGTGTGTGTGTGGTGTGTTGTTGTGTGTGTGTGTGTGTGTGTTGTGTGTGTGTGAGTGTGTGTGTGTGTGTGTGTGTGTGTGTGTGGTGTGTGTGTGAGTGTGTGTGTGTGTGTGTGTGTGTGTGTGTGTGTGTGTGTGTGTGTGTGGTTGTGTGTGTGTGTGTGTGTGTGTGTGTGTGTGTGTGTGTGTGTGTGTGTGTGTGTGTGTGTGTGTGTGTGGTGTGTGTGTGGTGCGCACGCGCGCGCGCGCGCCTGCGTGTGGGTGTGAGCACATGTTTTGTCAGGCAGTTCTCATTCTCATGACAGAAGAGGGTAATGAAAGAATGCGCGAAACTTTGTTTCTTGTTCAGCACTGGAGTGTTTCTCGTTTCTCTCTGTTTCTCAAGTCTGTATCAGACTCTGTTGTACTGTTTCCTCTCTGTTCTTCAAGTCTGTGTTCAGGACTGCATGTTTCTACTGTTTCCTCTCTGTTTCTTCAAGTCTGTTTCAGGACTAGCAATGTTTTCTACTGTTTCCTCTCTGTTTCTTCAAGTCTGTCTTCAGGACCAAATGTTTTGTACTGTTTCCTCTCTGTTTCTTCAAGTCTGTTTCAGGACTGCGATGTTTTCTACTGTTTCCTCTCTGTTTCTTCAAGTCTGTTTCAGGACTGCAATGTTTTCTACTGTTTCCTCTCTGTTTCTTCAAGTCTGTGTTCAGGACTGCAATGTTTTGTACTGTTTCCTCTCTGTTTCTTCAAGTCTGTCTTCAGGACTGCAATGTTTTGTACTGTTTCCTCTCTGTTTCTTCAAGTCTGTGTTCAGGACTGCGATGTTATCTACTGTTTCCTCTCTGTTTCTTCAAGTCTGTGTTCAGGACTGCAATGTTTCTACTGTTCTCTCTTTTCTCAAGTCTGTGTTCACACTGCAGTTTCTACGTTTCCTCTTTTCTCAAGTCTGTCTTCAGGACTGCAGTGTTTTCTACTGTTTCCTCTCTGTTTCTTCAAGTCTGTGTTCAGGCACTGCAGTGTTTTCTACTCTTTCCCTTTACCGCCATCAGCCAAACCCGTGAAACATAGACACTGAGCTGCCGATTGAGACATTTGTCGGTCCCCACCTCCACCCTACCCACCCCCTCCCCCACTCCCCCCCCCCCCCCCCCCCCCCCAATGATAATAAAAGGAGGTGTATTTGCTTGATCCGATGCTGTTGTGTTCTTCAGTAACTGAATTAGTGATGGGGTAAAACATGAGCGCAGAGAAGACCAGTGTGCGAGGCTCAGCTCTAGAGGAGGTGGAACACTTCAAGTACCTCGGCAGCTACATCTCGGCCGACAGCAACATCGAGAAGGAGATCTCAACCAGGATAGGACTCGCAGCCCGGGCATTCAGCGGTTTTTTCTGTTGTTGTTTTTTTCTTTCTTTCCTTTTCTAATTAGTCTTTGTCTTTTTTTTTCTCTTTTTTCTTTTTTATCTTCCTTTCTTTCCTTTTTTAAAAAGTCTGTCTTCTTTCTTTTCTTTTCTCTTTCCTTCTTCTTTCTTCTTCTTTTCTTTCTTTCTTTTGAATCTTCCTTTCTTTTCTTCTCTCTCTTTTTTTGACGTAGTTCGATCAATAACGTTCAGACTATTTTACATTTCTAACATCTGGTTCCAACAAATTATGGCCAAGATTTTTAACGACGAGATCAATGAATGTTAATTTGATTTGATAAAATTGTGTGACATTCAAAAACGGAACTGTTTTTTTTTTTCCTTGGCACCGAATGATTCACAGTACAGATGCAAAGGGTCATGGCATTTGTAGCTGAAAAACTGAAAATAGATTTAGCCTTTTTTTAAGAGACGAAGACAGTAACGCTTTCAGTGGAGAAGAATAAAAGAGTCATGATTTCCTGTGAAGAAACTATTTTTGTGAAGCAAAAAAACGAACAAACAAACAAACAAAAAGAATCAAATAAGAAAGAAAGAAACTGCAGAAAATTCTTCGGGTTCTGATTTGAAACACATCTCAATGCATTATGATCAACAACAACAACAACAACAACAACAACAACAATGACAATGATGTTGAGCGTGCAGAAAGAAGGTTCTGGGTAGGGTATTTGCGTACGTCGGTTTTTGTGGGTACAGATGTTCAGCTGTGGTTTGTGCTTTTGGAATGTCTTCTATTACCTTGTTGACTAACACATTAAAAGAATACACACAGGAAACAAGGGGAGGGGGTATGATCGTTAAACAGGCTGCATCGTCGTTTAAAAAAAAAAGAAAAAAAGAAAAAAAAAAAATGTCATCTTCATCTGCTCCAAAACAGAATTTTTACCCTCCCCCCCCCCCTCCCCCCTGATAAAGCAAGGCACCACTTTCGCATAAAAGCCACCGCCGCACATAAAGCCTTCGATTTACTTACCGACTTAATCAATGTGAGCGGAAAATGTGGACCGTACAGTGACCGCTTTTGTCCGGTTTCATGGTCAGTGGGTTTGTAGGAACCGACACGCCTCATTGAGCACAGAGTATGTGCAGGTAAGATCTGTGTATATACTGTCCACATGAAGATTGAAGGATAGACTCCGGAGTAGTATGTGCAGGTAAGATCTATGTATACAGTGTCCACATGAAGACTGAAGGATAGACTCCGGAGTAGTATGTGCAGGTAAGATCTATGTATATACTGTCCACATGAAGACTGAAGGATAGACTCCGGAGTAGTAGGTGCAGGTAAGATCTGTGTATACACTGCCCACATGAAGACTGAAGGACAGACTCCGGGGTAGTAGGGCCATATGTGTATATACTGTCCACATGAAGACTGAAGAACAGAATCAAGAGTAGTATGTGCAGGTGCGATATAATTATGTATATACTGTCCACATCAATGCTGAAGGACAGACTCAGGAGTAGTATGTGCAGGGAAGATCTATGTATACACTGTCCACATGAAGACTGAAGGACAGACCAGCCGCCGTGGCGAAGTGGTTAGCGTCGCGGACTTCGGCTGGGAGGTCGTGGGTTCGAATCCCATCAGAGTCATGTGGGTTTTTCTGCCCCGACCGGCTTCTACCCAGAGTTGAGTTTGCTGCGGACTCAGTTGGAAAGACTGGGACCACACAGTCGAGTTTCATCTACTTAATGGATGCGTTTCTGAGAGTGTTGCTCAAATTTCCTGACCAACACTGCAGGCGCCTGTATCTCTCGGGCCTGGTTGACGCCGGGATATATTATGAAAGGAAGCGTAGAGTACAGCCCTGTGATGTAGTCTCAGACCGAAATGGAAATCCGTAGCATCATCTTAATCATCCTCATTCTCATCGATCAGCATAAAAAAAAAATGTCTCAAATTCTGTGGCCCTTCATGCCCTGCTCTCATGGTGACCTCAGTTTCGATGTCCTCTCCACGTCTGTGGCCTTGGTTTGGTTCCGTCGGGGTCACCGGTATCGGCGAGTCCATGGGGGCTGTCGTTGGGCGGACGTGGTGGCGCCCTCCGGAGGGAGAGCTCACTCACGCCGGCTCCGCGACTAAGCAATTATTGTCGTCAGTAGGGGGCTTAGTAGGTGGTGTCCTGCGTATGTTAGATCAGAACAGGCGCCACTGAACACCACCGAAGTGACTCGGCAGCAGTGCAGTGTCTCCTCCGGTGGGTTGCCTCTTGACGACTTGACATTGACTGCTCCCTGTGGATTGCCGGTGCCGGGGCTGCGGCGGGGCAGGCCGGGCTGGCTGTGGACGGGGTGTCGGGATGAGCGGCGTGGGTGCACTGCCTCTGAGTTGGCGCAGAGGTTGGGACAGAAAAAAAAAGACTGAAGGACAGACTCAGGAGTAGTATGTGCAGGTAAGATCTATGTATACATTGTCCACATGAAGACTGAAGGACAGACTCAGGAGTAGCAGATAATGAAGTTCGTGGAGGGTGAAAAGAGGAGCGGAGATTTGGTCAGAAGCGGTTGAGGGTGGTTGAGCGATTTTTTTTTATCCTCCGGCCTCCACTCCCCCCCCCCCCCCCCCCACACACACACACATCCTTTTTTTTTTTTTTTTTTTACTAGTAGGGCCTCTAACCTCCTATTTTTCCCCCACTTTCTTGAACTTTTTTTTTCCTTTTTCTTTTTCCGTTTTTTGAAAAACAAAAACAAAACCACACACACACACACACACACACACACACACACACACACACACACACACACACACACACACACACACATAACAACCGAGACTTACTCACCATGCAAAATCTGTATGTTCAGTTACTAAAGAACGTACGTTCGCTTTCGCTTGCCGATTTTTCTTCTTTTTTTTTTTTTTTTTTTTCTTCTGTCGTTTAATACAAACACGTCTGGGTTTTTCTTCAGGAACTGATGTTTGGTGTGCTGACGCTTTCATACTGTGCGGTGTTTACGACTTTCACCCTGAGGAAACAATTGAAACAAATGATAAAGGATACATCATTCATGAATTACTGTACACACAGAGAGAGAGAGAGAGAGAGAGAGAGAGAGAGAGAGAGAGAGTGTGTGTGTGTGTGTGTGTGTGTGTGTGCTCGCACGCGCTTGTGTGTGTGCTCGTGTGTGCTTGCGGGCGTGCGTGCAATCGTGTAAGTTGTGAGTTAGTAAGTAAGAGAGTGTGTGTGTGTGGGGGGGGGGGGGGGGGGGAGGGTGGGGTGGTTGCGGCAGGGGGTGGGGGGTTGGGGGGGCGGGGGTGGGAGGGTGGGGGGCGTCATTTTTTTTTTTTTTTTTTTTTAAATTTCTTTATTACGATCATATAATCCATCGAGCAGTACGTTGGTTTATACATGCATATCCCATACGTGTTTTCAATATTTCTACTATATATACATTTTCTACTAAACACATTTTCCAATAAACTTAACGGTGCACCACATGTTTACACATATATAACAATGAATAACAATGTAACATACATACACGTTACTAAGGGTTATAGGAATTTAGGATATGGTCTCGGCGGAGACACTTATTTTTAATAAGAAAATGTTTATCACCAGAAGTAGAATTAGAAAAGAAGACGTACTATGACGCGAAGTAAATATTTTGAATTAACCTAATAGTTTCATGATCGTATCTTTTCTGTCTTATTCATTCTTCTACAACCCCCCCTCCCCTCCTCTCACTCCATTTTCTTATTTTATCTCAGGCTCACTCACTCGCTTCGTCTCTCTCTCACTCACATTCTCTAACACAAATATATCTGGTTTTACTCGTTGCTTGTTTTGTTTCATATTAGGTTATACTTTCTCTGTGACTCAATATATGGATCCGAACATATAACTATAAAGAGGTTTGGGGTAGGTATCATAATGAGAATAGTGGAAATAGGGATTAAGAGGTAGTGACTGGATATGTGAAACACAGCTTTAATTAACAATATAAGGTGATCTTTACTCAAATTTCTGTTATGGATTTATAGCATGCCCAGTCAGTTTCGTATTGGTCAGATTTCATCAACAATTTATGGTTAAAAAGTTCTATCTTATATCTCATTTTCATCTTGTTCCGGAATGAGTTAAGTGTAGGAATTATTTTGTCCAGTCTGCATTGATATATATGAAATTTTGCGCACAACAAAATATAATCAAAAACATAGTCACTTTTAAAGTTTTGATCAATACCAAGAATGATGATGCGTTTGTTTAAATCTACTTTATATTTGGGGCAATGTGCTTTGAGATGGTTTTGAAACTCTTTCCAGAAGTTTTGTGTGTGAACGCATTCCCACAGACCGTGCTTTATACTGTCTTTTTCTCTCAAGCACAAACTACAGCTGTTGCTTTGTACTACTCCCATTTCTCTCAAAACTACATTTGTCGCCAGTATACGATGGAGAACTCTAACCTGAAACCATCTGAGTTTTATCTCGTTAATTTTGACGATTTTTTCAAAACAATTTTTCCAATCTATCTCTCTTTCAAAAATAGTTTCCCATTTATTGCAACAGTGTGGTCTTTTTCTATCTTCTATAAGCACGTCGTAGAATTTTCTTGAACCCCTTACATTTTCTATTAACATATGTATTGACTTAGGTTCACTGTCTCTTTTAGAATCTTCAATTTTTATACTGGTCCTTTTGACGTATTTGTTAATGGAGATCATGCAACTTAAATATGTTAGTGGATTTAACGCGATGTCGTGTTTTGAGCTGAAGTCTTGGTATGAAGCTGCGTTACCATAGTTATCAATCAAATCACCAATACAGAATATTCCTTTAGTTGCAAGTTCTTTTATATATATATATGTTTCCCGCCAATTTTCATATTCTTATTATAGAATATTGGCGTATATAGCGATAACGCAGGAAATTTTCTAATGCTACAAGTGCATACACTGGACTTAGATTTTGTCTTGGTGACAATATATGGACCTAATAGGGATAATCCTGATTTCTATGAACTAGCAAATAAGAAAATAAAAGAATTAAACTGCGCTAATCTTATTATTGCAGGAGACTGGAATTTAGTAATAAACCCAAACTTAGATTACTGTAATTACAAACATGATAACAATGTGAAGGCTAGAGAAAAAGTAGAGGAGATGATAGATGACAATTTCTTGGTAGATATTTGGAGAGAATACAATCCGCACTCACAACGTTTCACTTGGAGAAGAAGTAACCCATTACAGCAGAGCAGATTAGACTTTTTTCTTACTTCTGAGAATGTATGCAATTATATTACCTCCGCAGATATTTTGCCAGGATATCGAACTGATCATTCATTGATAACAATGGAAATGACGTTTGGAGAGAAAAGCAAGAAAAATACATTCTGGAAATTTAACTGTTCATTGTTAAAAGATCAGGAATACACTAACGAAATAAATGGTCTCATAGACATCATAGTTTCACAGTATGCTGCGACCCCGTATGATAGAAATAAACTACCGGAAATACCAACTTCAGATATTCACTTTACTATCTCAGACCAGCTACTCCTTGATGTTTTATTGATGGAAATTAGAAGTAAAACCATCGCTTACTCTACAATGAAAAAGAATGCAAATAAAGAGCTAGAAAACGGTCTAGAGAACGAAATTGAAGAGTTAGAAAAACAACCAATTAAAAACAATCATGTGCTCCAAGAAATAGAAAACAAAAATAGAAAATTAAGAGAAATTAGGCAAAAGAAAATGGAAGGTGTTTTAATACGCTCAAAGGCTAGATGGGTCGCTGAAGGTGAAAAAATAACGAAATATTTTTGTGGGTTAGAAAAAAGAAACTATATAAATAAACAAATGACAAAAATTGTACGAAACGATGGTACCCTTTTAGACAAAACAAGTGATATTGTCTATGAAACAAAATCCTTTTACGAAAAGTTGTATGAAAAAAAAGACATGATCAACTGTGAAATAGAAGAAATGGTACAAAATATACCCACATTGTCGGAAAATGAAGCCAAACGTTTAGAAGGTGAAATAACGCTTGAAGAAGCCACACAGTCTTTGAAAAATATGAATAACGGCAAGAGTCCAGGATCAGATGGGTTTACAGTAGAGTTTTTTAAGTTTTTTTGGCGGAAAAGAATTGGTGAGCTGGTCGTGAGGTCTATAAACGAAGGCTTTATCAAAGGAGAAATGTCTCAAACACAAAAGGAGGGAATCATTATATGTCTCCCAAAAGATGATAAATCGAGAGAATATCTAAAAAACTGGAGGCCAATCTCTCTTTTAAATGTTGTGTACAAAATTGCTACAACATGTATTTCTAGGAGATTAAAGAAGGTTCTCCCAAAGCTTATTAGCGAAGATCAATCAGGATTTATGACTAATAGATATATGGGTAATAATATAAGATTAACATATGATATTATTCATTTTTGCAAAGTACAGAAAACTGCAGGACTATTATTGGGTATAGATTTTGAAAAGGCATTCGACTCTCTTGACTGGGGTTTCATGTTTAAAGTTTTAGACGCATATGGTTTCCATAAAGACATAAAAAGGTGGATCAAAACTTTCTATCACAATATCAAATCAACAGTTCTAGTAAACAGTCAATCGTCTCCATGGTTCGAAATAAAAAGAGGCTGCCGTCAGGGTGACCCGATTTCGCCATATTTATTCATACTCTGTGCTGAAATCTTAGCAATTATGATACGAGAAAACACAAGCATCAAAGGAATTCAAATAGGACAAACAGAACATAAGATATCCCAATTTGCCGATGACACCGAACTATTCCAACACGGAGACAGAGAAACATTTGAATTAACTTTCAAGGTATTAACAGATTTTGGAAACAAATCGGGATTACAACTTAATGTTGGGAAAACGTTTGTTGTTTGGCTCGGCAGAAAGATGAACAGTGACATCAAATTCATGCCACACCTCAAATTTAACTGGAATCCCCCAAAATTTAAAATACTTGGTATATATTTTTCTAATGACCTGGAAGATTGTGCACGGCTAAATTTTGATGAAAAATTCCAAGAAATAAAAATGTTATTAAATATATGGATGAAGCGATTGATAACCCGCCTTGGAAGGGTTGCTGTACTAAAATCGATGGTTCTGTCAAAACTAGTTCATCTATGGTTGTTACTTCCAAACCCTCCCGACAACTTTATTGAAAATCTCCAAAAAATTTGCTTTAAGTTTATATGGAACGATAAACGTGATAGAATTAATAGAAATACGTCAGTTAAAAATATACGCGACGGTGGAATGGGAATACCAAATATTTACTGCTATATGAATGCATTGAAATTAACGTGGTTTCGAAAATTACATAATAGTAATCATAAATGGAAACAAGTGTTCTTTCATTGTTTTAAAGACGCAGAAAACTGGACGCTATTTGGTCCAGATTTCTTCTCCAGATATAAACACACCAATAAATTTTGGAAGGACACTTTTGAGATATATCAAATGTTTAGAAATAAAATTGAACCTAAAACACCAGAGGAACTTTTAGGGGGCGTCATTTTTGGTCGATTTCCCCGATACTTCCAGTTCTAGAATTGTCGTTATTCGGCCAATGAATTTCTCTAGGTGACTTTGCGAAAGAAGTGGACGAGATCAGTATGATGACTTTGATTGAATGAACCTTTTACATCTGGATTGTTTTCATCCGACCTCACAGCGTCGGTGTGTGTTTTGTGTGTGTGTGTGTGTGTGTGTGTGTGTGTGTGTGTGTGTGTGTGTGTGTGTGTGTGTGTGTGTGTCTGTGTGTGTGTGTGTGTGTGTGTGTGTGTGTGTGTGTGCGTGCGTGTGTGTGTGTGTGTGTGTGTGTGTGTGTGTGTGTGTGTGTGTGTGTGTGTGTGTGTGTGAAGTTTCGTAACAGGTGTTTGATAAGGGTCATTGCATTTATTGTCGATTCCCACGACACTTCAAGTTCCGATGTGTCTCAATACGGCCTGACAGCTCCGCTATGTCAGATGTCAGACGACGTGATTGACGTAAGTATAGTCCTCATCCGTGTCACAGTTAAGCTCTGTTTGGACGGACGTTGAGGGAATCTACAGTAAGGTATGATTTCTGGATCGACAGTTTGGAACTTTTCTGAATATGGAGCAACATGTTTCGCTGCGGGTAATGAATAAATTATGTCAAGGGCAAAGAGAGAATTATTGGGCTGCAAGGCGAAAGTTCAAATATTGTTATAAACATAATGCGTTTCGACCTTTTAAGAGACAAGGAGAGGGGAAAGGATGGTATATGTCAAGAGAGAGAGAGAACTCTTCTAGTACTATTGGTGGAATATCCTAAGGTTTATTTCATTTTCCTTTACGAAAATTTCTCCCTCATATGTTGCAGATAAACACACGGTCACAGACACAGACACAGACACAGACACACACACACACACACACACACACACACACACACACACACACACACACACACACAGGCCGTCTCAAAACTAGAAAACTTTCACCTTGACTTTGTCTCTCTGTTTTGTTCATAGTTATTAAGACGGCTGTACATATTGAAGACTTTTTTTTTCTATCAAATCCACTTGCACTCTAAAGTCCAGTTCAGAAGTAACTATAATATATCACTGAGAAAAAAAAACACCTCACTTCAGTACCAAGAGTTTAACTACTACGGTACGTAAAAGCAGCGGACATCAATCGTGCACCACCCTCGGAAGTGGTCACATAGAGTGCAGGCACGCGCAGGGCATACCATGGCGACTTCAAGGGACATAACTGCTCCTTTCTGATATTCTGTGTCTAATACGCTGTTGTCTTTCTTTCCTGCGTTGCTCCTGTCGGCCTCAGGTTTCCCTGTGGCCTTCGGATAGAATCCCGGACGATCCCAAAGAGTATCCACTGTGGCCTTCGGATAGAATCCCGGACGATCCCAAAGAGGATCTACTGTGGCCTTCGGATAGAATCCCGGACGATCCCAGAGAGGATCTACTGTGGCCTTCGGATAGAATCCCGGACGATCCCAAAGAGGGTCTACAGTGGCCTCTGAATGCTGTTTCTATGGATCACAAGGCCTGAACGTGGGGCCCTTTGCTCTTGAAAATGACGGAAACTTCTTCCATCGGTTCGGCACGTCTTGACGAATTCTCATGAGTGGACCACAGTGATCTGTATTTGTAATGTCTTCACGAATGTCCATGAATCGAACGCAGTGATCAGCATTTATAATCAAGCTACGTCTCATTATCTACTTTCTTGGACTCGCACCGCTGAAATGAGTGAGTGAGTTCTTTAATTTAGAGTCTGTTCACACTTGGTGACATTAGACTTAAAAAAAAGAAAGAAAGAAAGAAAAAGGAGCGAGGGGAAGGGGACCGTTTACAAAAAAAAAAAAAAAAACCCTATTAATTTGATGCATGGAAAGCACTTTTGCTATTTGCACAATTTCTGGTTTGTGGGTTATTATTTTGATAAAACCATGTACAGTCATATCCACGTTCCATTCTTTATAATTATAATGAAGTGAACATTGAACGATGAAAAAGAACATGGCCCACTGATAGAAGATTTGAACAATAGCATGCTACATTTTGGGAACATTTGGTTTTCCACGAATTCAGTCGAAGCTTGTATATAAAGATGACAAATGTCGTGGATATGGCATGATTTCGTGAAATGATTGCAAGCAGCATGTCTGTAGCTTATCCCATGTATGTAGTTTATCACATGTCTGTAGTTTATCCCATGTCTGTAGCTTATCCCATGTCTGTAGCTTGTCCATGTCTGTAGTTTATCACATGTCTGTATCGTATCGCATGTCTGTAGCCTATCACATGTCTGTAGCTTATCCCATGTCTGTAGCTTATCCCATGTCTGTAGTTTATCACATGTCTGTAGCTTATCATATGTCTGTAGTTTATCACATGTCTGTAGTTTATCCATGTCTGTAGCGTATGACATGTCTGTAGCTTATCCCATGTCTGTAGCTTATCACATGTCTGTAGTTTATCACATGTCTGTAGCTTATACCTGTCTGTAGCTTATCACCTGTCTGTAGTTTATCACATGTCTGTAGTTTATCACATGTCTGTAGTTTATCGCATGTCTGTAGTTTATCACCTGTCTGTAGCATATCACATGTCTGTAGCTTATCACATGTCTAGTAGCGTATCGCATGTCTGTAGCTTATCCCATGTCTGTAGCTTATCACCTGTATGTAGTTTATCACATGTCTGTACCTTATCGCATGTCTGTAGCTTATCACCTGTCTGTAGTTTATCGCATGTCTGTAGCTTATCACCTGTCTGTAGTTTATCACATGTCTGTAGTTTATCACATGTTTGTAGTGTATCGCATGTCTGTAGGTTATCACATGTCTGTTGCTTATCGCATGTCTGTAGCTTATCGCATGTCTGTAGTTTATTGCATGTCTGTAGCTTATCATATGTCTGTAGTTTATCACATGTCTGTAGTTTATCACATGTCTGTATCGTATCGCAAGTCTGTAGCCTATCACATGTCTGTAGCTTATCCCATGTCTGTAGCTTATCGCATGTCTGTAGCTTATCGCATGTCTGTAGTTTATCACATGTCTGTAGCTTATCACATGTCTGTAGTTTATCACATGTCTGTAGTTTATCCCATGTCTGTAGCGTATGACATGTCTGTAGCTTATCCCATGTCTGTAGCTTATCACATGTCTGTAGTTTATCACATGTCTGTAGCTTATGGCCTGTCTGTAGTTTATCACCTGTCTGTAGTTTATCACATGTCTGTAGCTTATCACCTGTCTGTAGTTTATCACATGTCTGTAGTTTATCACATGTCTGTAGTTTATCGCATGTCTGTAGCTTATCACATGTCTGTAGCTTATCA
>CM065741.1:5228318-5230818 GCA_033310375.1 Conus canariensis
GTCTCCAAGCCTTCCTCCGCCATCTGCTTGGTTTCTTTTGCTCTTTGTGTGTCTTTCAGCGTATCATCATACCATCTTCCAAGGCTCTTGACTGGTTCTTCTGTGACTGTTGGAATGGCCTGGTTGGCAACACTGAAGACCACAGATCCGGCCACTTTTCCTTTCCTCAGTGAGAGAGACTCCGTGATTTCTTTGGCTTGAACTTCATTCTGGATGAGGCAACTATGTCGTCCAGCCTCTCCAGCACATGACGTGTCTCGTCTTCTCTGGATGAAATCACTGTAGTGTCATCCATGAAGGCCTTGACAGGAGGCATCTTGTATCCATCGCCAAGGTCTGTTTGTCTCGCGTTGTTTGTTGCTGCTTTCAAGATGAGTTCCATTGCCAGCACGAACAGTATTGGGGAAATTGCACAGCCCATTGCAATACCCACTTCCAAGTTGATCCAGTCTGTTGTGTACTCCTTGGTAGAGAACCGCATTGAGAAGCCATTGAAGTATTTCTTGAGCATGTCGCGGATGTTCTTTGGCACATGGTACATCTCAAGAGCCAACTGTATCATCTCATGGGGCACAGATCCATATGCGTTTGCCAGATCAAGCCACACTACGTCCAGGTCTCTCTTTTCTGTTTTTGCTTTTTGGATTGCGTCCCAGATCATTGTGGCGTGTTCTACACAGCCGCCACGCCTGGGATGCCACCTTTCTGGACTGACACATCCAAGTACTTGTTTTCCATCAGGTACTTGGTCAGCCTTGCTGCCATGACAGAGAAGAAGATTTTCCCTTCGACGTTCAGTAGTGATATTGGCCTGAACTGGCTAATGTCACTTGAGTGTTGCTCTTTGGGGATGTACACACCATCTGCCGTCATCCACTGGCCGCTGATCTTCTGGTTTCTCCAAGCCGATCGCAGCAGCCTGTGGAGCCACTCCAGCACCTTGGGACATTTCTTGTAAAGCTGGTAAGGTATTCCGTTTGGCCCTGGTGATGATTTGGCTCTGGCTTTGTCGACCACCTTCTTGATTTCCGCCAACGTTGGAGGCTTGCCATTGAACTGTTCCTCAGGGTTGGTTGGCCACACCAGACCTTGAATGTCGAGTGGTGCTTTGCTCTGTGGGTCAGAGTATGTTTTCCTCAGATGCTGCTCAAGAACTCCTTTGTCCACACTTAGGGTCCCAGATTTTGGCTGCTCAAACAGTGTTCTGGCAAACTGGAAGGGGTCTCTGAAGAAGCGCTCTTGTGTCTTCTTCTTTTTGCTCTTCCTCTTCCTCGCAGATTCCGCTTTGCTGAGGGCACTGTGTTTTTCTTTCAGGTCTTTCCACAGTTTTTCCAAGCCTTGTTTTTCAGCTGGCAGTGCGGTCTTCATTTGCATCTTGAGGTTTTTCTTTTGGACCCTGATCTTGTCCATCTTTTCTTGGCGTCTGGATTTCTTTGGAGGTGTTTTCTCTTTGGGTAGTTTTGCTCCATAGGCGTCTCTACATGTGGCATACACAATGTCCCCATATGTGGCTAGTTTGTGTTCCAGGGTGCTTTTCCCTATCAGTGCATCGAGTCTTTGGACGATTTTTGCATCCAGTTTCTCCCAATCTTCAGTTTCGTTTGCTCGTGGCAGGTTGAGTTTCAGGCGCCTGGCATCGAGGGCCTGTGCAAATTCCTCATCCGAACCAACAGCGTGGATGTCCTTGGCACTGTGGTTTAAATCCTGGCCTTGGTCTTCCGACGTCTTATCTGCTGATGCAGTGCGCTGCTGCTCATTCAGATGAGTCTTCACACATCCCATCTTTGTTCTGTGGATCTTCATGCCACGGGTGGTAGCGAAACGCTTTCCACAGACACATGGATATTCCATTTGGTCCATGTTCATAGTCCGTTTGGGATTTGCAGTCATGATTGGTTGAGCACCGATGGATTCATCATTCTCTCCCCCTTTCGGTGAATCCTGGGAGCATCTTTTCCTTTTATTTTTAGTAGCCACATGTTTAAGGCAAAGTGGGGAGCCAGCCACAGAGCCCTTGGTTCTGGTCTTTCCCAGTGTCCTCCGGTCTTTCCCGGACGTCCTCCGGCCTATTCCCGGAAGTCAATGGTTTACCCATGCATCAGTAGAAAGAAACTCGTGGAGAGCGTGGCAGCAAGAGAGTCCTCAGAAGAGAAGCCCCCTTCAAGCAAGTGTTTCGGCCCTTATCTCCTGACACTCTAGGGGGTTGGGCCACACCCGGTTCATGACTCCGGATGTCCCTCTGCTGCCCCTTTTTTTTTCCCATCTTGGGACGAGCCATGGCTGGGATTCGAACCCATGACCCTCTGGACATGCTCATTTTCCACTTAAAGACAACACGATGTACGTTAAAGGTTTATTCCTTCAGAAGACAACGCTATGTACGGTAAAGGTTTATTCCTTCAGAAGACAACGCTATGTACGGTAAAGGTTTATTCTTTCAGAAGACAACAAGGGTCATGGAGACCCACGGTGTACGGCAAAGATTTATTCCTTCACAAAA
>CM065741.1:5245818-5248318 GCA_033310375.1 Conus canariensis
TCTCTCTCTCTCTCTTGACTCTTCTCTCTCTATCTTTCGGTGTGTGTGTGTGTGTGCGCGCGCGCGGCGGGGGGGCGGGGTGTGTGGTGTGCGTGTGCGTGCGTTCGCGCGCGCGCGGCGTGATGTGTGTGTATGTGTGTGTGTGTAGTGTGTGTGTGTGTGTGTGTGTGTGTGGTGTGCTTGCCATTTGTGTTGGTGGCTATGTCTATGTGTGTGTCTGTGTATGTATGTGTGCTATACGGGTGTGCGCGCGCGTGCCTATCCACGTGACCGACGTGCGAAAAACAGTTAAGTTTTACAGCAAAGGGTTTCGTACCGCTAAGTGGGAAACATGTTTGTTCAGGCCAATAACCCACAGCTCACATTACCAGTACCCGAAGACGTTTGCCAGCTCTGTGGCTTTAAGAATACAGGAAATAACAGGCTGTTAACGAGGACTGTACCCAAACCCCATTCTTTGTGAGTTTACACAGGGCGTCTATTAGTGCTCCTCTCTCTCTCTCTCTCTCATCTCCTCTCTCTCTCTCTCCTCTGGAGCACGCGCGCACGCGCGCCGTGTGTGTAGTGTGTGTGTGTGTAGTGTGTGAGTGTAGTGTGTGTGTGAGCAGAGCAGACGAGAGAGAGAGAGAGAGAGAGAGAGAGCTTGGGATGTGTGTGTGTGTGTGTGTGTCGTGTGTGTGTGTTGTGTGCATGCGTGTGTGGCTGTGTGTGTGTGTGTGTGTGTGTGTGTGTGTGTGTGTGTGTGTGTGTGTGTGTGTGTGAGCGAGGAAAGAGAGTAAGGAGGAGAGTGATGACGTTGAGAGAGAGTGAGAGACGATGTGAAGGGGCAGGAGAGAGGGGAGAGAGAGAGAGAGAGAGAGAGAGAGAGAGAGAGAGAGAGAGAGGGGAGGAGAGTAACGTAGCAGCGTATCAGAGAGTGAATCTATATGGTACAAACGTGTTAAATACATCAGGGTGTGTGAGGCAGGGGGAGAGAGAGAGAGAGAGAGAGAGAGAGGGGAGAGAGAGAGAGAGAGAGAGAATGTGAAGGGGACAAAGAGAGACAGAGAGATAGAGAGAGAGAGTAACCGTAGCAGCGTAATCAAGAGAGTGAATCTATACTCGGTACAAACGTGTTAAATACACTCATAGCTAGTGACAAAATAAGTAAAGCCCAACGAGAACTAGCTTTCTACAACACACCTTCTAGTTCCATGCAGCTATAAACACCCCCCACCTTGCAAAGAAAGGAGTAATAGAACACGAGAGAATGAAGAACAAGAGAGAATGAGAACAAGAGAGAATGAGAACAAGAGAGAACGAGAACAGAGAGAATGAGAACAAGAGAGAATGAGAACAAGAGAGAACGAGAACAAGAGAGAACGAGAACAAGAGAGAATGAGAACAAGAGAGAACGAGAACAAGACAGAATGAGAACAAGACAGAATGAGAACAAGAGAGAACGAGAACAAGGAGTAATGAGAACAAGAGAGAATGAGGACAAGAAGGAATGAGAACAAGAGAGACCGAGAACAAGAGAGAATGAGAACAAGAGACAATGAGAACAACAAGAGAGAATGAGAACAAGAAAGAATGAGAAAAAGAGTGAATGGGAACAAGAGAGAATGAGAACAAGAGAGAACGAGAACAAGAGAGAATGAGAACAAGAGAGAATGAGAACAAGACGGAATGAGAAGAAGAAAGAACGAAGACAAGAGTGAATGAGAATAAGAGAGAATGAGAACAAGAAGGAATGAGAAGAAGAGTGAATGAGAATAAGAGAGAATGAGAACAAGAAGGAATGAGAAGAAGAAGAACGAAGACAAGAGTGAATGAGAACAAGAGAGAACGAGAACAAGAGAGAACGAGAACAAGGAGAGAATGAGAACAAGAGAGAATGAGAACAAGAGGAATGAGAAAGAGAATGCTATGAACCTCGTGCACTCTGATAAATCTTTTTTTTCTTCTTCTTAGAGGGCTGCAGGGGTGGGGAGGGGAACGGGTGGGGTGGGGGAGGAGGATATAGGGTTGCCCCTCCAAAATAATTTGTAAGTCTCTCCAATGGGTACCTATGTCCCTGGTGACTACATGAGTACATCATGTGTGCTTCTCCAATGGCTCCTATGTCCCTGGTGACTACATGAGTACATGCAATGGCTACCTATGTCCCTGGTGACTACATGAGTACATGCAATGGCTACCTATGTCCCTGGTGACTACATGAGTACATGCAATGGCTACCTATGTCCTGGTGACTACATGAGTACATGCAATGGCTACCTTGTCCCTGGTGACTACATGAGTACATGCAATGGCTACCTATGTCCCTGGTGACTACATGAGTACATGCAATGGCTACCTATGTCCCTGGTGACTACATGAGTACATGCAATGGCTACCTATGTCCCTGGTGACTACATGGTAATGATGGCTACATGTCCTGTGACACATGAGTAATCATGTGTGCTTGTGTGTAACGGTGGAACGCTTTCTTTGGTGCATGTTTCCTGTACGGTGTTTG
>CM065741.1:5265818-5280818 GCA_033310375.1 Conus canariensis
AATGATTCTGAAGTGTATAACATATGACCCAATGATTCTGAAGTGTACAACATATGACCCAATGATTCTGAAGTGTACAACATATGACCCAACGATTCTGAAGTGTACAACACATGACCCAATGATTCTGAAGTGTACAACATATGACCCAATGATTCTGAAGTGTAGGACATATGACCCAATGATTCTGAAGTGTAGGACATATGACCCAATGATTATGAGGCATAGGACATATGACCCAATGATTACGAGGCATAGGACATATGACCCAACGATTATGAGGCATAGGACATATGACCCAATGATTATGTGGCATAGGACATATAACTCGATGATTATGAGGCATAGGACATATGACTCGATGATTATGAGGCATAGGACATATGACCCGATGATTGAGGCATAGTAGAATGATTATGAGGCATAGGACATATGACCCAATGATTCTGAGATATACGACATATGACTCGATGATTCAGAGGTTTAGAACATATGATACAATGCATTAGAGGTACAGGACATATGACTCAATGATTTTGAGGCGTGGGACATATGAACGAGGCATCGTGAGGTCTTTGACATATAACCCGCGGATTATGAGATATAGGGCATATGAACCAATGTAATAAGATATAGGACATGCAACCCCGAATATTATCAGGTATAGGGCATATGACCCAACGATCATGATGTATAAGACATATAACTCGATGATTTTGAGGTATTGGACTTATGACGGACATTTCAAAGGTCATGAATTGTGACGCAATAGTTCAAAGACCTTGACTAACGACGCAGCGATTGTATGAGAAATATTTCAAAGATTATAACATTGACCCAGAAATTCCTAGGCAGATATTTCAAAGACCATGACTTATGACTTAATCATTTCTGAGGAAGGAATGTCAAAAGATTATAACACGTGACCCGATGATCCTCAGGGAGGTATTGCAAAAGATCCTGGCACATGAACCCCATGATTCCACAGTGACGCTATCCTATAATGATGATTTTACAGATTGTCGGATTGCTTTATTGTTAAATTCTATCATGATTTTACAGATTGTCGGATTGCTTTATTGTTAAATTCTATCATGATGATTTTACAGATTGTCGGATTGCTATATTGTTAAATTCTATCATGGTGATTTTACAGATTGTCGGATTGCTTTATTGTTAAATTCTATCATGATGATTTTACAGATTGTCGGATTGCTTTATTGTTAAATTCTATCATGATGATTTTACAGATTGTCGGATTGCTTTGTTGTTAAATACTTCTGTTCCGTTCCATCCGTTTTTCCTTAAAAAAAATTCATTTAGACTTTCTACAATTTTTCCATTATAAGACTCAGCATTTTTTCTTCCTTATTCTTTCTGGTACCAATGTTGACAAATGCCACGCCGCTGATGTGTGTTTATTGTTGTGAATTTCTTCTTCACTGACCACACCATAAGCCATTTGCTTGTTACTGCTCCAGTTTAATTATTTGTTCATGTACATATTACTGATCATTCTTTTTTTTAAGTTTTAAAAACCCCTGATGATTCTCAGATGAGTCACTCAAATACTATGACCCTTGTACCTAAAGTTCTGAAATTTGGAAAGAGAGGGGGTTAGTTACCGCCAAGGACACAGACAAACAGAGTACAGGACAAAAGTTCAGAGGTTGGGGGTACAAAGGTCACGACTCCTGACCCAGTGCTTGGGGAAAGAGGGGGGAGGGGGGGGGGAGGGAGAAGAGAGGAGGGGCGTGGGATGTCTGCAAAGATCATGCCACATGACTCGGTGCTTCTGGAACAGGTATTTAATAGATCATCACGCGTGACCCAATGATTTTGGTCCAGGTGTCCAAAGACCTCGACACAGGCTGTACACCAAAAATTAATGCACCCATACCTTGCTTAATAAGGAGTCGAGTATTTATAGACTGGCACAGTTAGATTGTTTCGATAATTTTCATTGTGTCTGAAAGCTGATTCTCCACATTTTCTTTCCTATGGCCATCAAGGTACAAGCCAGGTGGTTCCAAGCAGACAGATTGAAACCAAAGGAACGGGACTGTTTGGGGGCTACCACTTGGCACAAAGATTGGGTCACGGGTGAGTGAGTGCAAAGGCCTGAAACGTGACGTGAACTAAAGGGAAGGTCATGTATTTGAAGATGGTATGTGACGTCATCGGTGGACATCTCCCAAAACAAGGGAAATTTCTTTCTTTCTTTCTTTCTGCGTACGCAGGCTGATACTCCTGCGGACACTGCCTGTATAGACAGGCAGTGGAGTTTTGTGTGTATGACCGTTTTTTATCCCGCCATAAAGGCAGCCATACTCCATCTTCAGGGAACGTGCATGCTATGTGTAACGTGTCATCCATACTAACGGCCACACTGGCCTTCTCTTCCGAAAGTTGGTGATGGGATTTTACGTGTGTGCAAGATGTTATGTGTGTGTTCACACACGGAACCTCGGTTTATAGTCTCATTCAAAAGACTGTATGGGAAATGGAATCAGAACCGAGGGAAAAATCCCCCTGTACCGAAACGGCCCGGCGGAGATTCGAACCCTCAACCCCAGGATCACCAAGATTACGAGTCAGACGCCCTACCAACTGAGCTATTCTGGCTCCCATAATTGGTGAGGAGTTGTTCTTTTCATCAGTAATCAGTTGGACGTGAAGTGCTGGCTCAAACTGAGGGTAGGCCTTAAAAACGTTGACATGGATTATACAGTGAGTTAGAGCCAAAAACGTTGACATGGATTATACAGTGAGTTAGAGCCAAAAACGTTGACATGGATTATACAGTGAGTTAGAGCCAAAAAAGTTGACATGGATTATACAGTGAGTTAGAGCCAAAAACGTTGACATGGATTATACAGTGAGTTAGAGCCAAAAACGTTGACATGGATTATACAGTGAGTTAGAGCCCAAAACGTTGATATGGATTATATAGTGAGTTAGAGCCAAACACGTTGACATGGATTATACAGTGAGTTAGAGCCAAATCGTTGACATGGATTATACAGGGAGTTAGAGCCCAAAACGTTGACATGGATTATACAGTGAGTTAGAGCTAAAAACGTTGACATGGACTATTCAGTGAGTTAGAGCCAAAAACGTTGACATGGATTATACAGTGAGTTAGAGCCAAATCGTTGACATGGAATATACAGTGAGTTAGAGCCAAAACGTTGACATGGAATATACAGTGAGTTAGAGCCAAAAACGTTGACATACATTATACAGTGAGTTAGAGCCAGAAACGTTGACATGGATTATGCAGTGAGTTAGAGCCAAAAACATTGACATGGATTATACAGTGAGTTAGAGCCAAATCGTTGACATGGATTATACAGTGAGTTAGAGCCCAAAACGCTGACATGGATTATATAGTGAGTTAGAGCCAAAAACGTTGACATGGATTATACAGTGAGTTAGAGCCAAATCGTTGACATGGATTATACAGGGAGTTAGAGCCCAAAACGTTGACATGGATTATACAGTGAGTTAGAGCCAAAAACGTTGACATGGACTATTCAGTGAGTTAGAGCCAAAAACGTTGACATGGACTATTCAGTGAGTTAGAGCCAAAAACGTTGACATGGATTATACAGTGAGTTAGAGCCAAAAACGTTGACATGGACTATTCAGTGAGTTAGAGCCAAAAACGTTGACATGGATTATTCAGTGTGTTAGAGCCAAAGACGTTGACATGGATTATACAGTGAGTTAGAGCCAAAAACGTTGACATGGATTATACAATATGCTAGAGCCAAAACGTTGACATGGATTGTACAGTGAGTTAGAGCCAAAAACGTTAACATGGATTATACAGTATGTTAGAGCCAAATAGTTGACATGGATTATTCATTGAGTTAGAGCCAAAAACGTTGACATGGATTATACAGTGAGTTAGAGCCAAAAACGTTGACATGGATTATTCAGCGAGTTAGAGCCCAAAACGTTGACATGGATTATACAGTGAGATAGAGCCAAATCGTTGACATGGATTATTCAGTGAGATAGAGACAAAAACATTGACATGGGTTATACAGTGAGTTAGAGCCAAACACGTTGACATGGATTATAC
Source organism: Conus canariensis (assembly GCA_033310375.1). NCBI lineage: Eukaryota > Metazoa > Mollusca > Gastropoda > Neogastropoda > Conidae > Conus > Conus canariensis. The sequence goes on from CM065741.1 coordinate 5,269,909, forward strand.
AGTGACTTAGAGCCAAAACGTTGACATGGATTATACAGTGAGTTAGGGCCAAAAGCGTTGTCATGGATTATACAGTGAGTTAGAGCCAAATCCTCAAACACGTTGACATGGATCATACAGTGAGTTAGAGCCAAACACACTGACATGGGTTATACAGTGAGTTAGAGCCAAACACGTTGACATGGATTATACAGTGACTTAGAGCCAAAACGTTGACATGGATTATACAGTGAGTTAGGGCCAAAAGCGTTGTCATGGATTATACAGTGAGTTAGAGCCAAATCCTCAAACACGTTGACATGGATTATACAGTGAGTTAGAGCCAAACACGTTGACATGGATTATACAGTGAGTTAGAGCCAAAAACGTTGACATGGATTATACAGTGAGTTAGAGCCAAAAACGTTGACATGGATTATACAGTGAGTTAGAGCCAAAAACGTTGACATGGATTATACGGTGAGTTAGAGCCAAATCCTCAAACATGTTGACATGGATTATACAGTGAGTTAGAGCCAAATCCTCAAACACGTTGACATGGATTATACAGTGAGTTAGAGCCAAACACGTTGACATGGATTATACAGTGAGTTAGAGCCAAATGGATTATACAGTGAGTTAGAGCCAAATGGATTATACAGTGAGTTAGAGCTGAAAACGTTGTCATGGATTATACAGTGAGTTAGAGCCAAATCCCCCTCTGCGGCATGTGACCACAGGATACAACACTTCGGTGTGGCGGTCGTGCAGACAGACAGACATGTTGGACGCGTGACAGTGGCTCCGAGGCGGGCACGTCAGAGATCGTGTCACGTGACCCCATGATACTGAGGTGAGTACTCACTCAATTAGGAACTGTAGTGACGTCAATTCGACAGCCATTCATTGTCAAGTCAAAATTTATGCGCGTAGGGGTCAGGGTGGGGGAGATGGAGGGGGGTTAGAAGGAGGTACGGTAGAGTCGAAGTCCCGTATCTTTTTCTCGACTATGGACACACACTCGCACGCAAGCATGCATGCACGCATGCGCTCTCTCTCTCTCTCTCTCTCTCTCTCTCTCTCTCTCTCTCTCTCTCTCTCTCTCTCTCACACACACACACACACTATCAACGATATCTCTCCCTAACCATAAATCATCGTGTAGCACGCAAGGCTGACAGGGAGGTGGGGAGAGGTTGGGGACGGGGGGGTTGGGGGGGGGGGGGGAGGGAGACAACATTGTGACAGTGTAGGAGAAAAATATAAAAGAATAAAAGAGAAAAGAAAAAAAAAAAGAACAGAAAAACAGGAAGGAGGAAAACGAAAACAAAGAAAGAAGGAAAGGAAAAGAACAGAAAATGAATGAAGTACAGGAAAAAGAAGAAAAGAAAGAAAGAGAAGAAAAGGAAGAACGAAAGAAAAGAAACAAAAGAAAGAGAGAAAGGAAGAAAACGCAAGAGAGTAAGAAAAAAAAAACGAAAGAAAGGAAGGAATAGGAAAGACAGAAAAAGGAAAGAAAAGAAATGAAAGAAGGAAAGAACGAATGGAGAAAGAAAGAAAGAGGGAAAAGAAAGCAAGCACAGAAAGACGGGAACGAAAGACAGGAAAAGAAAGGAAAGAAAGAAAGATGGGATGAAGGACAGGAAGGAAGGAAGGAAGGAGGGAAGGAAGGAAGGCAAAAGAAATGAATGATTAAAGGGACGTAAGAACAGAAAGAAAGGATGGAGAAAAAAAAATAACAGGTTGAACAGAAACAAAAGATGAAGAATAAAGAACCCCACGAGAAAAGCAAAAAGAATGAACAACAACAACAACAACAACAAAGAGAAGGAATGAAAAAAGAGAAAGGGAAACAATTTACATAATGTGCATGTGTGCATGTGTGTGTATATGGGGTGTGGGTGGATTTGTGAGTGTGTGGGTGGATGGGTGAGGGAGGAATGTGTGTAAAGCAGATTTTGAAAAAAAATCAGAAAATTAGTGGAGAAAAGGGGATAAAAAAAAGTAAATAAAAGGGGAAAAAAGAAAGAAAGAAATTAAAACAATAAAAATACCCAACATAAAAACATAAAAAGGGAAACAACCAAACAAACAAATGCGGGTTTAAAAAATACTAGATTAAATATTCAGTCAGAACCTGCTTTAATCATGGATTTCAAAAACGTCTTTGTGTGGAATGGGCAATTCTGAAATTAGAATTCTCCAGACACTATTTTGGCCTTTTCTTTTCTGTTTCTGTTGCCAAAACTAGATTTCATGCCATTCTTTCCTGCAAAAGAAAGGAAGTTCCTCTGAAAGTTGACTTCGCTCCTTCTAGAAGAGCACGTCGTGTAGAAATGAGAATGCGACCCTTTGCTGACAGGTCGTACAGCATTCTGAAATGAGACAGAACTAAGAATATACTTCTTCATGCTGCTGACAGCATCAATCTTGCCTACCCTGTATAATACCAGCGTGCAAGCAAACACGCGACCGCTTAAAGCCTTCGCACACACACACACGCACGCACAAACGCACACACACACGCACGTGCTCACGCACGCACGCACGCACGCAAGCGCGCGCGCACGCAAGCAAGCACGTAAGCACACACACACACACACACATACGCACACACACACACACGCACGCAAGCACACACACACGCACGCACGCACGCACGCACGCGCGCGTGCACACACACACAACACACACGCGCGCGCACGCACGCTTGCACGCACGCGAGCACGCTCTCTCTCTCTCTCTCTCTCTCTCTCTCTCACACACACACACACACACACACGCACGCACGCACGCACGCACGCACGCACACACACACACACACACACACACACACACACACACACACACACAAGTGCGCGCACACCAAGGATACACCTTTTTTCTAACCATTTTAATCGCTCTTAATAAACATCATCCGACTGTGACCAATCCTTATTCCTCACGCCAACGCCCGTGAGAGAGAGAGAGAGAGAGAGAGAGAGAGAGGAGAGAGAGAGAGAGAGAGAGAGAGAGAGAGAGAGAGAAGAAGAAGAAGAAGAAGAAGAACATGAAAACAGGAGACACCGCCCAAGAACCACAAAACTGTATAGAACTGTACTGTACCGCTTGAGAAGCCGCCGTAACCCCACCCTTTTTCCCTTCAACCACCTCCGCCCAAGCAGAGTTGTGTCAGTCTCGTATCTCTATGTCTGTCTGTCTGTCTGTCTGTCTGTCAACAAGGTTACTCAAAGCTCACAGAACCCACCCATGTTTAGGAGACGTCGTAGAAAAATGATAAATACATAGCCTAAGAAGAAAGCTATTCAACTTTGGTGGGGATCTGAAAAAAACAAACAAACAAACAATAACAAAAAACAAAACAAAACAAAACAACAAAAAAAAAACAAACAAAAAAAAAACGGAGCTCGGATTCGCTGGATCTTGAGCTAGACAAACAAGCGGACGAATGTAACAAAAATTGTTGTTGCCTTTCTTTTTTTTTTTTTTGGAGAGAGAGAGAGAGAGAGAGAGAGAGAGAGAGAGAGAGAGAGAGAGAGAGAGAGAGAGAGACGTTTCAAGCATGACACTCAAGGCTGTTGTGCAAGCCCTGTAACATTGTATCCCAAATAAATATGTCAATAGAATTGTTCGCTGTGCTGGCCAAGTCTGACTGAAGGCACAGACAGACAGCGAGAGGTCACACGAGAATTATACAGAGGTAGCTGTCTCATGTATGAAAAGCGTAAGGATAAAAACGGTTTTTCTACCCATGCGTGTGTGTGTGTGTGTGTGTGTGTGTGTGTGTGTGTGTGTGTGTGTGTGTGTGTGTGTGTGAGAGAGAGAGAGAGAGAGAGAGAGAGAGTGTGTGTGTGTGTGTGAGAGAGAGTGTGTGTGTGTGTGTGTGTGTGTGTGAGAGAGAGAGAGAGAGAGAGAGAGAGAGAGAGAGAGAGAGAGAGAGTGTGTGTGTGTGTGTGTGTGTGTGTGTGTGTGTGTGTTGTAGTGTCCATGGATTTAGTGGCCGAGAGTGCCCAACGTGTCCAGATGCTTGTTTGTTCTGTCGGTTGTGCGACCGGTACCCCTGCATACCTCGCCCAGCGATGATACTTCATGTCACTTCAAAGCTGTCCAATCCTGTACAGTTTGTCTGTCAAGCCCATAAGCTGTCTGGAAGCAAAACACTTACCACCTGTTCAGCCAAAGACCTACAGAGGCAGCCTTACAGAGTGTGTCACGGTAAGGTTTCATACCTTTACAGCTAAAGATCTACAGAGGCAGCCTTACAGAGTGTGTCACGGTAACGTTTCATACCTTTACAGCTAAAGATCTACAGAGGCAGCCTTACAGTGTGTGTCACGGTAACGTTTCATACCTTTACAGCTATAGACATACAGAGACAGCCTTACAGTGTGTGTCACGATAACGATTCATACCTTTACAGCTAAAGACATACAGAGACAGCCTTACAGTGTATGTCACAATAACGTTTCATACCTTTACAGCTAAGATCTACAGAGGCAGCGTTACAGTGGGTGTCACGGTGGCATTAAGTAACATTTCATACCTTTACATGCTAAAGATCTACAGAGGCAGCGTTACAGTGTGTGTCATGGTAACGTTTCATACCTTTACAGGATAAGACCTACAGAGGCAGCGTTACAGTGTGTGTCACAGTGGCATTAAGTAACATATTTACAGGCTAAAGATCTACAGAGGCAGCGTTACAGTGTGTGTCATGGTAACGTTTCATACCTTTACAGGATAAGACCTACAGAGGCAGCGTTACAGTGTGTGTCACGGTGGTGTTAAGTAACGTTTCATACCTTTACAGGATAAAGATCTACAGAGGCAGCGTTACAGTGTGTGTCATGGTAACGTTTCATACCTTTACAGGATAAGACCTACAGAGGCAGCGTTACAGTGTGTGTCACGGTGGGCATTAAGTAACGTTTCATACCTTTACAGGCTAAGACCTACAGAGGCAGCGTTACAGTGTGTGTCACGGTAACGTTTCATACCTTTACAGCTAAGATCTACAGAGGCAGCGTTACAGTGTGTGTCACGGTGGCATTAAGTAACGTTTCATACCGTTACAGGCTAAGACCTACAGAGGCAGCGTTACAGTGTGTGTCACGGTAACGTTTCATACCTTTACAGCTAAGACCTACAGAGGCAGCGTTACAGTGTGTGTCACGGTGGGCATTAAGTAACGTTTCATACCTTTACAGGCTAAGACATACGGAGGCAGCGTTACAGCGTGTGTCACGGTGGGCATTTAGTAACGTTTCATACCTTTACAGCTAAGACCTACAGAGGCAGCGTTACAGTGTGTGTCACGGTGGGCATTAAGTAACGTTTCATACTTTTACAGGCTAAGACATACAGAGGCAGCGTTACAGCGTGTGTCACGGTGGACATTTAGTAACGGCTCATACCTCTACAGGTAAGACCTACAGAGGCAGCGTTACAGTGTCTGTCACGGTGGGCATTTAGTAACGTTTCATACCTTTACAGGTAAGACCTACAGAGGCAGCGTTACAGTGTGTGTCACGGTGGGCATTTAGTAACGTTTCATACCTTTACTGCTAAGACCTACAGAGGCAGCGTTACAGTGTCTGTCACGGTGGGCATTTAGTAACGTTTCATACCTTTACAGCTAAGACCTACAGAAGCAGCGTTAGAGTTTGTGTCACGGTGGGCATTAAGTAACGTTTCATACCTTTACAGGCTAAGACCTACAGAGGCAGCGTCACAGTGTGTGTCACGGTGGGCATTAAGTAACGTTTCATACCTTGACAGGCTAAGACCTACAGAGGCAGCGTCACAGTGTGTGTCACGGTGGGCATTAAGTAACGTTTCATACCTTGACAGGCTAAGACCTACAGAGGCAGCGTTACAATGTGTGTCACGGTAACGTTTCATATCTCTACAGGCTAATACCTACAGAGGGAGCGTTACAGTGTGTGTCACGGTAACGTTTTATACCTTTACAGCTTAAGATATACAGAGGCAGCGTTACAGTGTGTGTCACGGTAACGTTTCATACCTTTACAGGCTAAGACTTACAGAGGCAGCGTTACAGCGTGTGTCACGGTGGGCATTTAGTAACGTTTCATACCTTTACGCCAGAGACCTACAGAGGCAGCGTTACAGTGTGTGTCACGGTGGGCATTAAGTAACGTTTCATACCTTCATAGCTAAAGATGTACAGAGGCAGCGTTACAGTGTGTGTCACGGTGGGCATTAAGTAACGTTTCATACCTTTATAGCTAAAGACCTACAGAGGCAGCGTTACAGTGTGTGTCACGGTGGGCATTAAGTAACGTTTCATACCTTTATAGCTAAAGACCTACAGAGGCAGCGTTACAGTGTGTGTCACGGTGGGCATTTAGTAACGTTTCATACCTTTATAGCTAAAGACCTACAGAGGCAGCGTTACAGTGTGTGTCACGGTACTATTCCCTGACGTTTCTTTCTCCAAAGCTTTGCGTTCCTTTCCGATAGTTCTTGAAACAGATGTTGTATTTAGTCAGTTTCAAAGTTGCTTACACATTTATTGCGCTTTCAGCGCGCGCCCGCTCCTGTACACACACACACACACACACACACACCACCCCCACACATGCATGCATGCATGCATAAAAACACACACTCACGCACGCGCGCGCGCGCGCACACACACACACACACACACAAGATGGCGGACGCAGTCACCAAGTGAATCAAACACTGTCCAAAGTTTTTGCAGTTCTACCATCATCATGACAAGACTAACAAGATCCCGAAGTCTAGGAGGTCGTACAACAACCACGGCAAATCAGGACGTTCCGGGACTACAGGAAAAAATAGAAAAAGGCGCGTGTCTTCCAAAAGAGGTATTAAATCGAGAACATGGAGAAAACCGTCGGAAACAAGAAGCTGCTCAATCAAACGGGACATCTGAAGACAGCAAATCCGAAGAAGAAAATGCTAAAGACTCTGTAAGTATCATCCTTCATCTTCGATCCGTTATCGAAACACTTTGTGAACGAGTCTCATGTCTGGAAATCTGTGACAAAAATCAAAATGAATTGATTGCTGACATGAAACTAGCGCTGAAAGACGTGGTTGTCAAGGACACCGCGACAACCAGCAACTCAAGTTCTCAGAACAATAGAGAAAAGGTTCTTACTTACGCTGAGGCAGCTAAATCAGCTCCAAAGTCTACTGACGCTGGTATTAAACCAGCGAAAGTGGAAAATAAAACGAGAGGAAGAAAACAGCATTGTGCCTCTACTGAATCTGAAAAAAAGAACGTGTCCAATGTTTCTAAGAAATCTGACGTCAACACTACATCTCCTGACGTCAGTCTAAAGTCACGAAAAGGACCTTCGTTCCACAAAGAAGAACAAGATCTTCCGATGGTCACAATACTGCACGACTCGGTGTTGAACGGAGTTGATGCGGACAGACTCGGGTATTCCTATGGTTTTGAAGCTCTAGCATATAAGGCTTCCACGACTAATGACCTCCTTGTGACTCTAGACTCAACTGCTTCATCTATTAAGAAGTCACAAGACGCTGTAGTCATTCACTGTGGGGTCAACGACATAAAAAAAAGTCGGACCCCAAAATCAGTAGTAAAATCTTTGCTGATGCTGTCAGAGATCTAGTAACCAGACACCCCAAAACAAAAATCGTCATAAGCAAGATCGCACCACTTAGAGATTCTGGCATGGAAACTAAACGGGACTTATTTAATGCCTTGGTATTCACAGAACTGTATGGTGTGGAAAATGTCTCCTTCGTCCACCATGGCAACCTACATACCAGACTACTGAAGAAGGACGGCCTTCACCCAACTGCAAGAGGGGCCAGTGTCCTTGCGGGAAACGTGGGGCGACACCTGAGACAGCTGTTCTGGGTGAAGCCAAAGAAAACATCAAGGCGCCCGCTTTATCAGCTGCCCAGACACGCCTACCCCCGAACAAGGTTTCCACGCTTCCTCGGTGAAAGGGACCCATGGCAGAACACGTTCGAAGTATTAAGAGACTGGTATTGAAAAACTGTGTATAGATACTGCTTGACTGCGGACAACCAATCAACGTTTCATTGACTACATCACTTCGTAACTACTGTTATCCGCCAGGTTTAATTCTTTGTACCTTAGAACTATATTTATACCCCCCCTCCTCTCTCTCTCTCTCTCTCTCTCTCTCTCTCTCTCTTGTGCTCTACCTCTATTTTTGATAGTTACTAATTTGTCACCATTCAAATATCAAATCACTTTGTACTGTAATTAAGCAGGAGTCATGGGCGAAAGTAAAGCTATCAGGTTTATGCAATGGAACTGCAGATCCATACATAAAAACCTGCCTTACCTTATTCAACACCTTGCTTCCTCCAGCTATCAGATTCTCATTTTGCAGTCGTTAAATGTGACTCGTAATAACCTACCGAAACTGTCAAACTATTTTTTCCCTCCGGTCTGTGAAAAGACAGAGCAAGGAGAGAAAGTCAAAACGGCTATTTATATTAATGATACAATGGATTACTCCGTGTGTCCGTCACCGGCACCAACAAACATATTACAACTGCATTCCTGTGCAGCAAGGGTTAAAATCAGTCAGACGTTAATTGTTAATGTCGTCAGTGTGTACTTACCTAAAGGGCCAAATGAAGAAAATACTGAATGGCTACGTCCATTGCATGATTCAAATGAGAAATGGCTAATCGCTGGTGACTTCAACGCCCACTCACCTTTTTGGGAAGCTGATAACATTTCTGTGACTAGTAACAGATTTGTCGAAAATATCGTTGATGCTTCTCTCTATCTTCTTAATGACGGGAGAGTAACAAGGATCCCTGATATACCCACTCAAAGAGCTTCTGCCATTGATCTGTCTCTTATTTCTCCCATCCTTGTACCAAATAGTAACTGGAACACACATACTGATAGCTTAGGAAGTGACCACTTACCCGTTATTATTACTCTTAATGATAACTTAGTCCAGACTACGACAGACAAAGACATTATAGCCAAATATATTTATAAGTGTGCTGACTGGAAAATGTTTGAGAATATTCTAAAATCACAAAATACTAATGACATAAGAGATGATGATATCAACAAATTTTATTCAAAAATCACGAACACTGTGTTACAAGCAGCTGATTGTTCCATACTGAAATATTCTAATTTAAAATCTGACAAACATTCGGGAAACATCTGGTGGAACGAAGTTTGTGAGAAAGTTGTGAACGAAAAGAAACGTTTATTTAAAATCTACTTACAGGATAAAAAACCAGAAAATCACATCCCCCTGAGGAAAGCGAATTCATTTAGTAACAAAACAATAGCACAAGTGAAACGGCAGTACTGGGCTGCATTTTGTACAGATGAGGTTTATAGCCATAAAGATCGACAAAAGATATGGACAAAATTCAATAACATGAAAAATGGAGTACATTTACCATTATGTCCAGTCAGGATTGAAGGTAATGAATTTCCTTCTAATTTACAAAAGGCTGAGTCGTTCGTCGACATGTTTTCTGATACAATGCTTCCTAATAATCTTCCAAAAGAAATAAGAACTTTTAGGGAAAAAGAGGCCCAGAAAGATATGTATAAAGATCCTGTACCAGATAATGCAAATTATATCAATGCCCCAATTACTTTGAAAGAACTGAAAGACACGCTGTTTTCTTTAAGTGATAAGAAAACGTCAGTCGGAGCAGACGCAATATCTAGCATAATGTTGAAACATTTGCCGGAAAACTGGATTATATTACTACATGAACTGTTTCAACAATGCTGGGATGAAGGTCATATTCCAAAGGTATGGAAACACTCAATCATAGTTCCAATACCAAAACAAGGAAAGTCAAAGAAAGATAAAAATAATTACAGACCCATTGCTCTAACATCACACACCGGTAAGCTGCTAGAAAAGATCATTTTAAACAGACTAATTTACCATTGTGATAAAAGAAAAGTTATCCCTACCAGTCAAGCAGGTTTCAGAAAGAAGAGAACTACAACTGATCATTTAGTGAAACTAACAACGCAGATTAAACATCAGTTTGCTCACAGAAAAAATGTACTGGCCACATTCTTTGATATAAAGAAAGCCTATGACCATGTCTGGCATGGTAGATTACTGTATAAATTAAAAAGTATTGGTCTATCTGGACATATCTATGACTATGTTAAGAATTTCTTATCTGACAGAAGTATGCAAACAAAAGTAGGCAACTCCTATTCCACCTTAAGATTTCGCCGAATGGGAATCCCACAGGGATCAGTTATTGCCCCTCATTTATTCAATATTCTGCTCTACGATTTACCACAGTCTGTGTCAAATAATATTGTAATCGTACAATATGCAGATGACATATGTATGTGGATGAAAGTTACCATAAAAAGAAAACCCCCCAAAAGACAGCTGAACTATTTTAGAAAATTGTATCAACGGGAACTTGATAACTTAAATAATTATATGATGGAGAATGGACTTTTGTTATCACCGGAAAAAAAACTAATCTTGTACTTTTCAACAGTGGGCCCGAATCCACCAGAGTTACCCATTTTTCGAATAGATAAAGAAATCCTAGAGTACAGACCGATGGTAAAATTTCTTGGAGTATATATTACTTCAAAGTTATCGTGGAACCATCATATTCAATATCTATTAACAAAGACCAGAAAAAGTTTTAATTTTCTAAAAGCTATACAAAAACAAAACTGGGGCCACGATGCTAATGTACTCAAACACCTGGCATTATCGCTGATACGGTCAAAACTCACTTACGGACAGGAAGTTTTCTTCAGTGCTCCAACAAGTTTGCTAAAGAAAATGCAGAGTTTGGATTGCAAAGCTTTCAAACTAGCTATAGGTGTACCATATCATGCATCGTCCCTAGGAACATATCGCGAAATTGGGGTATTACCATTAGATGAGTATCGACGGCTC
>CM065741.1:5290818-5300818 GCA_033310375.1 Conus canariensis
GATATTGACCGAGAACAAAGTCAGTAGAGCCAGACGACCACCTGACAGTGTAGGCTCTGGCACAAGTCGTTCTGCAGAGCCTGGGGCAACACAACGTTGAATGGAGAGGCCGTTGGCGGAATAAGGGAGACAACCTTGACTGAAAACTAAGAGTCAAGACACCGCAGTTTTCTCCCATTTAAGTCCAAACTCTCCAACAAGGGTTGCCGCTGTGAGGTGGGGACGGTTGAAGCACAGTAAGTGTCTCCATGCTGTTAGCATGCATTTGTTAAAAATTTCATGGACACAGCTGTGAGGTGGGGACGGTGAAGCACAGTAAGTGTCTCCATGCTGTTAGCATGCATTTGTTAAAAATTTCATGGACACAGCTGTGAGGTGGGGACGGTGAAGCACAGTAAGTGTCTCCATGCTGTTAGCATGCATTTGTTAAAAATTTCATGGACACAGCTGTGAGGTGGGGACGGTGAAGCACAGTAAGTGTCTCCATGCTGTTAGCATGCATTTGTTAAAAATTTCATGGACACAGCTGTGAGGTGGGGACGGTGAAGCACAGTAAGTGTCTCCATGCTGTTAGCATGCATTTGTTAAAAATTTCATGGACACAGCTGTGAGGTGGGGACGGTGAAGCACAGTAAGTGTCTCCATGCTGTTAGCATGCATTTGTTAAAAATTTCATGGACACAGCTGTGGTGCGAATCGGCAGGAAGATGTGTCAGCCATGGCAGGAAGATGTGTCAGCCATGGCAGGAAGATGTGTCAGCCATGGCAGGAAGATGTGTCAGCCATGACTCAGGAAGTCTGTTCTTGCCAGAATTAGGAACACACGGTCGATTGCCTGAATGCCTTTTGAAAAACGGACCTTCTGTAGTAATATAACCGTTTCTTAGGATGTGTATATTTGTCTCCCTTGATGATACCAGGGTTAGCCCAGAGCCAACAGGCTTCTGTGCCCTGAATGATTTACTCCATCCATTTGATGTCTGGCATGGAGGAGTAAGGCAGACATATCTCTGACTTCTTCAAGACATTTACCATCCTCGAGTTAGTTGTTTTTTTTTTATGTAGGCTATATGTTTATTGCTTTCCCACTATATACAACTGTTCTTTAGTCTCTTGTGGTCATTACATTGATAAATGTTGGTGAATAAATGCACAAACACAAACGTGAAAAGTGAAAAACATCCCAGCAAAACCTTAATGGCTGAACTGGTTAATGCCACCAAAGAAGACCACTCCAAACAAAAGCCACATCAAAGGATTCCTAGGCAGTGAGATGAGGAAAGTCCTTCCATACACGCTGCTTGCACATGCCACACATTACCAAAAGTAGACAGGAAAGCCGAAGCTAACATAAAACATTGCACAGCCACGAAGGTGTTAAAAGACAACATCCGAATTGAAAACTGATAAATTAAGGATGTGAAACACCCATGCATGCACACATGCACACACTCACACGCACACACACAGAGGCACGCACACACACGCACACACACACACACACACACACACACACACACACACACACACACACACACACACACACACACACATTGTAACGAAACGCTTGACAAACCCATCGGATCGGTCCCACTCAAACCCCAAACCAAAGAATAGATTTCAAATCTATGCCCACTCTCCCCTCTCAACCCCCCCCCCCCCTCCCCGGCCTTTCTCTCTCTTAGAACAGTGTGAGCTGCCCAGCTTCACTATCTTGTACAAGAGAAAATGACGTCATGCCGCGCTCCGTCATTCTTATCGGCCTACCTCCCTTCCCCTCTCAACCCTCCTTCCCCACTCTGGGCAAACTACGATGCAGAAAAACTTACACTGCATTGTAATAATTACCCGTCTCACCCTCCCCCCCCCCCCCCTTCCGGCGCTATCTTCACACCCCCCCCCCCTCCTACCCCGTAAAATAAAGGCATGTTGCCCCTCTCTCCACTGCCACCCCCCAGCCCCCACCTGAGCCACGTATGGCTTCACTTCCCACAAAAGGTAACCAACAACCCTCCCTCCTTCGCCACCCTCCCCTCCTCCCTTTCATACCCACCGCCCGCATGCTGTGAACCTCTTGTAAATGATGTCACTGTGTTTTCCCTGCGATGGTCTAAATTAGCATTTGTCTATATGGACGCATAAATTAACCGACTGCTGATTTCAGTGAGCCGACGCCGACGAAGTTCAAACAATTTCCGAGGCGAATAATGGTAAGAATAGATCCCTCCCCCTCTCACTCCTGGTGTTTGACTGACACCTTGTCAGCCAGATCAGAAACCTGATTTGGCAGTTTAGAATACATATACAAGACACATAGAGTCGCAACTTCACTGACCCTCCAGACTGCCTGTAGATCAGAACAGTGAAAGATGAAGGGATGACCAGAGAGGCCTGATAACCTACTCCTTGATCCCAAATAATTCACTGGTTCATTCCCAGGAAATGTGAGTTAGAACCATGTTTTACATTTTCGAATCTATGTATTGATTTTTTGTATGCATTGTGGGTTAACATGGTAACTTTGTACAAATACTTGGTGACATTTATCAAGCTGATGTGATTATTCTGTGCAGTAGTTTGCTTGCCATCATATGGCAAAAGCTCTCTCCCCATGTGGTTATGATTCTTTGTTAACAATCTGACCACTATGCTTTGTGTTCACCCTGACTTTTGCCAGTATGCAATTCTCTCTGTTAAGATGATAATTCAATGATAAATTTTGATCAGAAAAACAGTATGCCTGTGCTAGGTTAAAAACTGCTAAGCTGATTTATAAATACTGGAGATTGTTGGAATGATTTGTAGTGTTTGACTTTTAAGTCTACACCATATGTATACTTGGACTAAGTGTAGCCCAAGTTAATGTGATTTAATTCATTAGAAACATGGAAGAGTTGTCTGACTGAAACTGTGTAGCATTGTATTATTGTCTCCAGCCCTTTTGTAAGCTTAACGCAGCTTTAAAGAAAAGTGGAGATTGATAGTTGTAGTAGAAACTCTACCATAGAGAAAACTTTGCTGGCTGAGTCTCACACCTCTTCTGAAAGTAAAAAAGGGTAAATGTGTGCACTCAACAAACCAGCCATCAGATTCTCACCTACAGACCAAGTTCTCTTCATCGCAGAACTGGGATCCTGGTCACGCTACACATGGTAGCTAACCCATACTCTGGGACTATGCCAGAAACCGGGGGAACACCAGACACCAGGGCTACACTTTAAACCGGGGTGACACCAGACAACCAATCTACATGGCAGGGGCAGTCACCAGCCACAGGAGAGATCAGCTACCCTCTCCGATATAAGTTAAGAAAAACAACTTCCCTGGACTGAAACCCACCAGACCCTTACCCTCATTTTATGATGAAACAGTGAGAACCTGTCTATGAGTACCACTTTGGCTACTGCACTGGTGTATGCAAGCGAAATGGATGTATCTTAACCAGATGCATTCAGAGTAACTTAGACAGGCCCAGTGTATTCCACCTTAAGCAGCTGCACGGAGTGTAAGCAAGTAAATTAGGAGTGAAGAAGGGCCCCTCATTGTTGTGGTTCAATGAGAACTAAAACCTTGCCTATTGAAGTGACATGTAAATACTTACCTATGTGTAAGCAAGTAAAGTTGATGTGTGAAACTGCACTTAACTTGTGTCAGTTCTCTGTTGTTCAATCAAATTTTGAATTTTTTAACTTCTTTCTTCAATTCTGTCTCTCGGAGCTACAAGTACTTCTAAGAGTACAGGCCTAAGGCAAATTATCTCAGAGCCACTTTGAATATTTTAACAATACCCAGAACAAATAAAAATTTCTTTCGATGACTAGTACCGGAAAGTTGCTCCTTCCACCACTAGAAAGAGAGAGAGTGTAGGTGAAATGTTAAGATAATTCTCATCGAGAAATTATTCCTAGTCCTTCCCCTAGACGACCCACCTACCTCACATCCATACATCTCATCACACACATAGTTAGCATTGTGCAGCAGTACTATTTTCCCACCATCGTTGTAGAGAACAGATGCTTTATACTTTATAAAAACAAAGTATTCACAAAATTATGATAAAAAGTGATTAAAGTGACCAAATGATGTTGAACACTGTGATGTTTGTTATCGTGAATTATCTTGACAATTTTTCTTTTTTGTTCAAGTGAATTATCTTGACAATTTTTTAAAAGCAGTTTAGGTCTAGTGTTCAGGGTTGGCTACGAACATTGGTGAGATGCCTCATGAACCATTTCCCACTGAGATGCAGACACACCAAAATGATCAATATCTGTCCAAGTCACTGTCAGCTGATGTTCTCTACTAAATCACATTCGCCTGAACACACAGGTTTTAACAAGTGAGAAACAAAAGAAGCACGACCATACTTGACTTCATAAACGGATGGATTGCACTGTTTTTTTTTTTTAGTTTTGTTTTTGTTTGTTTGTTTTCGCAGCAAACATTCCTTTACTTTGCAATAGCCATCATTTGGGTTCATTGCAAAGAAAAAACAAACAAACACATGCCCTCCCTGTGTTTGCAAAACTAGCAATGGTGTGTGCACAGGGGTGAATTATGAAAAGTATTGACTCCACTTTCCAATGACAATGTAGCAACAAAACAAAACAAAAAAATAGCACCAATGGGTTAAAAGAAATAAGAAACAAGATGCAAAGCATATAAACGTTCTCCCAGTTTATCTTGAATACGCGTGAGATATTCCATAAAGAGGAAAAACCGTTTTGGCCCATTATAGCCGTTTGTAACAGCTACTCTGGTAAACATCGGCCATCATCTGTGACCCGTAATGAACATACCAACAAATTTTCAGAAAGATCGGCCATGTACTTTCTGGGATTTTCCATAACGAAGAAAATGGTTATGGGCCGTTATAGCCATTAGTAACCCATCAGGCATTATGCGTAAACCATACTGAACATGCCTACGAAATTTTAGAGAGATTGGCCTAGTACTTTCTGAGATATTCCATAAAGAAGGAAAACCGTTATCGGCCGTTATGGCCGTTAGTAACGGCTATAACGGTAAAATAACACATCGGGCATCATCCTGGACCCATAATGAACATACTTACACATTTTCAGAAAGATCGGCCCTGTAGTTTTGTCTGGAGCGAGTGGAACACATTTTGACCATGGACGGACACACACACACACACACACACAGACAGCATTTCTTCGTTCCCATTCTAAAGTACTCCCTGTTCTATAAGAACTGGGAGTACAAAAACAAAACAAAACAAAAACAATATGCAAAGCATATAAACGTACTCCCAGTTTATCCCGAATACGTTTGAGATATTCCATAAAGAGGAAAAGCCGTCTTGGCCTGGTGTAACCGTTAGTGATGGCTATTCTGGTAAACATCGGCCATCATCTGTGACCTATAATGAACATACTTACAAATTTTCAGAAAGATCGGCCAAGAACTATCTGAGAAGAAAATCATTATGGGCCATTAGTAACGGCTATGACAGTAAACGTAAACATTGGGCATCATCCGTGACCCATAATGAACATACCTACAAATTTTCAGAAATATCGGCCACGTACTTTCTGAGATATTCCATGAAGAAGAAAAACCGTTAGGGGCCGTTATAGCCGTTAGTAACGGCTATAATGGTAAACTGAAACATTAGGCATCATCCATAACCCATATTGAATACACCTACAAATTTTCTGAAAGATCGGCCACGTACTTTCTGAGATACTCCATAAAAAAGAAAAACTGTTATGGGTCGTTATAGCCGTCAGTAACGGCTATAACGGTAAACTAAAACGTCGGGCATCATCCGTGACCCATAATGAACATACACATTTTCAGAAAGATCGGCCAAGTACTTTCTGAGACATTCCATATAAAAGAAAATCCGTTATGGGCCGTTATAGCCGTTAGTAACGGCTATAACGGTAAACTAAAACATCGGGCATCATCCGTGACCCATAATAACATACCTGCTAATTTTCAGAAAGATTGACAAAGTGCTTTCTGAGATATTCCATAAAGAAGAAAAACCGGTAAGCAAACACATCAAGCATCATCCGTAACCCATAGTGAACATACCTGCTAATTTTCACAAAGATCGGCCAGGTACTTTCTGGTATATTCCAAATAGAAGATAAACCGTTACAGGCCCTTACAGCCGTAAGTAATAGATATAACGGTAAACTAAAACATCGGGCATCATCCGTGACCCATAATGAACATACCTGCTAATTTTCACAAAGATCAGCCAAATACTTCCTGAGATATTCCATGAAGAAGAAAAACCGTTACAGACTGTTACAGCCGTTAGTAACAGCTATAACGGGGTAAACTAAAAGATCGGGCATTATCCGTGACCCATAATGAACATACCTGCTAATTTTCACAAAGATCCGCCAAGCACTTTCTGAGATATTCCATAGAGAAGAAAAACCGTTACAAGCCGTTACAGCCGTTAGTAACGGCTATAACGGTAACCTAAAACATCGGACATTATTCGTGACCCATAATGAACATATCTACAAATGTTCAGAAAGATCGGCCAAGTGCTTTCTGAGATATTCCATAAAGAAGAAAACCAGTTACAGGCCGTTACAGCCGTTAGTAACGGCTATAACGGTAATCTAAAACATCGGGCATCATCCGTGACCCATAATGAACATACAAATTTTCAGAAAGATCGGCCCAGTAGTTTTGTCTGGAGCGAGTGGAACACATTTTGACCACAGATGGATGGACGGACGGACGGACGGACGGACGGACGGACGGACGGACGGACGGACACACACACACACACACACACACACACACACACACACACACACACACACACACACACACACAGCATTTCTTCGTTCCCATTGTAAAGTACACCCTGTTCTATAAGAACTGGGAGTACAAACAAGATGCAAAGCATATAAACGTACTCCCAGTATTCCAAATCAATTATAAATCGGCCAAGTACTTTCTGAGATAAATAACGGCAAAATAACGGTTTTAACGGTTATTTAACCGATGTGCACTTTTGAAACTGGTATTTTAGTCCTCACTGGGCTAAAGCCTATGTACCTACCAAATTTCATACAGATCGGACAATATGTCAAGAATAACGGTTTTTAACGGTCAAATTTTGAAACACTATATGGAAGTGCCATTTGTGTGTGACAACCTTTCTGTATACTAAATTTCCTTAAAATCCACCAATATGTAACAAATAACGGCAAAATAACCATTTTAACGGTTATATAGCCGATGTACACTTTTGAAACTGGTATTTTAGTCATCACTGAGCTAAAGCCTATGTACATACCGAACTTCATCCAAATCGGACAATATGTCAAGAGTAACGGTTTTTAACAGTCAAATTGTGAAACACTATATAGAAGTGCCATTTCTGTGTGATAACCTTTCAGTATACTGAATTTCATTAAAATCCACCTATATATAAGAAATAACGGCAAAATAACGGTTTTTAACTTGTTTAATCGATTTTTAGCGTTACATCACTTACATGTGGAAAGAGGCTCCGATTTGTCACAAGATCATCCAAACCACTTATAAATCGGCCAAGTACTTTCTTAGATATTCCATAAACAAGAAAACCGTTTTGGGCCGTTATAACCGATAGTAACGGCTATTCTGGTCAAATAAAACATTGGGCATCATCCATGACCCTTAGTGAACATACCTACAAATTTTCAGAAAGATGGGTCAAGTACTTTTTTGAGATATTCCATAAAGAAGAAAACCGTTACAGGCCGTTACAGCGGTTAGTAACGGCTATAACGGGGTAAACTAAAACATCAGGCATCATCCGTGACCCATAATGAACATACCTGCTAATTTTCACAAAGATCGGCCGAGTACTTTCTGAGATATGCCATAAAGAAGAAAAACCGTTACAGGCTGTTACAGCCATTAGTAACGGCTATAACGGTAAACTAAAACATCGGGCATCATCCGTGGCCCATAATGAACATACCTACAAATTTTCAGAAAGATTGGTCCAGTAGTTTTGTCTGGAGCGAGTGGAACACATTTTGACCACGGACACACACACACACACACACACACACACACACACACACACACACACACACACACACACACACACACACACACACAGCATTTTTCGTTCCCATTCTAAAGTACTCCCTGTTCTATAAGAACTGGGAGTACAAAAAGCACAAGAGAGACTGACACCCTCTGATTTTTCGTCCAGTCCCAAACCATCAGAATATCGACCCTTCACATCAATGTCTAAAATGATGACCCTCCCTACAAGATGTGATTGGCCTCTGTTGTGGCAGTCTCTCACACCTGAGCTTTACGGGCTTTGCCTTTTCTTATTATGTTTTAAGTGTTTTGCGTGTTTGCCTGTGTTTTTATTCGTTTGTTTGTTTTTAGCAAAAACACTCTGATTTATTTGACAGATGAGAAAATGTGAGCTAATCTCTCTCTCTCTGTGTCTCTGTCTGTGTCTCTGTCTCTCTCTCTCTCTCTCTCTCTCTCTCTCTCTCTCTTCTCTCTCTCTGTGTGTGTCTGTGTCTCTGTCTCTCTGTGTCTCTGTCTCTCTCTGTCTCTCTGTCTCTCTCTCTCTCTCTCTCTCTCTCTCTCTCTCTCTCTCTCTCTCTCTCTCTCTCTGTTGTACAGGTTTTCTCTTGGGTTTGTTCAGAAACAATTTTCATTAAATCGTAAATTTTATGTTGCATTTATTGACTTTGAAAAGGCCTTTGCCTCCATCAACAGGAAGCTTTTGTGGACTATATTATTAAAACAAGATGCAAAGCATATAAACGTACTCCCAGTTTATCCTGAATACGCGTGAAATATTCAAAAAAGAGGAAAAACCGTCTTGGGCTGGTGTAACCGTTAGTAATGGCTATTCTGGTAAACATCGGCTATCATCTGTGACCTATAATGTACATACTTACAAATTTTCAAAAAGATCGGCGAAGTACTTTCTGAGATTTTCCATAAAGAAGAAAACCACTATGGGAGGTTAGCAACGGCTATAACGGTAAACTTAAACATCAGGCATCATCCGTGACCCATAATGAACATACCTACACATTTCTGAGATATTCCATAAAGAAGAAAAACCGTTACAGGCCGTTATAGCCGTTAGTAACGGCTATAACGGTAAACTAAAACATCGGGCATCATCCGTGACCCATGAAGAATATAGCTGCTAATTTTCACAAAGATCGGCCACGTACTTTCTGAGATATTCCATGAAGAAGAAAAATCGTTAGAGGCCGTTACAGCCGTTAGTAACGGCTATAACAGTAAAAAACATCGGGCATTATTCGTGACCCATGAATAACATACCTACACATCTGCAGAAAGATCGGCCAAGTACTTTCTGAGATATTCCATAAAGAAGAAAAACTGTTACAGGCCGTTACAGTCGTTAGTAACGGCTATAACGGTAAAGTAAAACATCGGGTATCATCCGTGACCATTATGAACATGCCTGCTAATTTTCACAAAGATCGGCCAAGTACTTTCTGAGATATTCTATAAAGAAGAAAAACCGTTACAGGCCGTTACAGCCGTAAGTAATGGCTATAACGGTAAACCAAAACATCGGGCATCATCCGTGACCCATAGTAAACATGCCTGCAAATTTTCAAAAAGATCGGCCCAGTAGTTTTGTCTGGAGCGTGTGGAACACATTTTGACCACGGACGGACACACACACACACACACACACACACACACACACACACACACACACACACACACACACACACACACACACACGGCATTTCCTCGTTCCCATTCTAAAGTAATCCCTGTTCTGTAAGAACTGGGAGTACAAAAATGGTGTCAGAGGGAAATTATTTGGCTGTATTAGAGCCATGTACAAAGTTGTTAAGACTAGGTTAAGAAGTGGCTCCAATCTGACAGATTATATTAATTGTTCTGCTGGGGTAAGGCAAGGTGATGTTTGTAGTCCTGTGCTATTTTCTATATTCATTAATGAGCTTGCCATTGAGGTTATCAATAATGG
>CM065741.1:5305818-5395818 GCA_033310375.1 Conus canariensis
TCATTTTTCCACACAAAGTTTTCACATATTCTCTCTTATTAGGATATCCACGTTCAGATATGCCTTTTACATTCATTCTGAATTCTAACGGCATGTGATCAGATTCGATCCGTTCACTCACACAAAATGCACAGGAAGTATTCACAATATCAAAAAGATCGTATGATGCAACAAAATAATCGTTCACACTGCTGCCAGAATCACAAATATATGTACATAACCCCTCCTTATCCCCATTACATACACCGTTGAATAGGAATAACCCCAAAGCTACACACATATTCAACAAAGATTGACCATAAATATTTATACCCTTATCTTTTGAGAATCGTTTGATTTTTCTTGATGAAATTTATCAAACCATGAAAACTGTGCAAATTCATCAGTAATATCCACAGAAACATCAGCTGTTCTTCAATTGAAATCACCACATATCAAAGCTGACATATCATCATGTAAACTAAGCGCTTCAAACTATCTTCTATCTGACTAGTTCCATTATCAATATTAGAAAAAAAACATAGTATGGTGATCCTTCTGGAGGAACATAGCAACACACATACAACACATTGTTTGGCAAATGGAACAAATTGTTATCGATGATAAACATCAAAACATTATCAAAATTTGAATCGAGTTTCTTCACGTATGTTAAAGATTATTTCTAATCAAACATATTACACCACTTGATCTTCTTCCATGTTCTGTGAATTTAAGAGCAGGGTTAATGAAGACAGTGTGTTCAGGAAAAACTGTAGACTGAAATTCTGCAAGAAAAGTTTCCACTAAGCAAACAAAATCAAAAGACGACACATAATTGATAAAATGATGGCCGGAAATCTTAGAAAATAAACCGCTAACATTCCAATGCAAGAATGAATACTTTCTGCGATTGATCGACATGTTCGAAAAGCCACTATCTTGACTGCGTGCACTTGGGACCCCACTGCACAAACACATTTTTTTTTACTGCAGTGTTTACATCCAAACATATTATTCAAGGGTGCGCTTGCACTGACAACGGCAGCACAGTCAGGTGACGACCTGCCTGACATACGGATAGGCGAACAGTGTCAGCTTTCCCGACTACACTTTCACGTACTGAACCGCGTTCAGCTAACTCCGTCCCCACAGCCGGTGTTAACCTTACACTTTCTGCCCTCGAATTTTTACCTAGCTTGTTGGGGTGGCGCACTACACTGTGTCCAGAACTAATGTGAGGCCAGCCGTGTCCCTATGGCGATTCAACTACGTTGTCATTATTACCAAGAATAAACCTCTTGCCATCAATGAGCAGATGATCGCAAATCATTGTGGCTCTTTTCTGTTGCTTCCTGGCTTCCTTCAGATGAGGGGAAAGTTTCCTTCTGATTTCCCTAACCCGTTGTGAAAAGTCTTCGCCGATGAATATGTTCGTTCCTTTTAATTTCTGTTTTGCCTTCAATAACTTTACCTTGTCTTTGTAAAAAGTACATCTGGCTATAATGGGTGAATTTTCCTTTGAATCTATACGATGGACCCTGTCGAAAGAAAAATCATCTGTAAGTTCTAATGTGTCCATGATCATATCCTTCAACAAACCCTCACAGTTTTCTGCTGCCTCATTTCTGTGCCTTACAATGCCATGAACGATGATGTTTTTACGTTTGGGGAGAGAGAGAGAGAGAGAGAGAGAGAGAGAGAGAGAGAGAGAGAGAGAGAGAGAGAGAGAGAGAGACAGACAGACAGACAGACAGATAGACAGATAGAGACAGAGACAGAGAAATCTGGAGGTTGGCAGTAACTCTATGAAAGAAGTTTAAAATATATATAATATATATATATATATATATATATATATATATATATATATATATACTAACATGGGCATTAACCATTCAGTTTCTTTTGATGAAAACACAACAGAAGTGATCTAAACATGCTGTATATCCGACGGTATTTTGACCTGTACTGTTCAGCTACTTGGTAAAGGTGTGTGTGTGTGTGTGTGTGTGTGTGTGTGTGTGTGTGTGTGTGTGTGTGTGTGTGTGTGTGTGTGTGTGTGGGGGTGTGCGCGCGCGCGCGGCGCGCGTGTGTGTGTGTGTGTGTGTGAACCATCTGCTCTGTCTCTCGCCTTTGTGTGTGTGTGTGTGTGTGTGTGTGTGTGTGTGTGTGTGTGTGTGTGTGTTGTGTGTGTGTGGTGTGTGTGTGTGTGTGTGTGTGTGATTCGTCTGCTGTGCCTCTCGCCTTTGTGTTGTGTGTGTGTGTGTGTGTGATGTTGTGTGTGTGTGTGTGTGTGTGTGTGTTGTGTGTGTGTGTGTGTGTGTGTGTGTGAATCGTCTGCTCTTTCTCTCGCCTTATGTGTGTGTGTGTGTGTGTGTGTGTGTGTGTGTGTGTGTGTGTGTGTGTGTGTGGTGTGAATCGTCTGCTCTTCTCTCGCCTTATGTGTGTGTGTGTGTGTGTGTGTGGTTGTGGTGTGTGTGTGTGTGTGTGTGTGTGTGTGCGTGCGTGCGTGGTGTGGCGTGCGTGCGTGCGTGCGTGTGTGTGTGTGTGTGTGTGTGTGTGTGTGTGTGTGTGTGTGTGTGTGTTGTGTGTTTGTGTTGTCCTCCAGCCTCTCTCTCTCTTTCTTTTCTTTTCTTTTTCTTATTGTTTAACAGTGGGGCGTCCATCCTATTAAGGTTTTTTTTTCCACTGTCAGTTTCGTTTCTGAAAGTAATTCAAACTCACCATGCGTTGTGCGTGTGTGTGTGTGTGTGTGTGTGTGTGTGTGTGTGTGTGTGTGTGTGTGTGTGTGTGTGTGTGTGTGTGTGTGTGTGTGCGTGCGCGCGCGCGCGCGCGCGTGTGTGTGTGTGTGTGTGTGGTGTGTGTGTTGTGTGTGTTTTCGTTTTCAACAGATGGACATTCACTTGCTGATCTTTGTGTTTTAACGTTTGATACAAAGCGTCAGGGTTTATTCATGTAGTAATGTGTGGTGCACTGACACTTTCATTCTGCTATGATTGCTGAGAGTGTACTTTTAATCACATGAAGACCTGTCAAGGTAAACACTACTGCACACAGAGAGTCCTAGAGAGTCAGATTGCATGCAGAGTGAAACGAAATGAGAAAGTGTCACAGACGGCCCTGAAAATGCCGGAACTTCATCCAGCGATTGATTTGTTGGCTTTCAGGGTCGATGCGCAATGATCTCAGAATGGCTCCTACTAACTTCAGAGTTTGACGCTTTCCCCACCTCGTCAAAGAGTTTTACACGGGACGTTTACCATGTTTGGCTTCTTTGTTAAAAAAAAAAAATCAGTTTGTTTACACAAAAGTTGCTATTATTCCACCGCAGTCACGCATGAGGACACTGTTTTTGTAGACACACAGGCATTCCAGATAATCACTGCAATAGTCGCCGCAGAACCTAGTTCTACAAATGCTTGCAGATCTGTCAACAAAAAAAAACGAGAGAGAGAGAGAGAGAGAGAGAGAGAGAGAGAGAGAGAGAGAGAGAGAGAGAGAGAGAGTTTACAATGATCAAGCCACGCAAACACTCCCTTCTCTTCTGCTGCTTCAGAAATATCTTTTGGAGCTAATGAGGGGAAAAAAATGAGAGACTGAAAAAGGCGACATTTTTCTCACAACGTCAAGATTGCATGAAAACAAGATTTTCAAAACAAACTCACAGGAGTATGTAAGCTAGTTGTAGATTTTAATGGATCACTGTGCAAGAAACATCTATATCTTTAAACATTTCTATTGGTTTATGCAAACACACACACACACACACACACACACACACACACACACACACACAACAACAAACACACACACACGCATGCACGCACGCACGCACGCGCGGCGCGCGCGGCGCGCGCGCGCACACACACACACACACACACACACACACACACACACACACACACCCAAAACACCGCAAAAAAATTGTTTCACTGTTTTACAGACTTAGGTTAAACGCTTTCAAAACAAAGTTCATAAAAAACGCCCAATGTGTGTGCGGGGCTGTTGATAGTTGTACAACAACACATATTTTGTACTTTTGTCCTTATTTTGAATCAGCTCTATCAAAATTCAGAAAGATTAATCTAAATGCATTTTCCAAGAACCTGTATTTCTTTTGAACTTTGTTCAGAACTTAATGATAAGTCCAGTCGGCTCGTTTTTATGATTTCTGCGTATTTTAGACTGTTTTGTTTTGACTGTTGCAATTTGATTTGTTAATGTTGATTTTTGCTAAGGATTGTTCTTATGTCGTATTTCCACTAATATTTAACACACACACAGGCACACACACGCGCGCGCACACACACACATGCACACACACACACACACACACACACAAACACCACACACACACACACAAGCAAGCACGCATGCATACTACACACTCATACACATATACAAGTAAACACTCACTTCCTGTCTAATATCACTTTAAAGTGAAAAGACGTTAAATCGAACAACAACAACAACACACACACACACACACACACACACACACACACACACACACACACACACACACACACACACACACAACACCAATTTGCAACTCATCACACAAATACAATGATAATAATAGCACAGATAATGTTAGTCAGATACCACAGATGAGACCAGCGTGTTGGGCTAATACTCAACGCCCCCCTCCCTCCACCCCCCCACACCCCGCCCCTTCTCCCCAACGAAAAGAAAAAATATGAACAAACAGACAAAACATAGCAAGATATGAAAGCGTTCTAACGATCTAATTACAGACAAAGAGATACCAAATTATCATGTGAGAAAACAAAAACTGTCAACAATGTCGTCCAATTAAAAAAAATCATTGACTAAATGCATGTGCAATATATGATACTTTACTTTTTTTTTTATTTCATTCAAAGTTGAAAACAACTGCAAAGGATTTAGATACATAATGTACACCCTAAGTAAAGCAGCAGATAATAAGAAAAAAAATACCAGACTGCTATAAATAAGCATATGTAGGATATATTTGATCAGAAAAGCATGGATGGAATAGACATACATCAAGCATCTTAATGAGCTTTACTAAGTACGTTATTGTTATTGTAATGGTATGTATTACTGAATCAAACAAAGCTTCCAGCCTTTTGTGGTAATAAAAGATCTTTTTTCTTCTTCCCAGCTGCACCCAGCTGACCTGCACTCCGTGCTCGAGCATCGATGAGGGAGCCACCACTTTGGTGTTGACAATAGTGAGGCAAGTGAAGATATTGTATGATTAGTGATTCGTTTCGATGTTTTCATTTGCGCTTGCTTTTGATTTGAAACATGCGATAATACACCTCGCCCCTCTCCCAATATAAACTGTTTGTAAGATAGACCGAGTTAGCGAATGCCCTTCTTTGGAATGATGTCTGGCACAACATTCTTCAAACAGTCTCTGTTTTTGTTTTTAAACATCTTTATTAACTTTTTGTAATGTTTGTTTTTTTTACAGTGGAGAAGGAAAAGAAAACCCCCAAAATAAAAAAACAAAAACAAAATATACAAACAATTGAACATCACCTCCCTACCTACCTACCCTCCCTTCTTCAAACAGTCTTTGTCAATGAAACGGTTTGCCACCCCGTCCCTCCAACTACAGTCCTCATCAATCATGCAGTTGTCACCTCATCCCTCCAACTACAGTCCTCATCAATCATACAGTTGTCACCTCATCCCTCCAACTACAGTCCTCATCAATCATACAGCTGTCACCTCATCCCTCCAACTACAGTCCTCATCAATCATACAGCTGTCACCTCATTCCTCCAACTACAGTCCTCATCAATCATACAGCTGTCACCTCATCCCTCCAACTACAGTCCTCATCAATCATACAGCTGTCACCTCATCCCTCCACTACAGTCCTCATCAATCATACAGCTGTCACCTCATCCCTCCAACTACAGTCCTCATCAATCATACAGCTGTCACCTCATCCCTCCAACTACAGTCCTCATCAATCATACAGCTGTCACCTCATCCTTCCAACTACAGTCCATCAATCATAACTGTCACCTCATCCCTCCAACTACAGTCCTCATCAATCATACAGCTGTCACCTCATCCCTCCAACTACAGTCCTCATCAATCATACAGCTGTCACCTCATCCCTCCAACTACAGTCCTCATCAATCATACAGCTGTCACCTCATCCCTCCAACTACAGTCCTCATCAATCATACAGCTGTCACCTCATCCCTCCAACTACAGTCCTCATCAATCATACAGTCTGTCACCACTCCCTCCAACTACAGTCCTCATCAATCATACAGTCTGTCACCTCATCCCTCCAACTACAGTCCTCATCAATCATACAGTTGTCACCTCATCCCTCCAACTACAGTCCGGCCTCATCAATCATACAGCTGTCACCTCATCCCTCCAACTACAGTCCTCATCATCATACAGCTGTCACCTCATCCCTCCAACTACAGTCTCATCAATCATACAGTTGTCACCTCATTCCTCCCACTACAGTCCTCATCAATCATACAGCTAACATCTCATCCCTCCACCGACAGTCATCATCAATCATACAACTGTCACCTCATCCCTCCAACTGCAGTCCTCATCAATCATACAACTGTCATCGCATCCCTCCACTACAGTCCTCATCAATCATACAGCTAACATCTCATCCCTCCACCGACAGTCATCATCAATCATACAGCTGTCATCTCATCCCTCCAACTACAGTCCTTACCAATCATACAGCTGTCACCTCATCCCTCCAACTACAGCCCTATCAATCATACAGCTGTCATCTCATTCTTCCAACTACAGTCCCATCATCATACAGCTGTCACATCATCTCTCCAACTACAGTCTCAATCAATCATACAGCTGTCACCTCATCCCTCCAACTACAGTCCTCATCAATCATACAGCTGTCACCTCATCCCTCCAACTACAGTCCTCATCAATCATACAGTGTCACCTCATTCCTCCAAATACAGTCCTCATCAATCATACAGCTGTCATCTCATCCTCCATACGTCCTCTACAACACGTACATCCCTCATCGTCTATCAAATCATACAGCTGTCATCTCATCCCTCCAACTACAGTCCTCGTTAATCATACAACCGTTGACCACGCCTTCTAAATACAGTCATTATAATAATGCATACTAACGCTGGCACACGCCTTCTAAATACAGTCGATATCATAAAATCCTATACAGCTGTCACCAGCCTTCTAAATACAGTCGTCATAAATCTACAGCTGTCACCACGCCTTCTAAATACAGTCGTCATAAATCCTACAGCTATCACCACGCCTTCTAAAAGAGTCCTCATGAATCGTACAGCCTATGGTTACGTCCCTCCAGACACAGTTTTACTGAATCGTAGAGCTCGTGCCACGTCCCTCCTACTGCTGCCTCTACAAATCTGCAGGCACTGAAGGACGTCAGGTCCGTCATGGACAGGAGTAAGTGGTGGTGGATGGTGAAACTGATTCAGGACTGTAGTATTTCCTCACCGCTTCCTTTCAGAGCACATCTTGAATCAAATATGGCAAAGGTGCAGACAACTGTAATGCAGGTCAGCAAATCTGAACGAAACTCACAGAGTTGAATCTCTGATATTGAATGAAACTCAGCTATGTGGTCCCTGACTTGCCGTCAGAGCCAAACGGATACCAAATGTTTGGCCATGAGCTGGCCACGGCTGAAATATCCCATGTCGTGTAATGGGGTTGGACACCTTGACTTTTGGTCGTCCGCCCGCGGTGTGAACTGGTGTGTAACGTCGACTGTAGGAAGAAAGTAAACTAAGAAGGAAGGAAGGAAGGAAGGAAGGAAGGAAGGAAGGGAGAAAGAAAGAAAGAGAACAAACTAAAAAGAAAGACAGAAAGACAGGAAAAAAGAAAGAAAGAAAGATAGAGAACCAACTGGATCGAATACACATTGACAGTATGAACCGTAGCTCAACAATTAGGAGAAATGGCGAAAGTGCCAAAATTGCTGTCCCTTTTGTTCGTTCTCTCTCTCTCTCTCTCTCTCTCTCTCTCTCTCTCTCTCTCTCTCTCCTCTCTCTCCTCTCTCTCTCTCTCTCTCTCTCTCCAGTCATTAACTTGAAATACGTTTGTGGAACTCTGTGCACAGAAGCACTTTCATGGAAGCGAAGAGGAAATCTTCCATATAGTGTAGATCGTCCGGCATTATGAAACTAGTCCATATTAGCCGACCAATTCTTTTGAGGTTTTCCTTAATCCATTCGTGCAGTGCTCTTGTTTGCTTTTTGGAGAATGTCCTTTTTGCTCGTATGAAGGCAGGTCTTGCAAACAACAACAACAACAACAACAACAACGACGACGACAATAACAACAACAACAACAAACAACAACAACAACAACAACAACAATGAAATGAATAAGGAAGACTAAAAACAAAAACAAAAACAAAAGAAAAAAAACACAAGAAAGACTGACACCCTCTGAGTTTTTGTCCAGTCAAAAACCATCGGAATATCGGCCCTTCACATCAATGTCTATATTGATGACCTTCCCCACAAGATGTGATTTGCCTCTGTTGTGGAGTCTCTCACACCTCAGCTTTAAGGGCTTTGCCTTTTCTTATTATGTTTTAAATGTTTTGCGTGTTTGCTTGTGTTTTTATTCGTTTGTTTGATTTTTAGTAAAAATACACTGATTTATTTGACAGATGAGAAAATGAGCGCTAATCTCTCTCTCTCTCTCTCTCTCTCTCTCTCTCTCTCTCTCTCTCTCTCTCTCTCTCTCTCTCCTCTCTCTCTCTCTCTCTCTGTGTGTGGACGCCCGCTCCACAGCTTTATTTTTCCGTCCTGAATGAGGCACTTAGTGAAAGGGCAAACAAACAAGGCTTTATACATTTGTAATCCAATATTTTTGTTGCTGTAGTCTGAGCAGAGGCATGTATCAAACTTGTGTACTACTTAACTATGGAAAATTAACTTCCCAGAAAGTGATGACGTCATTTTTGCACAATATTGTGTGTGTTGTCATTGTTCTAATATTGCCTGACCACTTGCGTACAAGCTTTCATGCCGCATCTACGTTATCTACAGGAAAATAAACCCAGTCGAGTTTGGTATTAAAAGAATTGTTGGGAATTCGCCAATTCAGTCATCTCAATAGCGCAGATATATTACATTTTTCATGACAATAACTAATTATCAAACCTATAGCCCCATTTGTAATGGCCGCTCAACCTTGCCGAACACATTGCTGCCAGACCAGCTATGCACAGATGACATGCAGTTGGCCGAATACAGTGCAGTTAGCTGGCTGGTGGGGAGCGGCCTGCAGAAAACACCCCTTTCCCTGACCTGCATTCACAGCTTGGCCTCTGCAGCTGTAAACTCCCCTGCGACTCAAAACTAAGTAACTTGCTCTGAACAGCCGTGGCTCGCGTGCGCGCATGTGTGTGTGTGTGTGTGTGTGTGTGTGTGTGTGTGTGTGTGTGTGTGTGTGTGTGTGTGTGTGTGTGTGTGAGAGAGAGAGAGAGAGAGAGAGAGAGAGAGAGAGAGAGAGTCCACACATATGAGTGATTGGACATACTCTGTCGATGTATTCAGATTCGTGTCAATACATGAACGTGAAAATTATTTGCCTTCCCTTGACAGTGTTTTGTCTTGTGTACCTGTCGGTTTTATGTTTTTTTTTCAAAAAACAGTGTAAGTTGTTGGTATAAACATATTATGTTCCTACATACAAAGACTGATCGATCAGTGAAAACCTTTAATGTGCAAAGAAGTGCTATTTTCACGTTATCAAACCAAAAATGAAAAATACCTGTTGTTTTGATTTGTAAACCAACGTCACTTTTCCATAGGGTCGCACGAAGGACTGTTAAACTGAAGACTTGTTAAAACTTTTTCAGTTCATATTACGGAGCTGGAATACTGAACGCTTTGAAATCGATGCGACGAAGTACAGAAATAATAGCGGAGACCAGCCTGCTGTTTGTGCTAAGATGAATATGTGTAACAGACGGCAGAAAGGATTTCCCTACCCTCATAAATCACAGGACAAAAGAGTAAATGATTTGAAACGGAAATTAAAAGCCATTAGTCAAATGTATGACGGCACACACACACACACACACACACACACACACACACACACACACACACACACACACACACACTCGCACACACCCCTCACAAACACACACACACACACACACACACACACACACACACGCACGCACGCACGCACGCACGCATACACACGCACGCACGCACGCACGCACGCACACACACACACACACACACACACACACACATGAATGAATGAATGAATGAATGAAAGAAGAGAGAGAGAGAGAGAGAGAGAGAGAGAGAGAGAGAGAGAGAGAGAGAGAAGAAGAGAGAGAACGCGAATGCGAATCGTGCGAACGTTTAATGCATATAGGCCATAGGCATCTTGCACAACGGTAATGGGAAATATTGGGGAAGGGAGTGGGTAGATGGCGGGAAAACAACAGCACGTACATACAAAATCACACCTTCTGATATACACATATACTTTCAAAGTAAATAGCCTTAGCTCAGATATGATTTCATTCATTCAACATAACTATCCTGATCAAGAAGTTCATCATAACTCCGAATATGAGCGTTCTGACTTGGAAGAAGAAAAGACACCACACTTCTACAACTCGTCTTATTACAAAAGCTATATCTAACTGAAGACTATTACATATTTCAAAGGCAGTTAACTGTTTCTTGTCTACGCTTAAGTGAGTGAAATATGTATTTTGCCACTGCACGAGATAATTGTTTATCTACACAATTCAAAAGAATTTGTAACGGAACATTAAGATAGAGACCAAGAAACATGTCTCTTAAATCAGTATACAAAGGACATACAAATATAAGATGTTTTTCATCCTCGTGCACATTCAAACAATATGGGCAAAATCTTGCGACAGGATTTTCACAATATCGCTCGGTATTGTTTCTTAGATGGAGTACCCTAAGTCTTGTCTGTGTCAAAGCCACTCTAAAGCAAAAGATGTCCAGAAACTCAAAGTAATGACTAATTCCGAAACCACACTGTAAAGATCTGTACAAGACATATCTGTTTTTATCCCGAATTGATGCCAACCATTTTTGAACATACATGTCAAATAGCCTTTGTTTGGAAATCGGTGAAAACACTCTTACGTCATCCACACCTTGCTATAGCCATACATAATTAAATCCGGTGTTGCCTAGAATTTCTCTGATCCCTGTTACCTAGCATCTTATTCCCTGATCATCAAGATTTGCTTGCTTAAAATAAGCCTGTTTAGGTAATCTATTCAAGCCCATGTCTAATAATCTAAACCAATATTTCAATGCTTTCATGTATGAATTTATGTATAAGGGATGCCTGCTTAATTCTGAATATACAAGTTTATTAGCTGTTTTAAGTGGAACGCCAAGGAATCTTTTGCAGGCTAACAAGTGTACTTTCTCAATGTGCTCTAAACGTTGCAGACCCCATATTTCCGCTGAGTACAGTAGAATTGGCTAGATTTTGGAATCAAAGATTTTGAAGAGTACTTCCCAAGACATTTCTTTGCAATTGTTAAACGCACGGCACAGAAGAGAAAGTGCTTTCTTTGCCTTTCTTACCATGTGTTCTATTCCAAGATTCATACTAAGCATGGTAGTAAATGTGAAACCCAAGTAACAGTAGCTGTTGACTGTCTCGATTTCTTCACCATCATAATACCATTTTTCTCGTCTGCCTAAATAGCCTCCCTTCCTGAACACCATGACTTTAGTCTTAGATTTGTTAACATCTAATCTTAACCTACAAGAACATGTTTTCAATGAGTTTAGTTGTGCTTGTAGACCACCTGGTGTAGTAGAAATTAGAGCTACATCATCTGCAAAGAGCAAAATGAAGATCTCAATAAAACTAGGAAGTAGTTGCACTCCATGGACCCCCCCCCCCCCCCCCCCCCCCCCCGTTTCATTAATGTGGTTGTCCAGTTGGTTAATGAAGAGTGAAAACAGTGTTGGACTCAGTCCACATCCTTGTCTTACACCAACAGGGCAATCAAAAACTCCGAAAAATCTCCATTGCATCGTACACATGAAATGAGACAATCATACATGGACTTCTCGTAACATAAAAATTGCCCCTGTATCCCTTCATTATACAGGGTTTGTAGTAATTTGTCATGGTGAACGGAATCAAATGCTTTTCTAAAATCCACAAAGGCAACACGAAGTTTTCGACCTTTTGAACATAAACATCTCTGGACAATAGTGTATAAATTGAATATTTGATCAGCCGTTGAATACTTGTTTCTAAAACCAGCTTGATTTTCAACAATTATATTATTTTCCTCTAGCCATGAATACAATCTCTGGTTCAGAATTGAAGTAAAGCATTTACAAGTGACATTAATCAAAGATACACCTCTATAATTATCAGGGTCGTCTATATTCCCCTTTTTGAAAATAGGCACTACAATGGCTTTCGACCATTCATGTGGATACACACCATTATCAAACGTTTTGTTAAATAACACAGTGAGAAAGTTAACAATAGTTTGACCTGCTGTTTCCAGCATTTCTCCAATAATGCCATCAGTACCACTTGCTTTTCCCTTTTTAATTTTCTTCAGTGCTTTTTCTACTTCGTGGTACGTGATGACCCGATTCAGGGGATGCTCCTGTCCCTCTTTTATATCTGTTGGGGGATAAGTTTGGTTCACTGTATAACTTTCCTTTAAAGAAAACGTTTTTTGAAAGTGTTCAAACCAATTCTGTGTTCTTATAGTACCACTCATTCTCATTTCATTCCTCAGTCCCAAACATTTGAGACGGTTCCAGAATAAAGCTGATTTTTTAAAGTTAACACTTAGTTTTTCAGCCGTTTGCCTACGGTAACCTCGTTTTTTTACATTTCAGTAGTTTCCTGTATATTTTTCTGCTTTCCGCATAGGACAATCTCATGTTTTTACATATACATTTTTTGTTAGATTTTCTTAATTTTGTCTGTAACGTCAATTTTCCGTCATGGCATTTACATTTCCCCATCCGTTTGAACTTTCGGAGTACACGTAAGCATCTTTTACATTCCTGTTTAGCCTTTTTGCACTCCTCATCAAACCATTCAGATCTCTGAGATTGCTTCTTAGTAGACACTGTTTTCTGCATACACTTACCAGCTCTAAGCAGATATTGCATAAAACAAATCCATTGCTTAATCAACATCTTCATCAATCTGTTTCATTGCTTCCTTTAACATAGTTATACCTTCGTAGTCTTTAAGACAATCTTTATATTCTTTTTCATTGTCCACATTCCACACTATTTTTTTCTCTACCATTGTCTTTAAGGCAATTAGCATTCTGCTTAGTTTCCTCATTCATGACCTTTGTGTACAATGTTAGTTGTACGGGTAGGTGATCTGAGTCGACCAACTCTTTTACAATTAATCGTGTCTGAGAGATGAGAGGGAAAATTACATGACATCAAAAAGTAATCTTTCACGCTTGACCCTTTTTCTGACACGTAGGTACAACCAGAGTCACAATTCCATTTTGAGGTACCGTTTACAATAAAACAGTCTGCAATTTTGCACAATTCAACTAGCTGAATCCCAAAGACATTCGTTTCCATATGATCAGACTTTCTGGCAAAAGTGTTTATGTTGGTTGCAGCACTGCTGACCGTCTGCTAAAAAATGTCATCAATGTAATCAAAATTTCTATCTTCGGTGCGAGCATTTAAATCCCCACATAACAGAATAAGAAAATCTTCGAATTTCTCATACAAATACATAATACATTCATCAAGTACTTCTATACTATATCCATCAGCATTGTTTCTCCAGTAACTGGAATCATATGGTCGAATATAGGTTGAAATGAACATAACATCATAATCACAACCAAACAGCTCTTTTGATATTTTTAACACAACTACATCATAATTTTTAACTTGTATTTGGGAAATGAATTTAGAAAAAAACTTTTTGACACAAAGCAAAATTCCTCCAGAATATCTCCCCTGCTTTCACAGTTTCTGAGCTTTGGCAATAAAAGAATCATAATCTGAAAAAAAACAATTGAATCAAAATCTTCTGAAATAAAAGTTTCTGTAAACGTAATGAAATCATGGGTAGTTACAAAGTTAACAAATTCTTGATCATGTAACTTTTCATACAATCCACGCTCGTTATAATTAAAAAAAACTGACGGATCTAGACATGTTTTGACCAGACAACACATTTGAACTGTTACACAAATAGCTGTTTTCCGGGCATTTGTCCTGTTTAGAAAAAGTACCTATTGTACCCCGTGCCCCTTTCATGCACCCACTTGGATAGCATGATGCCCGGCCTGCTTGTCATTTGTCTTCTAACTGACATTCAGGAGAGGGAGCCTGTCTCTGTGTGCATTTGTCACTGCATTGTGACCCACAACCAGACCTGACTCTTTATACGCCTCCCTGATGCTACCCTGGCTGCCTGGCTAACTGATCGTCGTTTGGTACTTCCCGCTCGTGTTACCACCCTGGCTAACTTCCGCTCCTTTGCATTTGCTCGTGTTTTAGGACGAGAAAGTCTTTCTGTACCATTCTTAAAGGAATCTTTGACCCCCGCCTCGATCCGACCTTCAGCGACAGCCCACAGAGGAGGTTGATCTTCAGCTCCGCTGTCACACATGCCGAAATCATTCCTAGTTAAATCTGGAACTGACCGACGGGGCGGAATGTCAGACTGGTGATCTGGTCCCATGGTTTCTGCAGCTTCGTTTCCTCCTTTTGAGATGTCGCTGTCTTCATTTAGCAGTCCTGCCTCTCTTCCCTTCAGGGCTGACTCCTGGTTATCATCCGCACACTGAGGTGTTTTCCTGCAGTCCTGTAATATATCAGCAGCAGCCAGATCACGCTGCTCTACCTCTGGATCATAATCTTCATCACAGTTTAAGGACAGGTTTGCAAGCATCACAGTGTCTGTTTGCTGATCATTACAGGGAGGCTGCTTCCTTTCATCTCATCCTTGTTTGTTGTTTCTAACTGGAATCCTTGTTTTACATGTATTGTGTCTTCTATCCACATCATATTTTGTTTTGTTTGTAATATTTGCTGTAGTATCAGTGTCCCATGTATCTATTTTTCCACTTCTTTCATCATCAGACGATACTGACTGTCTTGAATGAAACTGTTTTTTCCTTCCCATTATGACGATTCTTCGGTGTTCCGCTCTTGAAGCGTGCTGATGAAAAGGAGAACACTGATTATCATGCCTTTAATAAGAAAAATACTCATTCATTGGGAGTCTTTTCGAGCTCGAAGAGTTTCTCAATGTTCTTTCTTTGTTCTTTGAAAACATGATATGATGTTCGACCATTTTTGACTGCTTGGCTGTAACTCACGTGTCCAGGCACTACACGTTGTTATTCACTTTTTAAAACACAACTTGATCTTCTATCGTTCATATCTCTGCTGAAGTCATCGTAGTGTCTCTGGTTCTCAGCTGAAGCCCTTGCGTCGTGGTATTCCTGGCCGTTTCCTTGTTGAAAATCAGGGTTTCTTTGCCCATAGCGAAGATCGGGGAAGTCTTTTGGGCCCAACCTTTGAGAGTATTCTTCCACCTGCAGTTTGCCCTTCCAGTAATATGCCCTCTTTCCTTGTTTGGTATGGAAGTCTATCATTTCTCTTTGTCTGGTGGTGAGTTCTGCAGAAATCCTGATGTTGTCTCTACGTAGCGATTCCCTCAGCTCTTGGTCTTGCAGAAAATGTCCAGTTTATCTGACCACCTGTGTATCTGCACAACTATCGGTCCTGGTCTGTCTGCTGAGTCATTCCATTCCCCCACTCTGAATGCCCAGTCAATATCATTGTGACTCCAGTTTCTTCCATACGAATACTGGTTCAGAACATCAATCATTACATCAGTTGCTGGAAATGTGTACGTACCCCCTTCTGGTATTCCTGTGAATCTCAAATTGCGGCTCTTCAGTTTTGCTTCATTCTGATGGACCTGTTCCTCCAATCTGTCGAGTCTTTGACTAATCAGTTCAAAATTATCGTTCATAACTGCAATAAATTCTATTGCAGTATTAATCTCAAACCTATTTCTCTCAGATGCATGTTTCAGTGAATTAATGTCGGTGTTGAGTTTTCCTATTGCGCTGTTGAATTGTTGGAGATTGTGGCTAAGCATGTTATTGAGGTTACAGGAATGTAAATTCATCATTTGCATCATCTGACTAAAACGCCAGTCCATCATCTCTACCAGATTGTCACATCCATCGCTTAACGAAGAAGTCGTCATTTTGCTCCCAGTAGTATAGTAGAAAGGAATAATGTTTCTCACACCGATGATAATTTGACAGCAGTTTTTAGTCAGATCGTGTGCCTATTTCCAACATCGCAACACGAAGAAAAGAATTCATTTAAAGCGCCTGTTTTCCTTCAGTTTGTAAACACACCGTGCTATCCCACACGCGACACTGTCAACCAGTTGAACAACTTCACTGTTCTCACACCAAGGACACGCTCATCTATCATAAATCAATCACGTGCAAGTTGTACACTTCATAGCAACACGATCCGAAGTTTGAGCTGTAATCCAAGAAATCCCCTTCTTCATTATTCTTTGTAAAACTTAATGAAGCAAATTAGCCTTGATCTTGATGAGTAATTCAGAAAGTACCCAAATCACTCCAATAACCATACCTTTCAGTTCCTTCATGCAAAAGATTGCGAGATCAACACACTCCTAATATGTTAAAATATCATTTTAAACAGACGCTCACAAATCGTGCCTGATCAGTTCGAGAGAAGAGAGAGAGAGAGGAAACTCACTAACATATAACTCCTGGTCAGATACCGGTATTTCGAAACGTGAAGTATCTACCACTGCAGATATGAAAGCTTACCTCCCCCTATGTCTTCAATCTAAGACATAAGAGCAAGCTTTGTTTATAACTGAATATTTCTTGCAGTCATTGTAACTCCAAGCTGCTCTGTAAGTTGCTGGAATGGTGCTCGGTTACTTATCCTTGGAATTTATTAGTTTATTGTTAAATATAATATATATATAATATATATATAAATATATATAATAATAATAGACCTGTACTGTTCAGCTACTTGGTAAAGGTGTGTGTGTGTGTGTGTGTGTGTGTGTGTGTGTGGTGTGTGTGTGTGTGTGTTGTCCTCCAGCCTCCAATCTTTTCCCCATTTTTTTCTTTGCTTTTCTCTCGCTTTCTTTTCTGCTCTTTTTCTTTCTTTTTTTTTTTAACAGTGGGGCGTCCATCCAGTTAGTTTTTTCCCACTGTCGTTTGCTTTTCTGAAAGTAATTCAAACTCACCATGCATTGTGTGTGTGTGTGTGTGTGTGTGTGTGTGTGTGTGTGTGTGTGTGTGTGTGTGTGTGTGTGTGTTGTGTGTGTTTTAAGAGATGGACATTCAGTTGCACATCTTTGTGTTTAACGTTTGATACAAAGCGTCAGGGTTTATTCATGTGCTAATGTGTAGTGCACTGACATGTTCATTCTACCATAATTGCTCTGAGTGTACTTTTAATCACATGAAGACCTGTCAAGGTAAACATTACTGCAGACAGAGTCCTAGAGAGTCAGATTGCATGCAGAGTGGAAACGAAATGAGAAACTGACGGCCCTGAAAAAGCCAGCGATTGATTTGTACGCTTTCAGGGTCGATACGCAGTGATCTCAGAATGGCTCCTACTAACTTCAGATTTTGACGCTTTTCCCAGCTCGTCAAAGAGTCTTACACGGGACGTTTTCTCCTTTCAGCATGATGGCGCAGACTTTCTTTAGAAGGTGAAAAGGTCCAGGCCACTAGGAGAAAATCTTCTGCCAGAATGGCCGACGCCACCAATGCTGCAACGATTGATGACAGCACCACCAGTGCATCTGCCATGACAAACCTGGGTGCTCATGTTGCCATCACCACCAGATGCAGTCCACAACGTCATCAAACGGAAACGTTTGAAACTACTCTGCAATTTCCCTCAGAAGAAGACAAACAAGAACTGTCAGAAGAGGCCACGATCTGATGATGAGCTCTGGGAGAAACGAACGCCAGTTATTTACAGCTTACGATTCTTACAAAACAAGCGGGAACCGTTCATAGAAAACTTCTTCATTCTGTGTTAGAGACACAGGAATTTTCTTCCAGATTAGTGTGATTCCGAAGTCAACTATAGCTCAGATGACATTGCCACATGTTCTCTATCAGCTTACTTGACTTCCACTGATCCCCAGACTATAGGAAACCGTATGTAGAGTTACGAATAATGTGCTTCATACAGACCATTGCAGCCGCGTAGCCGAACTACCTGGTAAGTATTTTGGCTAAAAGCTTGGCCAGTCGGCAAGATGTACAGGCCATGAACTTTAAGACACCGTTTGTTGACAGACCAATGAGACGAATCGTTCGCATTTTGAATGTTGATAACAACAATGTCTCAACAATCTAGCTGGATTCAATAGCAGTGTGTTAAAAAAATCGAACTTGGGATTCGTTTAAACCAGTTGAACTTACGGAATTCATAAATAAAGGACTGCACATTGTAGCGCATTTGACAGAATGTGCACACATAACTAAACCTTTGAGAAACGTGAAAGAAGTATTAATTTCATGTGTGAAACCATACCATCATGTCGTAAAAACACATCATTACATTTATCATATTTGTGCTTTGAGAAACGGGAATATACATTTCAAAGTTTCCAGCTCACAGTACTATGTCTGCCAGCTGTTCGGCAGCATTTGACAGGGATATATCTTTGGATGTTATTCTACAATGTGCAGGCTGGTAAAGAGAAAAATTCACTCGGCACTATTGTAAACTGGCAAAAAACCCCAAAAGGCTTTAGACATAATTGAACATACGTGTCTGAAAATTTTCTAAAAGGCAAAGCTATATATATCTTTTTTTTTCTAAAACTCAAATAATAAATTCCAAACAGCGTTAGAAAAGGAAATTAAATTCAAAATGATAAAAAAAATATTTGTGAAGGCGGATAAAACCAGCAACTTTTATAAAATAGAACCTGAAGAGTACTCAAAACTTCTTGACAAAAATATTCAAAAAAATTACAGAAAGACTGACAAGGTTACATATGATCACATCCGAAAGAAAGAAAAGGAACTTGTACACCAAATGGACCTAGGAGACAGAGTAGAGACCACAGCAGCTAGAGAAGCTTTTATTACACTTAAAGATCACAAACCTAATTTCTTGAACAATCCAACATGTAGATTGATAAACCCTTCCGAATCTGAATTAGGGAAAATTAGTAAAAAAAAATCTTAGAGAAAACCATAAAAAAAATGAAAGAAAACAGTGAACTCAATCTCTGGAAAAACACATATGAAGTCATACAATGGTTAAAAAAAACTCAATAAACAAGAAAATACAGTTTTTATAACATTCGACATAGTAGACTTCTATCCATCTATAGATGAAAAACTACTTACTAAAGCTATAAAATTTGCCAACAAGTACACAGAAATATCAGGGTCAGAAATGGAAATCATTTTCCATACAAAGAAAACCTTACTGCACAGTAAAAATGAAACCTGGATTAAGAGCACAAGCAGGAACTCAACTTTTGATGTTACAATGGGATCATATGATGGTGCCGAAACTTGCGAACTTGTCGGACTATTCATGTTATCCAGTATAAAAAAAAAACTTGGAAAACAAACTGGACTGTACACGGATGATGGCCTTGCCGATCTGAATGACAACCCTAGGAATATTGAAAATATGAAAAATGAATTGTGTAAAATTTTCCACAACCAAAACTTAAAAATCACCATAGAAGCAAACAAAAAGATAGTGAATTATTTAGACATAACGTTAGACCTCAACCAACATACATATAAACCATACAAAAAAAATGATACGCCTGTTTATGTAAACATCAAAAGCGATCACCCACCCTTCATACTGAAAACAATACACAGAGGCATAAATAAAAGACTGTCTAATTTGTCATGTAACGAAACAGCATTCAACAATGCTACAGCTGAATACCAAGAGGCGTTACATAAAAGTGGCTACAATTATGAATTACGATACGATCCAGACAATGATACAAACAGATGCAGAAAGAACAGGAAAAGGAAAATCATATGGTACAATCCCCCATATGACGGAAGAGTCAAAACAAACGTAGGGAAAGAATTTTTTTTAATCTTGACATCATCTTTCCCAAAAGACCACAAATTATTTAAGATATTCAACAAAAACAACATCAAATTATCATATTCATGTATGCCGAATCTTAAAAATATTGATTCAGCAAATAAAATGAAAAGCAGCACAGAGAAAAATGAGGGTGACGAAAGGAAATCTTGCAGCTGTACCAGAAAAGAACAGTGTCCCCTAAACAACAAATGCCTTTACAACAACATTGTGTACCAAGCCACTGTAACATCAGAGAACGCAGAAGAAACATATGTAGGTACCACAGAAAATCAATTCAAAACTAGATATGCAAACCATAAACAATCATTCAACAAAGAAAGATACAAAAACCAAACAGAACTGAGTAAATACATTTGGAAACTTAAAGATAAAAACACAGACTACAACATATCTTGGAAAATCTTAAAAAGAGCAGCACCATACAATAACATTTCAAAAAGATGTAATCTATGCCTAACAGAGAAATACATTATACTATGTAAACCACAATTAGCAACTTTAAACATTAGAACAGAAATGGTTAACAATTGCAGACTGTCATGTGATGTAGCCTCACATGGCGACATGTGACGTTCCATCGCGTACGCCCTTATTTGTTATAAAGCATTTCCATAGGTAGGGAAAAGAAAAGGTAAAAGAAACAATAATTCACGTGGCCTGACCAGTGTGATCGGTGTCGCTGGTGGCTATAGACGTAGGGAGATTATTGGTTGAATGGACGGACGTTGTCCATTGGTCAGCAAACATGGGCTGGTAATGCGTAGAGTTAGACGAGTACTCACTGAACGTGTACTCAAAAAGAGCGCAGGAGGGAAAAATAAGGAATAGGAAGGAGATGGCTTGGGGACACTGACCGGACAGGTTGTTTGAAGAATGAGTTCCACCTGCAGTTCACCATTACCAGGTGAGGTATAGACAGATGGGGAGAGAAAAAAGAGAAAAGTTAAGAAAAGGGAAAAAGGGAAAAGAATTTATGATTATTCAGATTTTGAAATAGATTACTTACACGGACTTCATTCGTGTTTCAGCCCTTCCCAGTGCTGGGGCAGCACCAGTTAGGCGACTGAGGCAGTCGAACAAATATTTGGGCTACAGTGCTGCGGCAGCACCTAATCGTCTCCAGGGTTGGAGAATCGAGCTGTAGAAGACAACGACTGCACCAGTCATGAGAAAACAAAGCATTTGACATGTTGACCCATAATGAGTTTTAATTGTCCCCCATTAGATTGGAACTCACTTCATATACCTATATTTTAAGCCATCCTTTTTATTCTTTCTTGAAAATATAAATATTGTATCTCCAGTGAGAAGGAGAAACCATTAAACGATATATGTATGTATTGCTATGTATAATGAGATGAAATTTGGTCCCAGCTAGTGGATTTGGGGAATGTCTGTACCTCCACTGGAGTGGAGGAACATAAGATTGAAACGTTTGAAGTTGATTATTGTCTAGTAAATTATTCCCCGGAGAAGAGGGGGAGAAGAAGAGTTATTGTAGTGCGCCTTCTGGTTGTTTGGAGAGATTGCGTGTGCACGGAGTGAATGCTGGGCTGAGTGCAGGCATGCATTTACGCACAGTGTGACAGTGGTGACCCCGACTAGGACTAGGGCTTAGGACATAGGACAAGGTGTTGTTTTTTTGTACCCCCTCCAAGGAAAAGAAAAGATTTGTGTTTGTACCCCCTCCAGGGGAAAAAAATGCTCTTTATACCCCTCTAAAGATAAAAAAAAAAGATTCTCCCTCCAAGGAAAATTAAGGGAGGAAAGTGTATTATTGATTGTTGTCATTATTGTTTGTAGTCTTTAT
The DNA here is from genome assembly GCA_033310375.1 of Conus canariensis. Lineage (NCBI taxonomy): Eukaryota > Metazoa > Mollusca > Gastropoda > Neogastropoda > Conidae > Conus > Conus canariensis. Next base: position 5,327,806 of record CM065741.1, read on the forward strand.
TTTCATTTGTTTCTGTATGTGTGTGTTCGAATGTTGTTTTCTTTTGATTGCTCTGCTCTGTTAGGGTTGTTTTTTTGGTAGGATTTCCTTTTGTCCCTTTTCCCCCTCAGGACCGATAGCCTCAACCTCCTCTTGCTCGTACCTGGCAGCAAGGGGGCAGGGCGTTGAGGAGTCGTTGTCCCTCCCTTAGCTTAGATTTTGTTTTGTCCCCTTCCCCAGGACTGATAGCCCCAACCTCTTCCTGCTCTGTTTTAGCAGGGGGGCATGGCGTTGGGGAGTCGATAGTCCTTCCCTTTCTCATTACTATCTAATTCTTTATCTTTCCTCTCGTTTCATTTGGATTTTCCCCCTTTCCCCTCTGGGTGTGGGATCGACTTCACCTCCGTCACTCAACTAGTGTAGGTGGTGGAGTGGATTACCGCTCACTCCAAATAAACGTCTTTTCTTGATTATCTTTTGGGTTTTGTTTTGTGTGTGTGTGTTTTTTTTTTCTGATTGTATATTTATTAGATTAATTGTTTATTGCTATGTGTTAGTATATTTTGTGTATTATTATTTGAAGACTTCCCCGTCTCCAGCTTTACGGGAGACAGTTGCCATTAAGGTGCTGTTTGAGGGCCTCTTTCGCTTTTTCTAATTTCCTCTTTCTATACCAGACCTGTCTATTCTTTCATTTCTTTTTCACCCCCTTTACAAAAAAAAAAATAAATAAAATCTCCAAACCTTCTCTTCAATAGGCACCTATCTAGTTTCTTTTTATCATTGTCATCTTTTAGGTAGGATTTCAGTTAGTGTACGTTTTCTCCCCCTCTTTTTAATTGTTTGTTAATTCATTTGTTTTGTAACTTTGTATTCACTTATTGTTTAAGGCGATTCATTTGTTCTGTGATTCATTTATTTTGTTGTACCAAGTAACTAAGTAAGAAAGTAACTACTACAATAAGAACAGTTAAGAACATAAACATTATAAAGAATTTATTTCCGGGAAAAAAACTTTATATTTTCTCTGTTTTCTTTTCATTCGGAAAAAAAAGAGTTATTAGTATTGCATTTCATTTTCTTAGCTGTCTTTTTCCCTTTCGGAAAGAATATTGGTGAAAATCTCTTTTGGAAAGATCACATTGCCACTTCTTATTAGTGCTTCTCTTTTGTAAGCCTTTATTATTTTTCTGTTTATACCGGCATTTAAATTCTTTATTTGTACATACTGAAACAAGGTTGGTTGTTGTTTTTTTTGGAAACGTATATAACATCACATATCGCCTTATTTTAATCATATTTAGTCATTGTTTCTTGTTTGTGATAACTATTCATGATGGAAAATTTTGAGTGGAAAATGAGCATGTCCAGAGGGTCATGGGTTCGAATCCCAGCCATGGCTCGTCCCAAGATGGGAAAAAAGGGGCAGCAGAGGGACATCTGGAGTCATGAACCGGGTGTGGCCCAACCCCCCTAGAGTGTCAGGAGATAAGGGCCGAAACACTTGCTTGAAGGGGGCTTCTCTTCTGAGGACTCTCTGCTGCCACGCTCTCCACGAGTTTCTTTCTACTGATGCATGGGTAAACCATTGACTTCCGGGAATAGGCCGGAGGACGTCCGGGAAAGACCGGAGGACACTGGGAAAGACCAGAACCAAGGGCTCTGTGGGCTGGCTCCCCACTTTGCCTTAAACATGTGGCTACTAAGAATAAAAGGAAAAGATGCTCCCAGGATTCACCGAAAGGGGGAGAGAATGATGAATCCATCGGTGCTCAACCAATCATGACTGCAAATCCCAAACGGACTATGAACATGGACCAAATGGAATATCCATGTGTCTGTGGAAAGCGTTTCGCTACCACCCGTGGCATGAAGATCCACAGAACAAAGATGGGATGTGTGAAGACTCATCTGAATGAGCAGCAGCGCACTGCATCAGCAGATAAGACGTCGGAAGACCAAGGCCAGGATTTAAACCACAGTGCCAAGGACATCCACGCTGTTGGTTCGGATGAGGAATTTGCACAGGCCCTCGATGCCAGGCGCCTGAAACTCAACCTGCCACGAGCAAACGAAACTGAAGATTGGGAGAAACTGGATGCAAAAATCGTCCAAAGACTCGATGCACTGATAGGGAAAAGCACCCTGGAACACAAACTAGCCATATATGGGGACATTGTGTATGCCACATGTAGAGACGCCTATGGAGCAAAACTACCCAAAGAGAAAACACCTCCAAAGAAATCCAGACGCCAAGAAAAGATGGACAAGATCAGGGTCCAAAAGAAAAACCTCAAGATGCAAATGAAGACCGCACTGCCAGCTGAAAAACAAGGCTTGGAAAAACTGTGGAAAGACCTGAAAGAAAAACACAGTGCCCTCAGCAAAGCGGAATCTGCGAGGAAGAGGAAGAGCAAAAAGAAGAAGACACAAGAGTGCTTCTTCAGAGATCCCTTCCAGTTTGCCAGAACACTGTTTGAGCAGCCAAAATCTGGGACCCTAAGTGTGGACAAAGGAGTTCTTGAGCAGCATCTGAGGAAAACATACTCTGACCCACAGAGCAAAGCACCACTCGACATTCAAGGTCTGGTGTGGCCAACCAACCCTGAGGAACAGTTCAATGGCAAGCCTCCAACGTTGGCGGAAATCAAGTAGGTGGTCGACAAAGCCAGAGCCAAATCATCACCAGGGCCAAACGGAATACCTTACCAGCTTTACAAGAAATGTCCCAAGGTGCTGGAGTGGCTCCACAGGCTGCTGCGATCGGCTTGGAGAAACCAGAAGATCAGCGGCCAGTGGATGACGGCAGATGGTGTGTACATCCCCAAAGAGCAAAACTCAAGTGACATTAGCCAGTTCAGGCCAATATCACTACTGAACGTCGAAGGGAAAATCTTCTTTGTCATGGCAGCAAGGCTGACCAAGTACCTGATGGAAAACAAGTACTTGGATGTGTCAGTCCAGAAAGGTGGCATCCCAGGCGTGGCTGGCTGTGTAGAACACGCCACAATGATCTGGGACGCAATCCAAAAAGCAAAAACAGAAAAGAGAGACCTGGACGTAGTGTGGCTTGATCTGGCAAACGCATATGGATCTGTACCCCATGAGATGATACAGTTGGCTCTTGAGATGTACCATGTGCCAAAGAACATCTGCGACATGCTCAAGAAGTACTTCAATGGCTTCTCAATGCGGTTCTCTACCAAGGAGTACACAACAGACTGGATCAACTTGGAAGTGGGTATTGCAATGGGCTGTGCAATTTCCCCAATACTGTTCGTGCTGGCAAGGGAACTCATCTTGAAAGCAGCAACAAACAACGCGAGACAAACAGACCTTGGCGATGGATACAAGATGCCTCCTCTCAAGGCCTTCATGGATGACACTACAGTGATTTCATCCAGAGAAGACGAGACACGTCATGTGCTGGAGAGGCTGGACGACATAGTTGCCTCATCCAGAATGAAGTTCAAGCCAAAGAAATCACGGAGTCTCTCACTGAGGAAAGGAAAAGTGGCCGGATCTGTGGTCTTCAGTGTTGCCAACCAGGCCATTCCAACAGTCACAGAAGAACCAGTCAAGAGCCTTGGAAGATGGTATGATGATACGCTGAAAGACACACAAAGAGCAAAAGAAACCAAGCAGATGGCGGAGGAAGGCTTGGAGACCATTGACCAGTGTGGGCTCCCTGGCAAATACAAGGTCTGGTGTCTGCAGTTCATGCTGATACCAAAGCTGCTATGGCCTCTGATGATATACGACATCTGCACCAGCATAGTGGAGGCAATGGAAGCCAAAATCAACAAGTTCACAAGGAAATGGCTTGGTGTCCCACCCTGTCTGACTGACATAGCGCTGTACTGTCGCCAAGCAAAGCTGAAACTACCCCTGAAATCCATCCTGGAGGAATACAAAGCAGGGAAGATCAGACTTCAAAGCATGCTGGAGGACTCAGGAGACAAGGTGGTAGAAGCAATCAAGCCCCAGCTGAAGACAGGCAGAAAATGGAAAGTTCAAGAGGCGATGGATTCTGCAAAAGAAAGTCTCAAGATCAGAGAAATAACAGGACACACACAGACCAACAGACAAGGACTGGGGGTGACCAAAACTGAATGGTGGTCAAAGGCCAAAGGAAAAGCCAAAAGAGACATGATGATTCAGGAGATGAGAAAAGAAGAAGACCAAAAAAGACTCCAAAAAGCAGTCCAGCAGAGCCAGCAAGGGCAATGGACAACGTGGGAGAATGCACTCCAAAGAAGTCTCACTTGGAATGACATTTGGCACATGGCCCCTCTCAGGATCAGCTTCATTCTCAGATCTGCATATGACCTTCTGCCCTCAAATGCAAACCTGGTGAAGTGGGGGAAAACAGACGATCCTGCATGCCCCCTCTGCCATGAAAAACAAACAGTGGAGCATGTCCTAAGCTCATGTAAAGTAGCCCTGGCTCAAGGAAGGTACACATGGAGGCACAACCAAGTGCTCAAAGAAATTGTACAAGTAGTCTGGGCAAGTACCAACACCACAAAAGAGAAAATCAGGACTCCAAAAGCACCCGCAACATTCTTCACGGCAGGAGGCAGCAAATCATGGCCAAGAACAACAGTGCCACTCGAAACATGCAGGCAGAGTCTGCTGGACGGGGCAGATGACTGGGAGTGCACTGCAGACCTCCCAGAATGGAAGAGTCACCCAGAGATCATCAGCAAGAGTGGCATGAGACCAGACATAGTAGTCCACTCTAAGTCAACCAAGCAGCTGATCATGATCGAGCTCACGGTGCCATATGAGAACAGAATGGAGGCAGCTCAAATCTACAAGACTGAAAAGTATGCTGATCTGGCAAACAGCCTGAGGAGAGAAGGCTATCAGGTCAAAGTCCTCACTGCAGAAATTGGAGCTAGGGGGTTTGTAGGAACGTCTGCATACAGCCTCATGAAACAGCTCTCAGTTGCAGGGAAGGAAAAAACCAGAGCCCTGAAAGCAATGGCAGAAGCGGCAGAGAGGTGTTCAAGCTGGATCTGGTCAAGGAGGAACAAAAGTGAACTTCATAAGGCTTAATTTCCCTACAAATATCAGGTGTCCCTGTGGCTCAGTGGTTAAAGCACGAGTCATTAAGTGGAAAATAAGCATGTCCAGAGGGTCATGGGTTCGAATCCCAGCCATGGCTCGTCCCAAGATGGGAAAAAAGGGGCAGCAGAGGGACATCCGGAGTCATGAACCGGGTGTGGCCCAACCCCCCTAGAGTGTCAGGAGATAAGGGCCGAAACACTTGCTTGAAGGGGGCTTCTCTTCTGAGGACTCTCTGCTGCCACGCTCTCCACGAGTTTCTTTCTACTTTTGATGAATATGTACGACAGGCCGAGCGTTTAGGCTTTGAAGGTGATAAATTAGCAAACTATGTCCAACAATGTCTGGATAGGGCAGACAGAGAGAGAGAGAGAGAGAGAGAGAGAGAGAGAGAGAGAGAGAGAGAGAGAGAGAGAGAGAGAGAGGAAAAACAGAGACAACTAGAAGAAAAAGATAAAGAACGACAAGAAAAGGATAAAGAACGACAAGAAGCTCTAAAAAGATTAGAGTTTGAAGAGAAAAAACTACAGAAAGAGATGGAAGAAAATAAAAAAAAGATTAGAGTTAGAGGATAAGGATAAGGAACGGCAATTTAAACTGAGACAACTTGAATTAGAGACTGATATGGAAATAAAAAAATTACAGGCATTGAGAGAACCTCCACCACCTCCACCGGGCGGTTCCGCGAGTTCATTTCATCCGAAGTCAACATACATTCCTAAATTGCCGCCGTTCGAAGAAAAAACCGACGATATTGACAGTTTTCTTTTTCGGTTCGAGAACCACGCTACTTCTTGTGGTTGGCCGAAGGAGAAATGGACGTTGTTTATTGCGTCACTGTTTAAGGGGAGTGCTTTGGCGCTATACCACACACTTGCGGCAAAGGAAGGGTTGACTTGGGACCAGTTAAAAGAAGAACTCTTAAAGAAGTTTCAGTGTTCAGCTGACCGTTTTCGTGAGCGTTTCCGATCCATTCGTCCTGACAAGGGAGAATCATTTCCATCTTTTTTGATAAGAATGAGTCATTGTTTAGATAGATGGATAGAGCTAACAAAGACAAATAAAACTTTCGAATCACTGCGAGATTTGCTACTTCGAGAGCTACTTTTTCAAAGTGTCAGTAAGGATTTGGCCACTTTTCTTAAGGAAAGACAGTTCGATAGCGTTGACGAAATGTGTCAGATGGCGGATCAGTACTGTGTTGCTCATCCGGATAAAGGTGTTGCCCGCAAGGAACATTCGTCCCTTTTCGAGTCTCACGCGGCATTTCAGATACATTCTGGACAAGGAAACTATAGAAGAGGAAATCGCACTTCATTCCAAGGGCCGCACTCTTACACGTCTTTTGGCAACAGACAACGACCTTTCCATGGTCAAGGCCATGTCGGTTCTGGCGATTTCCGTCAGTACGAATACTCACCACCGGAAAGACCTTTTCCTTTCCGAGGGCGTGGTGAACAACAACCGTGAAGACCCTTTGGTCCAGTGCGTGGACAAGGTCGAGGTTCACAAACCAGTAACCAGTTGTCCGCCAACCAAACCATGCGTTGCCATTCTTGTGAGGGCAAATTCCATTTGAAACGGGACTGTCCTTTCAAAGGAAGTGGAGCAAAGACTGGATTTGTTTCCACTACATGTGAAGAAGGTCTTGTTTTGGCACCAGATCAGTCCATTGATGGTCTTCTTTTGGAGGATTGTGCCATTAATGGTTTACAAGGCTCTGTTTTACGAGATACAGGTTGCACCACAGCTGGTGTAAGAAAATGTTTTGTTCTACCAGACCAATATCTTGACAGTGTTCAGAGATGCAGATCGTTTGGTGGAAAAATTGAAACTTTTCCACTTGCAAAAATTTCCGTTGATACACCATACTACTCCGGGTCGCTTACCGCCTGTGTTATTGAGAATCCAGTTTGCGATTTGAGTTTGGGAAATCTACCAGGTGTTGCGACAGTACATGGTGGTGCCGGAGGATCTTTCATTCCTTGTCTCATTAGTGCAAGATCAAAAGTCGTAGAGCAGGGAAAACCCACAAAACCGCTCACGGTTTCAAAACTAGATGAACTGAAAGTTACACCAGACATTTGGAAGACTATGCAGAGAAGCGACGAGACATTGACTACTGTACTTTCTTCTGCAAAGCAGACTGTCTCTGACAAACCAACGGACAAGCCGACGTACATACTGAACTCAGACATCCTCTACAGGCATGTACCTGGACAAGACAACAAACAGATTGTGGTTCCCAAAGTGAAAATGGCAAATACTGAAAAGGTGTTCCATGTAAACATGCTAAAAAAGTATGTTGAACGTACAAATGTTGCCATTAATGAGTCAATTGAATGGATATGTCCAGTGTCTGGAACAGATGTGGCTGTTGCAGAAATCATTGATTCTGATTTTGTACCTGATGTCACATGCAGAGACAGAGCAAAGACTGTACAAACAACAAATATGGGATTGTTAACATCTACCAGTATAGATGATACTGTACCTCTGCCCACTCTTTCTGTCCAGGGAGAAACTTATTGTGATGTTGTTGTGTGTGCCGATCTGTCTTTGATTCAGAAGGAACAATTGGAAGGCATTTTGAAGGACTTTCAGGATGTTCTGACTGATACCCCAGGGATAGTGACAGCAATTGAACCCCATACTATTCACTTGAGTACGGAAAACCCAGCCCGAGTCAAACCATACCCTCTCCCATTTGCGAAAAAACAGGTTGTCGAAAGAGAGATTCAAGTCATGCTCGGGTTGAAAGTTATTGAACCGTCCTCGTCACCATACAGCTCACCAGTTGTATTGGTGGAGAAACCTGATGGCTGGGTGCGGTTTTGCATCGATTACAGGAAGTTAAACAAAATCACTGTGTTTGATGCAGAACCTATCCCAGACATTGAGGAACTTCTTTGTCAACTCTCAGAAGGAAAATATTTTGTCAAAATAGATTTGACTAAAGGATATTGGCAAATCCCGATGGCTGAAGCAGACAAGGAAAAAACGGCTTTTCAGACACCTTTTGGACTGTTTCAATGGACGAAGATGCCATTTGGATTACAAAACGCCCCAGCTTCTTTTGCCAGAATGATGCGTGCACTAAAACTTCATGAGTGTGGAACAGTAAGTTTTTTTGATGACATTTTGCTTGCTGCAAAGTCATAGAATGATCTTCTGGAAAACTTGAGAGCTGTTTTTTGTAAGCTCCGGAATTTTGGTCTGACGGCTAGACTGTCCAAAATTCGTGCTGGATTCAAGACTCTTGACTTTTTGGGTCATGTCATTTCTGTTGGGAAAATGACACCAGAGGAAAAGAAAGTAGAAAAGATCTTGGCCTTGAAGAGACCCAGTACAAAGAAACAGATTAGATCACTCATTGGATTGTTGTCCTATTACAGAAGATATGTACCGCACTTTGCGTCCTTGACAGCCCCTTTGAGTGACTTAACAAAAGAAACAAAAAACAAAAGTATCGTCTGGTCAGATGAGTGCCAGAAAGTTCTGGAATGTGTTCAAGACACCCTCAATTCATTCCCTGTGTTGCTTTTGCCCTCTCTTTCAGAGGATTTTGTTTTGAGAACTGATGCCAGCTCCAAAGGCATGGGAGCTGTACTGTTGCAGGAAAAGAATGGATTGTTACACCCTGTCCAATATGCAAGTAAAAACTTCTCTAACACACAAGTCAAATACTCAACAATTGAGAGGGAGTGTCTTGCCATTGTTTGGGCTTGTGAGAAATTTGCCAGATTCCTGACTGGAAGACATTTTCGGTAACAAACCGACCACAGGCCATTGACGTTTTTGCAGTCGTCCAAGACCAAAATAGCAGGCTGTTGAGATGGGCTTTGTCATTGCAGGAGTTCAAGTTTGACATTGAGCCATTACCTGGAACTCAGAATGTCATGGCAGATTTTTTGTCTCGTGCGTGAGTGCACAGTATCCTTCGTGCTGCTGTAACTGCTGTTTGTTTTCATTGTGGACAGATTTTTTATTCTGCTGTTTGTTTTCATTGTGGACAGATTTTTTATTCTGCTGTTTGTTTTCATTGTGGAAAGACTTGATTGATATTTTGGCAGGGTTATGTCTGCTACAGTCAATCTGAATTGATAAGTAGTTGTGACTGATCTTTCTCCAAAAGTGCATATGTATTGGCATTGCTGGCTTTTTGCAGGATGCTATTTTGTGAATGTGTGCAGAATACTTCATTTGATGTCTTACAAGTGTTGTTTTTGTTCACGTCGGTCCATTATGAAGAATGAAAAAAAAAAGTGTTTAACTTTCGAGTGGACTGCTATATTGTATATTTTTGCTTGAACAAAGACTTTTCGCTTGCCAAATTTTTTTCATCAAGTGAGTCATGAGGAAATTCCCATTTTGTGATGATGTTGGGACATATGATTATGTGACAACAGGCTAGAAAAAACTGTTTACATTTTGGTATATATAAACATCATTGGCATTTGGAATAATCAGTATTATATGTTCTTCGTGTCTATGTAACTTGTGATTTGTGATGGAGTGTAAATCTCGTTTTTGTTGTTGTTTTTTTTAAGGGGGAAAACTGTTTTTGCATTTTTTTCCCCTAAGATTTTGAAATGTGATTTTCGATCTTTAAGATGTTCATGAAGGTTAGTTTTATGCATTAATGGCAACTCCTGAATGATGAAAAATTGATGATTGATGCCTGAAGTTGTATATTAACTAGATATGTATGTGTAGTTAAAAAAAAAATTTCTTGGCGAAAGTTTTTTTTTTTCACCCTGGGATGGGGGGTGTCATGTGATGTAGCCTCACATGGCGACGTGTCGTTCCATCGCGTACGCCCTTATTTGTTATAAAGCATTTCCATAGGTAGGGAAAAGAAAAGGTAAAAGAAACAATAATTCACGTGGCCTGACCAGTGTGATTGGTGTCGCTGGTGGCTATAGACGTAGGGAGATTATTGGTTGAATGGACGGACGCTGTCCATTGGTCAGCAAACATGGGCTGGTAATGCGTAGAGTTAGACGAGTACTCACTGAACGTGTACTCAAAAAGAGCGCAGGAGGGAAAAATAAGGAATAGGAAGGAGATGGCTTGGGGACACTGACCGGACAGGTTGTTTGAAGAATGAGTTCCACCTGCAGTTCACCATTACCAGGTGAGGTATAGACAGATGGGGAGAGAAAAAAGAGAAAAGTTAAGAAAAGGGAAAAAGGGAAAAGAATTTATGATTATTCAGATTTTGAAATAGATTACTTACACGGACTTCATTCGTGTTTCAGCCCTTCCCAGTGCTGGGGCAGCACCAGTTAGGCGACTGAGGCAGTCGAACAAATATTTGGGCTACAGTGCTGCGGCAGCACCTAATCGTCTCCAGGGTTGGAGAATCGAGCTGTAGAAGACAACGACTGCACCAGTCATGAGAAAACAAAGCATTTGTCATGTTGACCCATAATGAGTTTTAATTGTCCCCCATTAGATTGGAACTCACTTGATATACCTATATTTTAAGCCATCTTTTTTATTCTTTCTTGAAAATATAAATATTGTATCTCCAGTGAGAAGGAGAAACCATTAAACGATATATGTATGTATTGCTATGTATAATGAGATGAAATTTGGTCCCAGCTAGTGGATCTGGGGAATGTCTGTACCTCCACTGGAGTGGAGGAACATAAGATTGAAACGTTTGAAGTTGATTATTGTCTAGTAAATTATTCCCTGGAGAAGAGGGGGAGAAGAAGAGTTATTGTAGTGCGCCTTCTGGTTGTTTGGAGAGATTGCGTGTGCACGGAGTGAATGCTGGGCTGAGTGCAGGCATGCATTTACGCACAGTGTGACAGTGGTGACCCCGACTAGGACTAGGGCTTAGGACATAGGACAAGGTGTTGTTTTTTTGTACCCCCTCCAAGGAAAAGAAAAGATTTGTGTTTGTACCCCCTCCAGGGAAAAAAATGCTCTTTATACCCCTCTAAAGATAAAAAAAAAGATTCTCCCTCCAAGGAAAATTAAGGGAGGAAAGTGTATTATTGATTGTTGTCATTATTGTTTGTAGTCTTTATTTTCATTTGTTTCTGTATGTGTGTGTTCGAATGTTGTTGATTTCTTTTGATTGCTCTGCTCTGTTAGGGTTGTTTTTTTGGTAGGATTTCCTTTTGTCCCTTTTCCCCCTCAGGACCGATAGCCTCAACCTCCTCTTGCTCGTACCTGGCAGCAAGGGGGCAGGGCGTTGAGGAGTCGTTGTCCCTCCCTTAGCTTAGATTTTGTTTTGTCCCCTTCCCCAGGACTGATAGCCCCAACCTCTTCCTGCTCTGTTTTAGCAGGGGGGCATGGCGTTGGGGAGTCGATAGTCCTTCCCTTTCTCATTACTATCTAATTCTTCATCTTTCCTCTCGTTTCATTTGGATTTTCCCCCTTTCCCCTCTGGGTGTGGGATCGACTTCACCTCCGTCACTCAACTAGTGTAGGTGGTGGAGTGGATTACCGCTCACTCCAAATAAACGTCTTTTCTTGATTATCTTTTGGGTTTTGTTTTGTGTGTGTGTGTGTGTGTTTTTTCTGATTGTATATTTATTAGATTAATTGTTTATTGCTATGTGTTGTTAGTATATTTTGTGTATTATTATTTGAAGACTTCCCCGTCTCCAGCTTTACGGGAGACAATTGCCATTAAGGTGCTGTTTGAGGGCCTCTTTCGCTTTTTCTAATTTCCTCTTTCTATACCAGACCTGTCTATTCTTTCATTTCTTTTTCACCCCCTTTACAAAAAAAAAAAAAAATAAAATCTCCAAACCTTCTCTTCAATAGGCACCTATCTAGTTTCTTTTTATCATTGTCATCTTTTAGGTAGGATTTCAGTTAGTGTACGTTTTCTCCCCCTCTTTTTAATTGTTTGTTAATTCATTTGTTTTGTAACTTTGTATTCACTTATTGTTTAAGGCGATTCATTTGTTCTGTGATTCATTTATTTTGTTGTACCAAGTAACTAAGTAAGAAAGTAACTACTACAATAAGAACAGTTAAGAACATAAACATTATAAAGAATTTATTTCCGGGAAAAAAACTTTATATTTTCTCTGTTTTCTTTTCATTCGGAAAAAAAAGAGTTATTAGTATTGCATTTCATTTTCTTAGCTGTCTTTTTCCCTTTCGGAAAGAATATTAGTGAAAATCTCTTTTGGAAAGATCACATTGCCACTTCTTATTAGTGCTTCTCTTTTGTAAGCCTTTATTATTTTTCTGTTTATACCGGCATTTAAATTCTTTATTTGTACATACTGAAACAAGGTTGGTTGTTGTTTTTTTTGGAAACGTATATAACATCACTTATCGCCTTATTTTAATCATATTTAGTCATTGTTTCTTGTTTGTTTGTGATAACTATTCATGATGGAAAATTTTGATGAATATGTACGACAGGCCGAGCGTTTAGGCTTTGAAGGTGATAAATTTGCAAACTATGTCCAACAATGTCTGGATAGGGCAGACAGAGAGAGAGAGAGAGAGAGAGAGAGGAGAGAGAGAGAGAGAGAGAGAGAGAGAGAGGAAAAACAAGACAACTAGAAGAAAAAGATAAAGAACGACAAGAAAAGGATAAAGAACGACAAGAAGCTCTAAAAAGATTAGAGTTTGAAGAGAAAAAACTACAGAAAGAGATGGAAGAAAATAAAAAAAAGATTAGAGTTAGAGGATAAGGATAAGGAACGGCAATTTAAACTGAGACAACTTGAATTAGAGACTGATATGGAAATAAAAAAATTACAGGCATCGAGAGAACCTCCACCACCTCCACCGGGCGGTTCCGCGAGTTCATTTCATCCGAAGTCAACATACATTCCTAAATTGCCGCCGTTCGAAGAAAAAACCGACGATATTGACAGTTTTCTTTTTCGGTTCGAGAACCACGCTACTTCTTGTGGTTGGCCGAAGGAGAAATGGACGTTGTTTATTGCGTCACTGTTTAAGGGGAGTGCTTTGGCGCTATACCACACACTTGCGGCAAAGGAAGGGTTGACTTGGGACCAGTTAAAAGAAGAACTCTTAAAGAAGTTTCAGTGTTCAGCTGACCGTTTTCGTGAGCGTTTCCGATCCATTCGTCCTGACAAGGGAGAATCATTTCCATCTTTTTTGATAAGAATGAGTCATTGTTTAGATAGATGGATAGAGCTAACAAAGACAAATAAAACTTTCGAATCACTGCGAGATTTGCTACTTCGAGAGCAACTTTTTCAAAGTGTCAGTAAGGATTTGGCCACTTTTCTTAAGGAAAGACAGTTCGATAGCGTTGACGAAATGTGTCAGATGGCGGATCAGTACTGTGTTGCTCATCCGGATAAAGGTGTTGCCCGCAAGGAACATTCGTCCCTTTTCGAGTCTCACGCGGCATTTCAGATACATTCTGGACAAGGAAACTATAGAAGAGGAAATCGCACTTCATTCCAAGGGCCGCACTCTTACACGTCTTTTGGCAACAGACAACGACCTTTCCATGGTCAAGGCCATGTCGGTTCTGGCGATTTCCGTCAGTACGAATACTCACCACCGGAAAGACCTTTTCCTTTCCGAGGGCGTGGTGAACAACAACCGTGAAGACCCTTTGGTCCAGTGCGTGGACAAGGTCGAGGTTCACAAACCAGTAACCAGTTGTCCGCCAACCAAACCATGCGTTGCCATTCTTGTGAGGGCAAATTCCATTTGAAACGGGACTGTCCTTTCAAAGGAAGTGGAGCAAAGACTGGATTTGTTTCCACTACATGTGAAGAAGGTCTTGTTTTGGCACCAGATCAGTCCATTGATGGTCTTCTTTTGGAGGATTGTGCCATTAATGGTTTACAAGGCTCTGTTTTACGAGATACAGGTTGCACCACAGCTGGTGTAAGAAAATGTTTTGTTCTACCAGACCAATATCTTGACAGTGTTCAGAGATGCAGATCGTTTGGTGGAAAAATTGAAACTTTTCCACTTGCAAAAATTTCCGTTGATACACCATACTACTCCGGGTCGCTTACCGCCTGTGTTATTGAGAATCCAGTTTGCGATTTGAGTTTGGGAAATCTACCAGGTGTTGCGACAGTACATGGTGGTGCTGGAGGATCTTTCATTCCTTGTCTCATTAGTGCAAGATCAAAAGTCGTAGAGCAGGGAAAACCCACAAAACCGCTCACGGTTTCAAAACTAGATGAACTGAAAGTTACACCAGACATTTGGAAGACTATGCAGAGAAGCGACGAGACATTGACTACTGTACTTTCTTCTGCAAAGCAGACTGTCTCTGACAAACCAACGGACAAGCCGACGTACATACTGAACTCAGACATTCTCTACAGGCATGTACCTGGACAAGACAACAAACAGATTGTGGTTCCCAAAGTGAAAATGGCAAATACTGAAAAGGTGTTCCATGTAAACATGCTAAAAAAGTATGTTGAACGTACAAATGTTGCCATTAATGAGTCAATTGAATGGATATGTCCAGTGTCCAGTGTCTGGAACAGATGTGGCTGTTGCAGAAATCATTGATTCTGATTTTGTACCTGATGTCACTGGAGTGGAGGAACATAAGATTGAAACGTTTGAAGTTGATTATTGTCTAGTAAATTATTCCCCGGAGAAGAGGGGGAGAAGAAGAGTTATTGTAGTGCGCCTTGTGGTTGTTTGGAGAGATTGCGTGTGCACGGATTGAATGCTGGGCTGAGTGCAGGCATGCATTTATGCACAGTGTGACACAGACACAGATGGAAGTTTTTATCAGTGAACAAAATCAAAAACACCTGAGAAGCACATGCAACACGGCGAAAAAACAGCAACCTATATTTATATAACACTGGCAGCACAAGCCCACTACATCCTGACGACTGCACATGCAAGAAACAGATCTGAAGATGTTTTTAAGCTTGGTTTTAGCTTGTTTTTAATCTGACATATATATATATATATATATATATATATATATATATATATGTTTTTTTTTTCCTTCTCTACATCTGATTATATTAGCATTACCCACACCCCCAAATACAAACATACAACTACCCACCCATAACTACTATCATCACCATCATTTCCCCCCTCCCCCTCCTCACTATTTCCTCTTCCATGATCCCCTCCTGGATGGCCCTGTTTCCATCCGGCGGCCATTTGGAACGCGAGGCGAACAGAAGATAAGTGGTTTCTTGTTCTTTGTCTTTGCTGTCCTAAATGTTATTTGTTTTCGCCTGAAGAAGACCCAAGAGATCGAAATGCATTGTGTCTAGTCCTGTACTCTGTTTGTCTGTGTCCTTGGCGGTAACTAACACCCTCTCTTTCTAAATTCAGAAATGAACCAAGGAGCTTTTGGCATTAGGGGCTTCTCAGAAGATGTAGGAATACTTGATTTAGCACAATTCAGTATAGAATCTGAAAGACTTCCTGTCGGATCTTCACTTAGCAGAATCTTGTCCCAATCTGCTTTGTTAAAACTAAGGCGTTGTGGTAAGGATTCACTTTCTGCATTTGTATACTGAAGCAACACAGGAAAGTGGTCACTGCCATGTAGGTCGTTATCAACCTCCCAAGCATAATCCAGAAACAATGAAGGATCACAAAGAGAAAGATCCAAACAAGACGTGGAGCAATTAGCACAGTGAAAGTAAGCTGGGGATTTCCCATTTAAGGCACACTAATCAAGATCTCTCATTTCCCCATAGAGGAGAGTGACCATTCAGATCACTCAATATAAGAAGGGTCTGGGAAGCTGCTCCAAGAGTGAAATGAGGCCCTGTTTGGTGACACAGATATTTGGACATAGATACAAAATACAGATAGTTGTTTTATGGAGAGTAACCCGAGCTGCCACTGCCTGAAGCAGAGTCTGCAGAGTAACTGCGCTGTAGAGAACAGAGTTGTGACTGAGCAAGGTTGCTCCACCAGTAACTCCATGTTCAGCAGGTTGTGCAGGTTGATCTAGGAAGCTGTAACCAGAAAGATCGAAAGTTTTATAAGGCCTCTGAAGAGTTTCTTGCAGTGAAACTAGCACAGGCCTAGCTTCACAGCACAAAAGCTGAAGTTCCTCGAAATTAGAATACAGTCCCCTGATGTTCCATTGTAAATATGTTTTTTTCCATTTTGGATACGGACTCTATTCGTCTATGTCAACGTTCTCATCATCATACAGAGCTTCAAACGCATTCTGCAGTTTGAGCTCTGCCTTTTCAATCTTTCTGGTGTTAAAGATGATTTCATTTCAATTCAATTCAATATACTTTATTATCTCATAAAAGAGAAATTTGTTGCATGATCAGCAGTTAAAGTCTTTACAGATTTAAGACAATAACAATGTTGACACAGTAAAGCACAAAACAAAATAATGCACATGATAATGATAATACTGATTATGATATGTATTATACACACAAGTACAAAATACAAGAAATTTCACCTGCACACACACACACACACACACACACACACACACACACACACACACACACCCTGCTCCCACAACAGAATGGCACATTATATCCTAGTATCACATAAATAGGGGGAGGGGGAGCATTATAAAATCTAGACATAGAAAACAAAATGATAAAGTAATACATTATATATATATATATATATATATATATATATATATATATATCAATGTGATTAAAATTCCTGAAACGATTTTGAGAGTGCTCAACCCCTTGGGGAGCAATATTTGCTAAAACAAGGTTTTAAAAAAACAATCTACAAATTTGTTTCTAGCTTGCGCTATCGTCAGGATGATTTTGGTTTGCCCACCGCCGGTGTTATATAGCGTGTGGGCTCCCGTTTGCGGTTGTTTGCACGTGCGGGTTGGCTGCACGTGTTTTTTTTAAGTTTTCAGGTTTTTGTTTTGGGTGTGTTCACTAACAACGATTTCCATTTATGCCTGCAGTTGTTTACTATTTCTGTTTTGGTGTTTAGAGTTGCTAAGTGTGGTTTGCATAGTATTAACCATTTTTCAGTTAAACATAGGTTGCACCTTTTTGAAATATTGCTGTATGATGATGCTCTTTTTATGATTTTCCAGGATATATTGTAGTTTGTTTTTGCGTCTGTAGTTTCCAGATATATTTACTCAGCTCTGTTTGGTTTTTGTATTTTTCTTTATTAAATGACTGTTTGTGGTTTGCATATCTGGTTTTGAAGTGGTTTTCAGTGATCCCTATGTATGTTTCTTTTTCATTTTCTGATGTCACAGTGGCTTGGTATACAATGTTGTTGCAAAGGCATTTATTGCTTAGGGGGCACTGCTCCTTTTTGATGCAGTTGCAAGATTTCCTTTCTTCACCCTTCTTTGCTGTGTTGGTTTTCATTTTGTTAGATGCGTCAATTAAATTTTTGAGGTTGGGCATACATGAATACGATAGTTTGACGGTGTTTTTGTTGAATATTTTATGTAGTTTGCGTTCTTTTGGGAAGGAAGTTGTTAAAAGTTTAAAGAATTCTTTCCCTATGTTTGTTTTGAGTTTCCCTTCGTATGGTGGGTTGTACCATATAATTTTTCTCTTCCTGTTTTTCTTGTTTCTATTTGTGTTGTTGTCTGGGTTGTATTGTAGTTTGTAGTTGTACCCACTTTTTTGCAGTGCTTCTTGGTATTCTACTGCTGCTATGTTGAATACTCTTTCGTTGCGTGACAGGTTTGATAGTCTCTTGTTTATGTCATTGGGTATGGCTTTTAATACAGATGGTGGGTGGTTGCTTCTGATGCTTACATAGATAGGTGTGTCATTGGGCTTCTTGTATGGTTTGTATATGTGGTTGTTGAGATCAAGTGTTATGTCTAAGTAGTTTACTACCTTTTTGTTTGCTTCAATGGTGATTTTTAAGTTGTGGCTTTAGAAGATTTTACATAGTTCTTTTTTCTTGTTTTCAATGGTTCTTGGGTTGTTCGTCTCTGTATAATCCAACTTGTTTTCCAAGTTGTTTCTTGATGTTGGATAGCATGAATAGTCCGACCAGTTCGCATGTTTCTGCACCGTCATATGATCCCATGGTTACATCAAATGTTGAGTTTTTGTTCGTTTTCTTGATCCATGTTTCATTTTTGCTGTACAGTAACGTTTTCTTGGTGTGGAATATGATTTCCATTTCTGACCCTGTTATGTCTGTATGGTTACTAGCAAATTTCAGAGCTTTGGTGAGTAGTTCCTCATCTATGGATGGGTAGAAATCCACTATGTCGAATGTGATGAATACTGTATTGCTTTGTTTATTGAGTTTTTTGAACCATTGAATAACTTCATTTGTGTTCTTCCAGAGATTGTATTCAGAGTTTGATTTTACATTCTTTATTGTTTTTTCTAGGATTTTCTTACTTATTTTGCCTAGTTCAGATTTAGATGGATTTATTAGTCTACATGTTGGGTTGTTGTGAAAGTTAGGTTTGTGGTCCTTGAGTGTTATGAACGCTTCTTTTGTTGCTGTCGCTTCTACCCTGTCACTTAGGTCCATGCGATGTGCAAGTTCTTTTTCTTTAGTTCGGATATTGTCATGTGTATTTTTGTCAGCTTTTTTGTAGTTTTTCTGAACATTTTTGTCAAGGAGTTGGGAATATTCTTTTGGTTCCATTTAAAAAAAAAAATCTAACAACGATTTCCAAACAACATTAAAAAACCAAATAAAACAAATACAAAACGACAAAAAGATATTTGTGAAGGCTGACAAAACTAGTAACTGCTACAAAATGGAACCAAAAGAATATTCCCAACTCCTTGACAAAAATGTTCAGAAAAACTACAAAAAAGCTGACAAAAATACACATGACAATATCCGAACTAAAGAAAAAGAACTTGCACATCGCATGGACCTAAGTGACAGGGTAGAAGCGACAGCAACAAAAGAAGCGTTCATAACACTCAAGGACCACAAACCTAACTTTCACAACAACCCAACATGTAGACTAATAAATCCATCTAAATCTGAACTAGGCAAAATAAGTAAGAAAATCCTAGAAAAAACAATAAAGAATGTAAAATCAAACTCTGAATACAATCTCTGGAAGAACACAAATGAAGTTATTCAATGGTTCAAAAAACTCAATAAACAAAGCAATACAGTATTCATCACATTCGACATAGTGGATTTCTACCCATCCATAGATGAGGAACTACTCACCAAAGCTCTGAAATTTGCTAGTAACCATACAGACATAACAGGGTCAGAAATGGAAATCATATTCCACACCAAGAAAACGTTACTGTACAGCAAAAATGAAACATGGATCAAGAAAACGAACAAAAACTCAACATTTGATGTAACCATGGGATCATATGACGGTGCAGAAACATGCGAACTGGTCGGACTATTCATGCTATCCAACATCAAGAAACAACTTGGAAAACAAGTTGGATTATACAGAGACGAACAACCCAAGAACCATTGAAAACAAGAAAAAAGAACGATGTAAAATCTTCCAAAGCCACAACTTAAAAATCACCATTGAAGCAAACAAAAAGGTAGTAAACTACTTAGACATAACACTTGATCTCAACAACCACATATACAAACCATACAAGAATGCCCAATGACACACCTATTATGTAAGCATCAGAAGCAACCACCCACCATCTGTATTAAAAGCCATACCCAATGACATAAACAAGAGACTATCAAACCTGTCATGCAACGAAAGAGTATTCAACATAGCAGCAGTAGAATACCAAGAAGCACTGCAAAAAAGTGGGTACAACTACAAACTACAATACAACCCAGACAACAACACCAATAGAAACAAGAAAAACAGGAAGAGAAAAATTATATGGTACAACCCACCATACGAAGGGAAACTCAAAACAAACATAGGGAAAGAATTCTTTAAACTTTTAACAACTTCCTTCCCAAAAGAACACAAACTACATAAAATATTCAACAAAAACACCGTCAAACTATCGTATTCATGTATGCCCAACCTCAAAAATTTAATTGACGCATCTAACAAAATGAAAACCAACACAGCAAAGAAGGGTGAAGAAAGGAAATCTTGCAACTGCATCAAAAAGGAGCAGTGCCCCCTAAGCAATAAATGCCTTTGCAACAACATTGTATACCAAGCCACTGTGACATCAGAAAATGAAAAAGAAACATACATAGGGATCACTGAAAACCACTTCAAAACCAGATATGCAAACCACAAACAGTCATTTAATAAAGAAAAATACAAAAACCAAACAGAGCTGAGTAAATATATCTGGAAACTAAAGACGCAAAAAACGAACTACAATATATCCTGGAAAATCATAAAAAGAGCATCATCATACAGCAATATTTCAAAAAGGTGCAACCTATGTTTAACTGAAAAGTGGTTAATACTATGCAAACCACACTTAGCAACTCTAAACACCAAAACAGAAATAGTAAACAACTGCAGGCATAAATGGAAATCGTTGTTAGTGAACACACCCATAACAAAAACCTGAAAACTTCAAAAAAACACGTGCAGCCAACCCGCACGTGCAAACAACCGCAAACGGGAGCCCACACGTTATATAACACGGCTGTGGGCAAACCAAAATCATCCTGACGATAGCGCAAGCTAGAAACAAATTTGTAGATTGTTTTTTTTAAACCTTGTTTTAGTATATATATATATATATATATATATATATATATATATATATATATATATAATTCAATATTTCTTGTAGTCACTGCAACACCAAGCTGCTCTATAAGTTGCTGGAATGGCGCTCGGTATTTATCCTTGGAATTTATTAGTTTTTTGTAATTTAGTCCCTTGCGGATTCATTCCAAGAACTGGCCCTCAGCACTTGTGTCTTAAGAGGTTATTTTTTTTATCTTTTCTACTTTTCACGAGAAAATGTAGCTTGTTTTGCTCTTTCATGATTTTCTTTTGCATCTTAGGTGGCATCTTTGGTTGGTTTTTTGAAAACTCAACAAACATACTATGGTATTGCACACCAGCCTTTTTCTAGGATAGCATTCTTGATAAAACCGAAAAGGCAGAGGAGTCAAATTACCACTTTCCGCGGTCACTGAGGAGAAACAATCAGGTTTCGAAATATCGGTATCTGACCAGGAGTTATATGCTAGTGAGTTTCCTCCCTATTGGAGAATGTCTCCCCCTTGGAGACTATAAGCTTGCTGAAGGCTCATTTTGAGAAGCATTTATTTTATTTTTTTCCCCATTCACCCACTCAAGCACATACTGTTAGTTAGGCAGAATTATCTACCACTGCAGATATGAATGCTTATCTCCCCCTATTTCTTCAATCTAAGACATAAGAGCAAGCTTTGTTTATAATTCAATATTTCTTGCAGTCACTGCAACACCAAGCTGCTCTATAAGTTGCTGGAATGGCGCTCGGTATTTATCCTTGGAATTTATTAGTTTATTGTAATTTAGTCCCTTGCAGATTCATTCCAAGAACTGGCCCTCAGCACTTGTGTCTTAAGAGGTTATTTTTTTTTATCTTTTCTACTTTTCACGAGAAAATGTAGCTTGTTTTGCTCTTTCATGATTTTCTTTTGCTTCTTAGGTGGCACCTTTGGTTGGTTTTTTGAAAACTCAACAAACATACTACGGTATTGCACACCAGCCTTTTTCTAGGATAGCATTCTTGATAAAACCGAAAAGGCAGAGGAGTCAAATTACCACTTTCCGCGGTCACTGAGGAGAAACAATCGGGTTTCGAAATATCGGTATCTGACCAGGAGTTATATGCTAGTGAGTTTCCTCCCTATTGGAGAATGTCTCCCCCTTGGAGACTATAAGCTTGCTGAAGGCTCATTTTGAGAAGCATTTAATTTTATTTTTTTCCCCATTCACCCACTCAAGCACATACTGTTAGTTAGGCAGAATTATCTACCACTGCAGATATGAATGCTTATCTCCCCCTATTTCTTCAATCTAAGACATAAGAGCAAGCTTTGTTTATAATTCAATATTTCTTGCAGTCACTGCAACACCAAGCTGCTCTATAAGTTGCTGGAATGGCGCTCGGTAAATTTTTCCTTGGAATTTATTAGTTTATTGTAATTTAGTCCCTTGCGGATTCATTCCAAGAACTGGCCCTCAGCACTTGTGTCTTAAGAGGTTATTTTTTTTATCTTTTCTACTTTTCACGAGAAAATGTAGCTTGTTTTGCTCTTTCATGATTTTCTTTTGCTTCTTAGGTGGCACCTTTGGTTGGTTTTTTGAAAACTCAACAAACATACTACGGTATTGCACACCAGCCTTTTTCTAACCGAAAAGGCAGAGGAGTCAAATTACCACTTTCCGCGGTCACTGAGGAGAAACAATCAGGTTTCGAAATATCGGTATCTGACCAGGAGTTATATGCTAGTGAGTTTCCTCCCTATTGGAGAATGTCTCCCCCTTGGAGACTATAAGCTTGCTGAAGGCTCATTTTGAGAAGCATTTATTTTATTTTTTTCCCCATTCACCCACTCAAGCACATACTGTTAGTTAGGCAGAATTATCTACCACTGCAGATATGAATGCTTATCTCCCCCTATTTCTTCAATCTAAGACATAAGAGCAAGCTTTGTTTATAATTCAATATTTCTTGCAGTCACTGCAACACCAAGCTGCTCTATAAGTTGCTGGAATGGCGCTCGGTATTTATCCTTGGAATTTATTAGTTTATTGTAATTTAGTCCCTTGCGGATTCATTCCAAGAACTGGCCCTCAGCACTTGTGTCTTAAGAGGTTATTTTTTTTTATCTTTTCTACTTTTCACGAGAAAATGTAGCTTGTTTTGCTCTTTTCATGATTTTCTTTTGCTTCTTAGGTGGCACCTTTGGTTGGTTTTTTGAAAACTCAACAAACATACTACGGTATTGCACACCAGCCTTTTCTAGATAGCATTCTGATAAACCGAAAAGGCAGAGGAGTCAAATTACCACTTTCCGCGGTCACTGAGGAGAAACAATCGGGTTTCGAAATATCGGTATCTGACCAGGAGTTATATGCTAGTGAGTTTCCTCCCTATTGGAGAATGTCTCCCCCTTGGAGACTATAAGCTTGCTGAAGGCTCATTTTGAGAAGCATTTATTTTATTTTTTTCCCCATTCACCCACTCAAGCACATACTGTTAGTTAGGCAGAATTATCTACCACTGCAGATATGAATGCTTATCTCCCCCTATTTCTTCAATCTAAGACATAAGAGCAAGCTTTGTTTATAATTCAATATTTCTTGCAGTCACTGCAACACCAAGCTGCTCTATAAGTTGCTGGAATGGCGCTCGGTATTTATCCTTGGAATTTATTAGTTTATTGTAATTTAGTCCCTTGCGGATTCATTCCAAGAACTGGCCCTCAGCACTTGTGTCTTAAGAGGTTATTTTTTTATCTTTTCTACTTTTCACGAGAAAATGTAGCTTGTTTTGCTCTTTCATGATTTTCTTTTGCTTCTTAGGTGGCACCTTTGGTTGGTTTTTTGAAAACTCAACAAACATACTATGGTATTGCACACCAGCCTTTTTCTAGGATAGCATTCTTGATAAAACCGAAAAGGCAGAGGAGTCAAATTACCACTTTCCGCGGTCACTGAGGAGAAACAATCAGGTTTCGAAATATCGGTATCTGACCAGGAGTTATATGCTAGTGAGTTTCCTCCCTATTGGAGAATGTCTCCCCCTTGGAGACTATAAGCTTGCTGAAGGCTCATTTTGAGAAGCATTTATTTTATTTTTTTCCCCATTCACCCACTCAAGCACATACTGTTAGTTAGGCAGAATTATCTACCACTGCAGATATGAATGCTTATCTCCCGCTATTTCTTCAATCTAAGACATAAGAGCAAGCTTTGTTTATAATTCAATATATATATATATATATATATATATATATAATAATAAAAAGCAAAATCGTATAATGAAATCATATTTCAGCTATACATACACACACATCCACTTGCACACACGACACTTGTATAACATAAAAAGTATAATGATAAGTAAGGTAATTAACATAAAGCATATATGAAAAAACACAATGAAGGACAGAGTAAAATTTCAGATTGACACACAAACACGTACACACGCTCGCATACACACACACACACACACACACACACACACACACACACACACACACACACACACACACACACACACACACCAGCATAAGAACTTAAACTCACAGCACATCATTCGAACAACAATATCACGTCGATCGACTCAAAGAATACATGTATAACATGAACAAGCGACACACACACACACACACGCACGCACGCACGCACGCACACACACACACACACACACACACACACACACACACACACACACACACACACACACACACACACACACACAGAGATCAGTTTGTACTAGGATTGGTAAATGTTACTCTTCATTTAAAGATATTGACACTGGCATCCCTCAGGGCTCCATAATTCCACCTATTCTATTTACAATTATCATTCACGATCTTCCTAAAATACTATCTAAAAATGTACATGTAGTGCAATATGCTGATGATACTGCAATGTGGATGAATACAAACATTAAAAAACAGACAAATAAGAGAACCATATTATATATACAAAAACTATATCAAATTGAAATTGACAAACTAAATAAATATATGAACGAAAATGGACTAGAACTATCAGGAGAAAAGACACAATTAATGTTATTTAACAATGGTAAAAATCCAAAAGTTTTACCTCGACAATTGCTAGAGAATAAAACTTTTCAATATTCCAGTAATGTTAAATTTTTAGGTGTTAATTTCACTCCTAAATTAAACTGGAGATTCCATATTGAATATCTTATAAACAATGCCAGACAAAGGCTATCTTTACTAAAAGCAATCAGTGCACAATCGTGGGGTCAAGATACCCAAACTCTTATACATCTTTCTATTAGTCTGGTTCGTTCAAAATTGACTTACGGACAGGAAGTATATTTTTCAGCTTCTCAAACATTACTTAAGCGGTTACAAAGCATAGACAGTAAGACTATTAAAGTAGCCGTTGGTGTTCCAGTGCATTCTAATACTTTTAAAACATATAAAGAAGCTAATCTGTTGTCACTTGATGATCAACGCAAACTAGCAACAGCCAAATATGTAGCCAGAAGTCTTTCTGTATCAAATTCAGTAACAAATGAAATATTTGTTGATTCCAAATCGGATTTTCCTAAAAGGGCACATAATATTTCTTACCTGCAGCCCATTCCAAATTATACTGATGATTTATTTAGAAAATGTGACATCGATATCGTATCTATTTCAAAACCTCCAACTATGCCCACAGTTCCTTAATGGGAGTATATTTCTCCAAATTTTGATATAGATTAGACTACTCTAAAAAAAAAAAAGAAGACAATATTAATTTGATATCAGTAGAAGCAAAAGAACATTTTGAAAACACATATCCACATCATTTTAAAATCTTCACGGATGGTTCAGTTTTAGAATCTTATCCAGGAGCTGGATTTGTAATTCCCGATTTAAAAGCAAAGAAATCATTTTGTTTAGGAAAGAACTTCCCAGTTTTCACTGCTGAACTATATGAAATCCTTATGGCCTTATCTTGGATATCTGATCTTAATGTTGCAATTTACAGCATTCTAATCTGTGTTGACTCTAAATCTGTTCTTTATAGCTTACGAAATTGTGATGCAAACGTAAGGAAAGACTTTTTTTATATAAAATTTATGAAACATTCCGTTATGGCGAAAGGAACTTTTGTAGAGTTTTGCTGGATCCCATCTCATTGTGGTATCTATGGAAATGAAATAGCTGATAAATTAGCAAAAGAGGGTGCTCTTAGAAGAAAAAATCCAGATAGTAGATTAAAACTGGATAAACAAGAAATCATTTCTCTATTAGAAAATTGTATGAACAATGAGAAACTTCCTGCAAAAACGAAAGTGTTATTATGTCAAAGATCATTGTCCAGTATGATTTATAAAATGCGTTTAAACTCGTGGAAAACCAAATTTTCTAAGGATGTAGATTGTGCTTGTGGTCTCCCATTATCTATTCAACATATTCTTTTTGAATGTCCAATTCTAACATCTTTATATAATATTCTAAAGATAGATATTGTTTCCTTAGGGGCTTTACAAGATATACTTTACAGCCCATAAATGATTGATATAGCAAAGGCTATATCGAGTTCTGTTATTTTTCATTTGTTGTAATTGATTCATCAGTTTATAATTATTGTTTGGTCGTTAATAGGGAAACTTTCATGCATTTGCGTTCGCGCGTGCGCGAACACACACACACACACACACACACACACACACACACACACACACACACACACACTCTCTCTCTCTCTCTCTCTCTCTCTCTCTCTCTCTCTCGTATGTATCTGTGTATGTGATTCTCTCAGGTGATTTGAACAGCAGGACTTCTGACAATTCTCCAGATATTGTTGACGATAGTGATGCATATGATAACTTTATTTATAATTGTTATATTTCAGGTAATAATGTGAGAAGGTCTGCAGATATTATTCTCAATAATTATGGAAAAATGTTTGCTGAATATGTGCACAACCCTTGGATTGTGCATTCTGAACGGCGCATGCAGCGGAGATACTGATGGTAGTTTTACTTATATATATCAGAAACAGAATGTAGCGTCAACGATTACTTTCTCCTGTCTAAGGAAATGTTTTTCACTGTTGTATCTTCATGTGAATTGTTGGTTACAGAGAGAATAGAATCAGATCATTTGCCCATTGAATTACGTTTTAGAGTTAAAGAAAGAGAAGATAAATGGAACACAAACTCCCTGAAGGGTTGCCAGTTTATTGATAAGTTTGTGTGGAACAAGGATTTGGAACAAATTTATATTCAGGAAATGAATTCTGATGAAACGATACTCGTGATTGATCGTGCCATAAGTTTGATTGATCATGATTTCAATGGTGCTTTGGAAATGTTTAATGAATGGATTAAAAAAAACAAGCTAA
The DNA here is from genome assembly GCA_033310375.1 of Conus canariensis. Classification (NCBI taxonomy): domain Eukaryota; kingdom Metazoa; phylum Mollusca; class Gastropoda; order Neogastropoda; family Conidae; genus Conus; species Conus canariensis. The sequence goes on from CM065741.1 coordinate 5,354,735, forward strand.
TTGTATGAAAAAGAGAATTAATCTGTTTAAGTACGGTAAAAACAGTGACTGGTTTGATAAAGAATGTAGGCTGGGTAAAGTTAAGGCAAAGGAAATGCTTTCTATTTGTAGGAAAAACAGAAAGAAAGAAGACAGTGATGCATACTGCATAGCAAGAAGAGAATACAAACATCTGATAAAAAGAAAAGAAAAACAGTTTAATGATTTGCTGTTATACAGGCTAGACTCGTCAGTAAATGATCAAAGAGAATTTTGGGAAACTGTTCGTAAAATATCCTTTAAACGAAAACCTGTTTCAAAATAGTTTGACAGTCGATGAATGGTTTAAGCATTTTAAAAATTTACTTGAATTAGAGGTAACAGCAAATATGTCAGATTTGGTTGAAAATGTCAGTGATGTCAACGAAGAGGAGGCAGGCTATATTAACCGTCCAATATCAAGAGGAGAAGTTTTGCTTGCTGTAACAAAGTTAAAGAATGGAAAAGCTGCTGGACCAGATCAAATTACTGGTGAGTTGTTAAAGTATGGTGGGGATCGTGTCATTGATTTTTTGCTAAAGCTTTTTAATATGTTATTTGATAAAGGAGCATTCCCTGATAACTGGACTAATTCTATCGTTCACCCTTTGTTCAAGAAGGGTGACATCAATAATCCAAACAATTATAGAGGCATTTCTTTATGTGATACAAATAGTAAAATTTACAGCACAATTATTAATAGTAGACTGCAGGAATGGATAGAAGAGCACAATTTGACAGGCGAACATCAAGCCAGATTTAAGAGAGGATACTCCACTGTTGATCACATGTTTACTTTATTAGCACTCATACAAAAACAATTTTGTTTCAATCGTAAACTGTATGTAGCCTTTATTGATTTTGAAAAGGCATTTGATTCCGTAGAAAGAAACTTATTATGGCCTATCTTGTTAAAAAGCGGCATCAAAGGCAAGATTTTTAGGTGTATTCGCTGCATGTACGAAAGTGTTAAAGCTAGAATTAGAAGCGGAAGTAGTGTAACAGATTATATTGCTTGCACTCGCGAAGTGAAACAAGGAGATGCTTGCAGCCCTGTCTTGTTTTCTTTATTTATTAATGAATTAGCGTTAGAGGTGATAAAGGGAGGGAAACACGGGGCAACATTTATGTCAGATTATTTTGAATTATTCATACTGCTTCTGGCCGACGATGTGGCTTTAGTTTCTGAAACTACCATAGGGTTACAAACACAGATAAACAGTCTTCAGCATGCAGCCGCCGGTTTGCAGCTGAAGGTTAATTTAGATAAAAGTAACATAGTGGTGTTCAGGAAAGGTGGTAACTTAGCTGGACATATAACGGTATTGTGATGCCTGTTGTGAATGCGTACAAATATTTAGGAATTTATTTTTCAACAAAGCTCAGTTTTGCTGCTGCATGTCGCGACCTTACAAGCAGAGCAAAAAACGGTTTACTATGTATTTTACAAAAGCTATTTAAGCTGAAGTGCAATTCTCACTCGTGCTTTTTTTTAAGCTATTTGACTCACAGGTTCAACCTATTGCTCAGTATGGTGCAGAGTTATGGGGTCTTGACAATGTAGCAACCTATTGTGAAAAACTTCATTTGTTTGCCGTTAAAAGATTCTTGGGCGTTGAAATGCGAACACCTAATGACCTGGTGTATGGAGAAACGAACATATATCCTATTTACATAAACTCAGCCATAAAATATATCAGGTTTTGGTTAAAATTAACGAGAATGGACGACTGTAGATTACCTTATAAGGCCTACAAAATGCTTCTTGATTTAGATATGCGTGGAAAGAAAAATTGGGCCTCAAATATTCGCTATAAATTGTATATGTTTGGATTTGTATATGTATGGCTAAATCAAGGCGTGGAAGGAATTAACGAGTTTTGAAAAGTTTTAAGGATAGGCTGATTTCATGCAGATGGCAAGACTGGAATTTCCATATTAGTAATAGTGATAGGTTTAACGTTTACAGAGTCTTTTGTACTGTTCCTGATGTTAAAACGTATTTATTAATTAATTCAGACAAGCATGTAAGATACGCATTGACAAGATTTAGACTTGGAATTTCTGAAATCGCAGTACATCGTTACTGTTATAGAACACATAGTGAAGGTGAATTAATATGTCCACTTTGTCTAAAAGAGAAAGAAAGTGACATATATTTTGTTTTATGTTGTCCAGTTTTGTATGACCTAAGAGCACAGTGCATTCCGCTGAGGTATTACAAAGTGCCAAGTCAGTTTAAATTTACATTGCTTATAGCACGTACGCACGAAAAAACAGCCAGGAACCTGTCAATCTATCTTTACAAAGCCTTTAAGTTGCGTTCTATTCTCACTTCTTAAATTTACTGTCAAGTAAGTGTTGGATGATTTCACTGTTCATAATTGTTTGTTTGAAAATGTTTGTATATATGTACCCCATCATGAGGGGCAATGGCCTATGCATGATTAAACTTCCGTATCCGTCTCTCTCTCCTCTCTCTCTCTCTCTCTCTCTCTCTCTCTCTCACACACACACACACACACACACACACCACACACACCACACACACACACACACACACACACACACAAACAGGGCGCGCGCATGGACGCATGCACACACAAGCACACACCGCGCTCTCTCTCTCTCTCTCTCTCTCTCTCTCTCTCCACACACACACACACACACACACACACACACATAAGCACTTACACACATACACATTCCTTTTTTGTCTAATATCACCATTGTTGTGAACAGACTAAATTAAATCAATCAAAACACGCGCACACAAATACACACACACACACACACACACACACACACACACACACACACACACACAATGTAGGAAAAGTAAAATTTGAGATCGACACATCTGCACACACAGGTAAGATTTCTTATTCACACACACACACACACATACACACACACACACACACACACACACACACACACACACACACACACACACACACACACACACCACTTCACCACTTTGGCTTCACAAGGGGAGTATTGCGCATGTTAATGTCTGTACTGTTTTTATTGTTTTGTCGCTGAGGAAGGCATATTGTCGAAAATTTCTTGTCTTTTGTGTCGTGCATTAAAACTGCGTTACTTCACACTTTGTTTTGTGTGCTCTTCCGCTTTTTCGTCGTGTTCCGGTAACGCTGCCGTGTGTTTCATTTGCCCTTCACAACAGTAAAGGGACTCAGCCTGGTTATTAGTCGTTCGCCATCCGCCGACTGGATCACCAGTCAAGAAGGCCAAACGCCTAAAGTCTTCCAGACTTCCCCGTCCGAGTCTGAGTCCGTGTCCCTCAAAGGGTCGGAACCCAGTTTTCGTCTCTTTTCACCTTGAGGTTTTTAAATACTGGCAGAAATAAACGGTCACCCCAGGAGAGCTGCCGTGCTGGGAAGGGACAATGGATGGCCATGGTATGGCGTCCGTCTGCCTGGTAAGGTCCTGCATGAACACCAGGCAGTGCACCTTCGCGACTGAATTGGGATCAGCCACTCAGCCCATCACCAGGCTGCTTTACCTTGGACTTCCCCACTGCTTACGGCAGCGACTCAAGTGTCAGAGAAAAAAGGCTGTGGAATAGAAGACTGGAAAGGGAGATGAAGAGAGATCAGACCCGTTAAGAAAGGCAGAAGTTAGGATAGGAAAAAGGCGGGTTACTATTTGTCAGGGCCCTCACCCCTAACCTGTCTGACATGGGATACCCTACCAGGGGCATGAACTTCTACTACAAAGTGCATAGGCCAGTCAGCAACTTGGCTATACAGGCCTAGAACCGTTAACAATAACTAACCATCTAGTCGAGTATTGATGCCCCAGTCAGCAAATAGTGCACACGGATATGTTAATAATTCAGATCCCGTAGGATAAACGTGTGTAAATGGATGTTATTGCTTTATCTCATCATTCATGGACAGTACTACATGGAAATAAACGGGTTTCAATTTTACGACCTCTCTACCCCCACCCCACCCCACTCCTCTGTAACGACGTCCAGTGGTATTGGCGCCATTTCTCAGCATCTTACTCAAGCACTTATTTTGGTATCCAGGGGTCTTTCTAGAGGTTTCTGTGGACGCTGAATTCATCTATGATTTTTTAGGTCGATCAGAAACCAAAGACCTATCAGTAATGCACATCAGTTCAAAGATTCACTTTCACAGGCTTGCAATCTTCAAGATTTCAACACACTAAATGCACCCATTTCAGGTCAGATAGAAAAAAAGGTGAAAACAAAGTCATATGATGTGACAATGAGATGAAGAATACAAATCAGTTTAAAACAACATGTCAAAAACTGCTGGCATATAATAGGGCCATGCAGCCACTGCAAAGTCACTGAAAGCGGATACATGTATCATATAACTGTGTTCACAGCGTTCTACTCTCAAGGTACCCACGTTTCCTGTTACTCATCATATTCTGCATTAGGTCCAGGCGCTTTGTTCAGGTTTGCACACTCCAATCCATAACACTTGCACAGATGAGTGCATGGGAGACCATTCTTTGTACAGCTGCACGCATTTGTCACACATCCAGTCTGGCACGTCTTGCACCTGATCAGTTCAATGACTGCAAGTGAAGCTGGAAGAGCGAGACACCTCACGGGCATGTACACACCATTTTCGACCGTCCACCCATTCTCTTCAATAGGAGGTAGTACAGGATAGTTGAGAGGTACGATTTATCGCGCATGGCCACATGATTTGCACGTCTGATGTGTGGCAGCAAGGCAGACCGTGTAGGGAGCAACATCTCTCCTTCCAAGTTCTTGGAGCAGAAGAGTTCCCATCTGAGTTCAGGAAAGGTTGTTGGAACTGCCGAGTTGTACACCTGACAGACAAACTGCTCCAGTGCCTGGACCTGGGGTGGTAGCTCCTCATTTACCAGTTCCTCTTGGCCTTGGCCAAGCTGCTTGAAACACAGAACAGCTGGGTCGTCCTCGTCGAGCCTCAGATACGCATCAACCCAGGTCTTCTTGCTTACACCAACAAACTTGCCACCCCAGTCAGCGTCAGAGAAGTTGTGGAAACCAATCAGTCGCTGGCAGTTTTGACATCCAGTTGCTTGGACACGTTCCATGACATCGGTTTCTCGAAATCTAATGCCCCTTCCTGTCAAGAATTTCAGGCGTGTCTGACTGCCAGGGTGATATGATGCAACAAGGTGCAGAAGAAGGATGAAGACGTAAGTGTCGGGTGACCAGACGAAGACTTCTCTCCAAGCATCTTCAGACACTACAGCCAGGACTTGATGGGGAATCAGGGTGTCAGTTTCCTCATGCGAGTGATCTTCTTCAAAGTTGAGCCCTTTGATCTTGTTGCCGTATACAACGACCAGCTTCACAGCTGTGTTGCTGCAAAAGTAATCGAGCGAACCTTGAGCAAACATGCAAGTTAGATCTCTCTTTGTCTTGGACGCAGACTGAAGCTCTCTGATAGACATTGTCAGTTCATTTCTGGGTGGATCTCAAAGACCGTTGATGTTGCTCTTCTCTGTCTGGTCTTGTTTTTCAGCGATTCATCCAAGTATCATTCAAAGATGATGTAACCTTCTGTGTAGCTCAGCATCATGAACTCGATGCGCTTTATGAAAGCTTGCTGCAGATCAGAGGTTCTTCATAGATGGCGTTTTCTTCATGCTCTGGAGTACAGCCATAGCATCAACGATGAGAACTTGAGGTATGCTGGGGTCTGTGCCAAGGGGAAGAGTGTCGTCTGGTTTTGTGCCAAGGGAAAGAAGGGGCTTTACCTCTTCAATGCCATGCATGAGACTGGCCTTGTCTGCAGGTACGCACAGTGATCCATCCACTACACAGAGGGAACGTGGCACCACCAACATTTTAAAGTCCCCTATAGTGTCTTCCAGCTTTGGCACCAGCTGAGGTCTGCACTGCAGGATGATCAGGAATCTTCTGAGCAGTTCACGCTCGTCGCGCAACTTGATCACCTGTTGACCGACCAGAACCTTGGTTTTCTCCATCAGCTTTGAGAAAGCTTTCAGCTTCATCTTCTTCAGTGAGTCCCAAACACTCACTTTTGAGGTATTGAGCAGTCTTTCCTGGACAAACTCCTAAAACCACTTTTCACCTTTCTGTGCATAATGCAAAATGTCTCTTTTGGCATTTTCTTGTACAAGAACTGATGAACCCAGGTTCTTCAGAGGGGTCATGTCTGCAAAGGGGTTGCTGGCACAGTGCTTTTCGATTGAGTGGCGGAGTTTCAACAAGTTTGTGACAATCCTCACAGTCATATCTCTGTACAACTGGTAGTGCTCGCATCACGTGGAAGACCGGGGAAATCGGGGAAAGTCACCGAGGTACTATTTCACCATGTGAGTGAGGCGAGGGGCTGTGATGACGAGTCGAACAAGAGCTGTATCATCTTGACTGAGGCCAACAATCCCGCCATGACGCTTCAGATTTTTGATCTCTTGTTCCAGGGCCTGGTCAGTGAACTGTGCAGTGAATGGGACTTTTGATTTTGCCACAACAAAATATCCTGACTTCAGCGCTTGCCATGTGGCTGGATCATCTTTTTCCACGGCATTCATCTGAGCTAGGTGGACTGGCATGAGGCGGGCATAGTTCAGGAGGTCATGTGCAAAAAAGTACTCGATGAGATTCTCCAATACAGCAAGTAGCCTTCAAAGTCACTAGCACGGCATGAACTGATGAGATGCAAAATACTTTCGACCTGCTCCAGGTACTGTGTGAGGAACTGGGACATCTTCCATTCCCTTCACTGGTTTCTAGTGGTTTCAGATTCTCTGAGTACCAGGACTGAATGCCGACACAAATTTTGACCATGTCTGGGCTGCGTGCATGCAAGGTTTTGTTTTTGAAGGCATCCCATTGTGCACGAAGAGGTTCAGGTGAAAGGGCAGGACAAATGGAATCAAGTTTCATCATCATAATAGCAAGGCTCGTCGTCAAATGGAACTCCACTCCTCGCTTGTAGGCTTTGCCACCGAAAATCCCCCGTAATGTTGCTGAAGTGTAAGTGCCACTTTCAATGGTGCATGTGTCAATGCCACTTCCTTTCCACTGAAGCCACAAAAACTCTGGTTTGTTCCCAAGTTCTCTCAAGGCTGGACTACTGCAACAGTCTCTTAGCTGGCTCACCAAAGTACCTACTCAATAAACTGCAGAAGGTTCAGAATAGCGCTGCCAGGCTTTTTTGCAAAGCGTCTAAACGTAAACATGTCACTCCTCTGTTGCAATCCCTCCACTGGCTTCCAATTCAGAGGCGAATTGACTACAAGCTGGCGTCCGTCTGTTTCTCTTCTGTTTCTGGTACTGGACCAAAATATCTTTCCGACATCCTCCACATCTACATCCCATCCCGTCATCTTCGTTCCTCTGCCGACAGTCGCCTCTTGCGCATTCCTTCTGTCAGAACAAAATCTTTTGGTCAACGTTCTCTTTCCTTCCAAGGACCAACTGTCTGGAATACACTTCCCATCAGTGTCAGACACCTACCTTCACCCTCTTCTTTCAAATCTGCGGTCAAAACTAACTTCTTTCATCAGTCGTAACCCCACTCCCTCCCCCCCCCCCCCCAACTTCCCAATCCACCTTGAGTGGGTTTGTGCGTGCGCGCGTGAGTGCCTGGTGGTTGTGTTGCTTGTGCGTGCAGGACGTGTTGATGTGAGTGCTTGCGTGCGTGCGTGCTGGTGTCTGAGAGCGTGGGTGTGTGGTCATGCGTGAGCTCGCGCGCGCGCGCGTGTGTGTGTGTGTGTGTGTGTGTGTGTGTGTGTGTGTGTGTGTGTGTGTTGTTGTTGTTGTTGTTGTTGTTGTTGCTGTTGGTAATGTAAAGCGCTTAGAGCCCTATATTATAGAGAATAGGCGCTATATAAATTAACATTATTATTATTATTACTTCCTTCGATGGTCTTGCCAAGAACATGCAGGGCTGCAAACACAATGTGTAGAGCAGCAGCTCTGAGGACCCAGTCTTTTGTTGGATGCTGAGGGCGCGCTGATGAAAAGCAAGGCCAAGCGTTCTAAGTGCTTTTCTTTCAGGGCCAACTACAAAAGCGGAAATTCCTCGAATCAGCTTCAGAGCAGTGTAGAGTGTTGCACAGTCTGTGGGTGGAGTCTTGAACAGCGGACCTACTACTTCAATATTCATCTGACCATTTCTGTGAGAGGCATGCATTAATAGCAATGACTTGGTGGCAGCCCAGGTGGACATCACGTCTTCCTTTTTAATTTATGCTGGTCCTTTGGTCTGCACTTTCACTGAAAAATGCCCCGAGTTTCACATTCAGACTCATCAGACTCCTTCTGGTCTTTGTCTCCATCATCACGTTCACGTGTATTGTCATTATGGTGCTCATCTAAATAGAGCAGTTCACCTGCAGCTGTGGTGTCTTGATCACCAGTGTCATCTTTCTGTCCTCCAAGGTCATCTTGCTCTCCTCCAAGATCCTGACCTTCTTCGTCCTGGGTGTCTTTGTTTTTTGAGTCATAAGCAGTCTTATTTGTGGCAGTGCAGTAGTTGGCAAGTGCCCAAACATGAGTGAAGTCTTTCGAAATCAAATCCCGGTGCTTTCCTAGCTCAAAGACGTCAAAATGGAATGGTTTGGGCTTGATAACAGGCTCCTGTAAGTATGTGACGTCAATAGCAACTGGTTCAGATGACTAAAGTTTCTCTGGAATCACAAGAGGCTTGTTGATTAGTTCATCATCGTCTGCTCTTTGATTTATCACAATCACAGTGCCATGGAACATGTTTTGCCCTGTAGGAGTGTCTTCTAGGAGGTCAATGTTATCAACAGCGATCCGAGTGTTTACACCTTTCTTTACAAAATCAGGTAGAGAGAATCTACCAGTCTCCTTCATGCATTGAAGAACACCTTGCTCCACACACTTCTCAAGATCCAGGATCCTCTGGTCTTCACTGCTGATGTACACTTGTGTCAGATTGTTCAAGAGACTCATATCACGCACCCTTGAGTGGATGGCAAGGGGCAAGCCAACTGACGGGGAGGGGGGGGGGGGGGTTGAACTGTCTGACTGAATCTGCTGTCCTTTTTGGGTTGGTGCTTGACCTGGCGGTCAGTGCGAGTATTTTGTACAAGCAACTGAATGCAACGTCAACAGTCTTTTCAACCTCTGCGTTACGCTTTTCAGACACTTTGAGAATGCGACGGCCAAAGAGAAGGTGGGTGAGAAAAAAGTGGAGTAGTTGTGGACTCTCAAAATCACCAAAGGTGCCATCGAATGACCAGTTGGAGGGCTGTATTATCTCTTGTTGAAGAGTGTTGGCTACATTTTTCATTTGGCCAATTGTGTCCTTACTCTCCAGTAACAAACTCGTGCCTCAAGAGCTTTGCTGACTGCTGATGGGAGTACAAGTTTGTCTGGTTCATTTCTGCGCATGGATCTGACGAACTGCACATCAGGCAACCGCTCAGAAATTAGCTTTTCGAGGTGCTTACAGTAGTGTTCCGTCCTCCAGATCTCAACATGATGCTTTTTTTTAGAATTGACAGGTAGGCGTCATTCACCTGCGATATGTCAAGACTTGGCTTCATCATCAACCAGACTGTTCTAAACAGAGGAAAGCAATTCGTCATCACACATACAGTGGATCAAATCATCATGTTCTTTTGAACTCCCAGCCTGGTTGAATGTGCGTTGAGCATGCACTACACATAGTCTGTTGTAATACTTCTCTAGTGCAGCAGCATCTCCAGGGCTCTCTAAGTCCGAGACACAAGTCCGTACATGATCATCTTCTGTGCAGGACTTAATTTCTAACAGCGTTTCTCCCATACTGTCTGTCAGAACACGATGGAGTGGTTCTTGAGAATCCTTTGCACTGAAAGTACAGTGCAAGAAGATACACTCTTCTGATTTGGGGACATTTTTTGTTCTCTTTGGTATTTTTTTTTCCTGGATGTCTTTCTGGGCGTGCGACAGCAGTGCAATATCGTCGGCGAAGTCACAGTCTTCAAGCCTGGTTGTCAGTCCCCATACAAGCCCTCTCGCCTTATCGCTGGTGGCCTTCCTCATCACCCAGACAATGACGACAAGGAAAATTGTCGGCGAGATCACGCAGCCTTGCCTGATCCTGGTCTGCACGTGGAACCACTCGCTCTGCTGTCCAGCATGCTGCACACAGCACTGGTTGTCTGCATACATGTCCTGTAGGATGTTGATGACTTTAAGAGGAAATCCGTAGGCTTCCAAGATATTCCACAGCGAAGGATGATGGATACTATCGAAAGCGTTTTGGAAATCGATATAGTTGATGTAGAGTGATGAATTCCATTCAATGTACTGTTCCACAATTGTTCGTAAAACAAAGATCTGGTCTGTGCAGCTTCTCCTGCTCTGAACCCTGCCTGTTCTTCTCGTAGGGTTCTCTCAATGGCTTGCCTCATGCGCTGTAGAAGGACACGGCAGGAGATCTTCCCTGGGATGGAGAGCAAGTTGATTCCCGCCAGTTGCCGCATTCCGAGAGGTCCCCCTTCTTGGGGAGCTTCACTATGATGCCTTTCTTCCATGTGTCCGGAACTTTCTCCTCTTCCCATACTGTGTTGAATAGTTTCACTAAAGTCTTTGCACTCGTTTTGGGGTCTGCCTTCAACATGTCTGCCGTGATTCTGTCTTCACCGGGTGCCCTGTTGCCCTTTGTCTGCCTGATGGCCTCCACAATTTCCTGTTGGGTGATACGTCCACGTCTCATCTCTAAGTTGAAACCCATGTCTTCGATGGTGGCTTTCTCATCTGGGTCTGGTCTATTTAATGTCTCTCTAAAATGTTCTGCCCATCTGTTGAGTTGGTCTTCGTCTTTTATCAAAACTTTCCCGGTCTTGTCCCTCACTACTTTGGTTTTGCTGTTGAATCCGCAATCTTATAGACGGTCCTGGAGTCTCCTTTCTCTGCTGCAGCTTGGGCCTCTGCTGCCAGGTTGTCTGCAAACTGTCGCTTGTCTCTCCTTGTGCTCTTCTTCACTTCTTTGTTTTTCTCTTTGTACGTTTCAGCGAATGTTTGTCTCTCATCTTCTGTTCCAGTGAGCGTGCTGAGTTTTGTGATGTTTCTCTCCTCTATTAGTTGCCATGTGGCGTTTGATATCCATTCCTTCCTCTCTCTTCTTCTGTAGCCCAGCACAGCCTCACTGGTGTCTATGAAAGCTTTCTGTACATTGTCGCACAGGGCGTTGATGTCGTCCGCTGGTGTGTTGTCCAGGACTTGGAATCTGTTGGAAAGTTCAATGGTAAACCGACTTTTCACCGCCTAACTGTTCAGTTTCCTCGAGTCAAAGAGTTGTTGTTCACTTTTCTTTTTTTGTGTTCTCTTGAGCTTCAGCTGGAGTCTGCATAACACAAGATGGTGATCACTGCTAGCGTCAGCTCCTCGAATGGCTCTCACGTTCTTCATGGAGCTCCTCCACTTCTGGTTGATGGCAATGTGGTCTATCTGGTTACTGGTTCTTCCGTCTGGTGATACCCACGTCAGTTTGTGGATGGTTTTGTGTTGGAAGATGGCACCACCTATCACCAAACCGTTCTCAAGACACGCATCTGCAAGACGCTGTCCATTGTCATTTCTATCTCCCACTCCCTCTTGTCCTATGCAAGTCTCGTACCCGGTGTTCTCCGTTCCAACTTTCGCATTGAAGTCGCCCATAAGAAGTAGAACAGCAGAAGCAGCATCAGCAAAATCCCAGCTATTGTATTACAAAAAAATAGCTGCTGTGCAACCTTTCAACACATCGTCGAGATATAAAACGTAGAACACAAAAATTATGCTTTTGACTGGGTACCATTTGATAGGAATTAATGAGAGAGAAAAGGAGGCAGCAAACGATCTTTCGATGTATAATTTGAAATTTTAAAAAAATCCAGCCGTACTGTACTGCAAGCGTCGGTACAACCCAGTGACAGAGTTGATGTTTCTGTATATTGTTGATTCATAAAAACTTAAAAGAAAAAAACAAAAGTGAAAGCATTTCACCAGTCTTTACCAGAAAGAAGATGTATTGGTTATAATAGAACGACCCTTAACTCAAAGAGTTCAGTAAGACTGTTATATGAGATCGGCTGACGTCAGTGATCTTTCACTATTTCATAGTCATGCGCCCAGAGTTCAGGAAACTGATCAGATTAGTTTGATTCATTTGTAGGAGTGGAGAGGATTAAGACTGTGATGCTCTGCCTGGAGGATTAAGACTGTGATGCTCTGCCTGGAGGATTAAGACTGTGATGCTCTGCCTGGAGGATTAAGATACACTGTGATGCTCTGCCCAATGGCTGCAGTTTGGCCCTTGCCTATTTAGATATTGAAAAAATGTGAAAGCTGCGTTTGCTCAGATACATATGGAAGGACATATCTCATTGAAATATGATCATGGTGTATTAGCAACAAGACATGACATAGTACGGATTACATCCGAGGCAATTGTAATGATAGTGATTATAAAAATCCGGGCACATTTACACAGAAACAGACAGTAGTTGTCTCAAAGCAGCATTCCAACTGATGTGCATGTTTCCCCACACTGGCTTATTTGCTTCCAGACTAAACAAGCAGCTGGAGAAATGTGTGTCATGCAGACTTGAAGCTGCTGCTTTTGCGGTTCTTGCCTTGAGCATTTCCTTGAGAAAAAAATCGTTTACGTTTTACTACCTTTTTGTGTGGTAATGCATGTCCTTCATGTGCCATGTTGGTGTTGGTAATACCAGGCTGGTCAACACAGATATGGTACCCCACACAACTGTTCCTGTTGGCCTCACCTGTGTGGTTCCAGTGCAGAATCAGGCTGCTAAGCCTCCAAAACCTGTCAGATGCGGTCCACTCCCTGATACAGCAAACACACCTAAACCTGTTACTTTCCAAGATCTTTAACAAGTCTTCCAGCGGCACGAAAAGCCAAAAGAGGCAGTGGACCTTCTGAGGGACTCTTGGCGCCTATCTGCAATCAGTGCACATGACGCTTACGTCAGATAATGACAAACATTTGTAGCCAGAGGATTCCCTCTCTGCTTTGGAGGCCAGTGTGAACACATACGACACCTCGCAATGCCAATCAACAGTAGGCTAAATTATTCATACACTGTTTTTCATGCAGTTGCCATTCTCTAGTCAGAATCGTAAATGATGCTGACTAATTCCGATAACTGAATTAGATGGCGTATACCTCTCCTTCCTACCATTGTTATGGCGTATACCTCTCCTTCCTACCATTGTTATGGCGTATACCTCTCCTTCCTACCATTGTTATGCTCTTACTGTGAATTAGATGGCGTATACCTCTCCTTCCTACCATTGTTATGCTCTTACTGTATTTTTAATGTGTTCATTTGTTAATGATTGTACTGAGTACTTTTTTCGATGTTGCTACTTAATCGTTGATGTACTTTTCGTGTAATATCACACACTATCAAAGTTATTATCAAACAGGATAGCAACCCCGTGAGATCATGAATGGAAGGATTAAACATTACATTTTAACCCAACTCGGCCCTAGTCAGTCTTTCCTCTTTTTCTTTTTCTTTAATAAAGTGTGTACCTTGTAATTAATAAATCAAACACTGCTTTGGTCTAAGATATTGTTAAACATCCTTTTCCTTAACTCCTAATTTATGGCAGTTTAAACATAATATCCTACGATCATCCGTACGATAACTTTTTTGGAGAATGAGGATTGGACTCTAGTACCCAAAACAATATCTTTTTCACAGATACAAATTTTTACTTAAAAAAAAACCCAATGTACAATCAAATAAGTAATATGCAAAATGATTATGAGAATGTGACCCGACGTTTGCAATGTGTGATGCGAGTGTCTGCTTTGTGTGCGTTCGTGTCTGTGTGAGTGTGTGTTTGCGTGTATGCATGCTTGTGAGTTTGTGTCCTTGCTTTGGATTTTGATGCCTTTTTCATGTATGATTATTATATATTGTGTGATTTGATGTCTGTTGTGATATTGTAAACGCCTAGGGCATTCAATTGATTAGGCGTCATAAATGTTCATAATAATAATAATAATAATATCAGTCATCATTAACATCATCATCATCGTTGTTATTATCATTATCATCATAATCATCAACACCAACAACAACAACAACAACTTTACAACAACAAGAACGACAGCTACGGACGTGCAGCATCAAGAAAGTCAGCAGCAATGACCCCAGTTTGTCGTTTCAGGACTTCCATCACGTTATATTTTTCACAAGAAAAATAACTGGGCCATCCGTTTTCCTAACCTACACCATTTCCCAGTCAGTTAACTTCCTAGACATCGCCATCTCCCTCGAAGATGGCTTACTCAAAACTTCCATTTTCTACAAACCCACTGATTCACATGCATACCTACACTACACATCATCCCACCACCCATGCACTAAAGACAGCATTCCATACTCACAATTTCTCTGTCTTCGCATACTGTGCTCCAGCGAAGAAGATTTCACTATGTAAGCAGCCAAAATGTCAGAATTTTTCACAAAACGTGGATAGCCCAGTTCCGTCGTCGACGAAGCTCTCAGCCACACCACGGCCATATCCAGAACATCTGCTCTGGAAACCCAGCATTCAAAGGAGACAGACAGACCCACTGCCTGCCTCCTCTTCCACCCACACACCCTTCCCATCTTCAGGATTCTAAAATCCAATTGGCACATTGTACAAAACCATAAACCTGCCTTCCATATCAAACCCATGATCACGTTCAAACGTGATAAAAACTTAAAAGATCTCATGTGGTCCAAATTGAACAGAATCTCCACACCCACACCACCAGGTACTCACCCCCGCTCAAACCCTAATTGCAAAATCTGCCCCCTCACCACACCAGACACCATCATACAGGGCCCAAAAGACGCCTTCACTATTAAACACACATTCTCCTGCCAGAGCTGCAACATTGTATACGCTATCCACTGTCACCTGTGTGGCAAGATCTATACTGGTGAAACATCCCGCACACTTGAGACACGCACCTGGCTGACATCCGCCACCACTGATCCAAACCTGTTGCCCTACACTTCAATCATCCCCAACACAACATCAACCATGTGAAAGTCTTGGCACTCGGGCAATCACAGAGTGACAGCTTTGAACGTACATCACGAGAGACCCATCTCATTGCCAAACTCGGTACGCTACAGCCCCAAGGCATCAACATCAGCAGTAACACAAATATACATACCAACCACTTCCACACTAGTCGGCAATATCTCCCACCAACACACACGCACAGTTACGCTTACGAAAGGTAATGACTTTGATGAAAACTTGTGGATTACTTTTTTAAATAAGGATAGACAGAAAATACTGATTGAAACTATTTACGAAAGTCCAAACACAACAATTGAAAATTAAGATAAAATGTTTGAGTTGTTGAAACAAAATAGATTAGAAAAATTCAATATGTTTGTATTAATGGGGATTTTAATTTCCCAGATATTGATTGGCATGGTACTGGCTCTAGAGAAATAGGTCAAAAGTTCATAAATTGCCTACAGGATGCATTTCTGAACCAAATGGTAAAACAACCAACAAGACATGGAGAGGGACAAAAATCAAATATACTGGATTTAGTATTTGTTAATGATGAAAATATTATATCAGACGTTAAGCACTTAGCTCCTATAGGCAAAAGCGATCACGGGGTTTCAATGTTCTCTTTGTACCTAGGAGAGGAGCAAGACAAAGAAGAATCAAAGCAGTCATATAATTTTAAGAGCGGAAATTTTATGCAAATGAAAGAAGAACTGAAGAAGATCGACTGGAATAAACTCAATGATCTTAGTGTAGAACAATGCTG
This sequence comes from Conus canariensis, assembly GCA_033310375.1. NCBI lineage: Eukaryota > Metazoa > Mollusca > Gastropoda > Neogastropoda > Conidae > Conus > Conus canariensis. The sequence goes on from CM065741.1 coordinate 5,370,547, forward strand.
GGGGAAAATTAAAAGTATTTTAAATTCTTTAATAGAAAATAACGTTCCAAAACAAATTATTAAGAATAATAAAAAACAGAAACCAAAGAGGATGAATGCAAAGACAATGAAATTTGTAAAAAAGAAATATAATATGTATCAGAGATTCTTAGTCACTAAGCAGGGGAAAGATTACCAAAATTATATTAAAACACGTAATACTTGTCACACACACACACACACACACACACACACACACACACACACACACACACACACACACACACACACACACACAAAGAAAAGAAGCTGTCAAAGGAATGTAAAAAAAATCCAAAAGCCTTCTGGAGATATGTACAATCGAAAACATTGATGAACACAGGAGTGAGCCCTTTAGTGACTAAAGAAGGTGACACAGTAGAGACAGATAGTGGTAAGGCAGATATTTTGAATGCATTTTTTTTCTAGTGTATTCACTAAGGAAGATACCAAAAATATGCCTACTCTAAGTCCAGCTTCAAGGTCAAAAGGTATAGTATTGGAAAATGGAGACATTTCTGCGGATGCAATAAAAAAGAAACTTCAATCTCTGAACCCAAATAAGGCATGTGGTCCGGATGCCATTCCATCAAGAATACTGAAAGAGCCAAATGAGGAGATGGCCTTCCCACTTTACATACTTTTCTAAATCTGTTATAAAGAACTGATAGTACCTTCAGATTTGAAAACAGCTACAGTCGTTCCAGTAATCAAAAAGGTACGATAACAGATCCAGCAAATTATAGACCAGTGAGTTTAACATGCATTATATGCAAAATTTTAGAATCATTTATAAGAGAGGCTATTATCCAACATATGACAGAAAATAAATTATATGCTGAGTGTCAACATGGATTTCGTGCAAAAGGATCTTGTGTGACTCAACCTTTAGAAGTGATGGAAGACTTCACAAAGGAGATAGATAAAGGAGAGATTATGTTATTAGTGGGATACCACAAGGCAGTATCTTGGGACCAATATTATTGACGGTGTTTATAAATGATCTCCCTGTAGAATTAAAGAGTACATGTAAAATCTTTGCAGATGACACAACATTTTATAACTCTCCGAAATTGCATAAGGAATTACAAAAGGATATTGATACATTTGTACAGTGGTCTGATACTTGGAACCTATATTTTAATGCAGAAAATGTAAAGTACTTCATACTGGAAAAACAAACCCACAAAAGGATTATATAATGAAAATTGAAGACAAGGAAATAAAAGTATCTGAATGTGAGGAAAGATAGACCTAAGGGTGACTTTTGACAAAAAATTGCTATTTGACAATCTGAATAGTACTAATAAGACTAACAGAATGATTGGAATAATGAAAAGAACCTGTACATTTATCGAAAAGGACACTTTTTTTACAATTATATAAGACACTAGTTAGACCTGTTCTTGAATATGGAAATACTGTATGGTATCCAATGCTAAAGAGACAATCAGAAGCTCTAGAACAGGTACAAAGAAGAGCAACCAAGATGATTGATAATATAAAAGATTACTCATATCAGGAAAGATTAAAATATCTACAACTTCCAACACTTAAGGCAAGAAGAATAAGAGGAGACTTGATTCAAGCATATAAGATATTTAATGGAATTGATGGTGTTGATAAAGCATGCTTTTTTGTACTCCGCAGGAAAATACTACAAGGAACAGTGAAGGTGAGATATTTAAACAATATTCCAGAACTAATTTGAGAAAATGTACCTTTACTAACACAGTAACCAATTTTTAGAATGAATTAACAGTTAGCATTAAACGTGCACGTAGTATTAATGTTTTTAAGAACCTCATAGAAAAACATGTATATATTAGCTAAAGTAAAATATGAATTTGATGGATAATAGGACTGAGCTAGCCTGCGACGGGATTAACTGTCACGAAAAAAAAAAAGATATATACATACAGAAGGGGCGTAGAAAGCCTAAATAGGCTTAGTTGTTTTTTGATACAACGCCCCTGATCCTGATCCTGATCCTGATATACACATACACACACCACCACCACTATAGCCCCCACTACCCACTTCATACAGAAGTTGCAGCCACCCTCCATTTATTTTATTTTATTTTGTTATTAGTATTGCTGTTATTATGATTATATTTTTTTAAATTTTATTTTATCTATTTATTTTTTTGTTATTTATTTTATTTCATTTTATTATATTTTTTTAATCTATTTTCATTTTTATTTTTATTACAATTTTTTTAATTTATCTATTTATTTACCTATTTCATTCATTTATTATTATTATTTTATCCCCCCCCCCCTCCACATCTGATTCTATTACCATTACCCACACCCCCACATACAACTACCCACCCATAACTACTCCCCCCCCCCCCCTCCATCCTCCCTCTCACTATTTCTCCATTGATCCCCTCCTGGGTCACCTAATTTCCGTCTGGCGGCAATCTTTAATCGTGAGGCGAACAGGAGAGATGAGTGCTTTATCGTTCTGTGTATTCACTGTCTTAAATGTTATTTGTTTTCGCCTTAAGAAGACCCAAGAGGTTGAAATGCATTGTGTCTAGTCCTGTATTTTGCTTGCCTGTGTCCTTGGCGGTAACTAATTCCCTCTCTTTCTACATTTTGCTTCATCCCCCCCCCCCCTCCCCCACCCCCACCCCAGTCAATCATTTTTTAAACTTAACTTTTTTTGACTGAGTCTAAAACCGGTTTACAGATGTTCGTATCGATCCTAGTATACATTGGTCTTCATTACAATCAGAGACCGTTTAGACGTACTTACGTACAGTCGTATCATTTAAACATGTTGAGTTCATTAACTCCTGTTACTGGAGAGTCTGTCCCTGTCGCTAGCATCGTAATATTATGGCAATGCTCACGATCACGGACCCCGGACTTAGACTTCGCACAAATGTAGTGATGTTTAAAGAAGCGTAATAAAAAAAATGCACAGCACATAATAATGTCCGTCTTTAAGAATCGTCTGCAGGTGACCATCAAACGAAATGGTGCGTTGTCACGTGTATCACTCAGACTTTGCATTCCTGTGTCACTGTGACTTTAGTGAAATTCTATCGGTATTTCTGTCGGCAAAAAATGGCACTAACTTGACAACTGCAATAGTCTCTTGGCTGATTCTCCAAACTACCTGCTACAAAAGGCACAGAAGGTCCGTCCAACACAGCGCTGCCAGGTTGGTGTGGAAACCTGCCGGACAAGAACAGGTCACACCTCTCTTGCAGTCTCTCCACTGGCTTTCTATTCAGTGCAGAATCAGTTACAAACTGACATTTAGTGTTTTTCATCTATGACTGGCATTGGTCCAAAACATTTTTCAGATACCCTTCACTCTACATCTATCCCGCTAGCTCCTCTCTTTGTTCCGACACTCTTCTGTTTCACATCCCTCATGTCAGAACTAAAATGTCAGGAATCAACTGTTTGGAACAAACTATGAATATTAGGCAGTCTACTACCTCAGCCTCATTTCAAATCGGCTACAAACAAGGAACCTCTTTAAACTTATGTGATCCATCCTGATTACTGTCTTTCCTGAAAGAAAATTTAGTTGTGTGTGTGTGTGTGTGTGTGTGTGTGTGTGTGTGTGTGTGTGTGTGTGTGTGTGTGTGTGTGAGTGACCACGCGCGCGCGCGCGTGTGTGTGTGTGTGTGTGTGTGTGTGTGTGTGTGCGTGCGTGCGTGTGCATATGTGTGCGTGTGTACGTGCGTGGATACGTACGTGGGTGCATGCGTGCTTGGTTGCGCTCACGTGTGTGTGTGTGTGTTTGCTGGAGAGGGGCAGACAGAAGGTACGGGGAGTTAGTGGGGGGGGGGGGGGGAGGCGTGTGCCCGTGTGCGTTGGACCGTGTATGTGCTGGTGGTCTGATAAAAACGTAACGCTTTTGACTGGATTTGTAGGAAGAAAGGTGGGAAGGGTGTGTGTGTATGCGTGTGTGTTCAGTTCAGTTCAGTTCAGTAGTTTATTTAACGTCTTTTCATCGCAAGATGATCTTAGACCTTTAAACTGCAATGTACATTCCATTGTACTACCAGCACCTCCCCCCAAAAAAACAAACAAACAAACAAACAAAACAAAAAAATAAAACAAAAACAAAAAAAAACTATTAACACACATATCTCAAATGGCTTTTTTCACAATAGTTTTGCAACTGGGGACTGAGCAATAACCAAAGCAATATAAAAAAAAGCAAGGGTTATTTACCACACTATCAACATTGTCAGAATTATTTATAAAAATATTCTTCTCCTTATAAGCTGTGGTTAGTATAGGGCATTCAAATAAAAGGTGACGAATTGAGATATTCTCCTGACATATACACACTATACCTCGTGAATATTTTGTATTCCATGTATTTAACCGTAATTTTTGAATTAATCTGGCTAGATACCTTGGACATGATGGCAGGACGAATAAATTCTCATTAAGATGTTTCTTCCGCATATTCTTTTCCAATCGCTGGATCAATTCATGCGGAGAAAAATTTAAGACTTTGTTGAAGGGTGTTTCAAAAATTGTACAGGCTCCCTGTTTTGCCAATTTGTCTGCTAATTCATTCCCTTTTAAGCCACAATGTGAAGGAACCCAGCAAAAATCAACTGCTATACCTCGGGAAAGTAAACAATGTAATAGATGCTTAATTTCAAAAAGAATATCAGTTCTAATTTTAGAGTTCCAGTGCTTTAATGATTGTAAAATTGATTTTGAATCAACACAAAATAGCACACTATAAAATGATACTGGCGTGTCATATAAGATATAATTCAGAGCTTTCATAATTGCATATAGCTCTGATGTATAAATTGAAAATTCTCTTCCTAGATAGAAAGACTTTTGCACATTTAAGGATGGTATAGTGAATCCAGCACCACTGTCAGACGTTTCCATTATTGAACCATCTGTAAATATTTTTAAATGATTTGGATAAGTCTTTTCGAGATGTTCTCGAACTTCATTTACTAGAATATTTACATTGTCATCTTTCTTCAAAGTAGTATATTCATCATCAATTTTTGCGTTGAGATGCTCCCATGGGGGCATTTGAGGAAAAATGGGAACCTCCGAAATTGCATCAATATCAATACTACATTCTGACAAAAGCTCACAAGTGAAATTTCTAATTGGCTCTATGTATGATATATTTTTAGACCTTTTGGGGTATTCCTTGTTGGAATCCATAAGAATTTCATCAGTAGCAGAGTTTTTTTTACAGATAGGCCTCTTACAACGTATTTGGACACATCCAACGTTCGTTGTTCATTAAGAGGTAAAATGTTTGTCTCCTTATAGCATTTCATTGTGTTTGTGTGCACTGGAACACCCAAAGCTAATTTTAAAGCTTTACTATCTAAGCTTTGCAGTTTCTTTAAAAGGTAGTTAGATGCAGAGAAGTATACTTCCTGTCCATATATTAATTTTGATCGGACTAACGATGTATATAAATGTAAAAGTGCAGTACAGTCTTGACCCCATGGTTGACAACATATAATTTTGAGCAAATTTAATCTTTTCCTAGTTGGGCAGAGCTTTTGGGTTTTCGCCATTATTAAAAAGCATTAAACAAGTTTTCTCACCAGATAATTCAAGACCGTTCTCTTTCATGTAAGCAGACAATCTGTCCAATTCTCCTTGATACATTGTCTGTACAAATTTTACTGCCCTTTTATTCGAGTGCTTCCTTAATGAAGTATTAATCCAAATGGCAATATCATCTGCATACTGCACTACATTGGTGGATTTTGATAATGCCTTTGGGAGATCATGTATAAGGATCGTAAATAATAAAGGTGCAATAACAGATCCCTGAGGAATGCCCATATCTATTTTCCTGAATGATGAATATATTTTTCCAATTCGTGTACATATATTTCTTCCTTCTAGAAAGTTTTTTTTTATATGCGTGTGTGTGTGTGTGTGTGTGTGTGTGTGCGTGCGTGCGTGCGTGCGTGCGTGCGTGCGTGCGTGTGTGTATGTATGTATGTATGTATGTGTGTGTGTGTGTGTGTGTGTGTGTGTGTGTGTGTGTGTGTGTGTGTGTGAGTGTGTGTGTGTGTGTGTGTGTGTGTGTGTGTGTGTGTGTGTGTGTGTGTGTGTGCTGTGTGATGGTCGTTTGTCGCGTTGGATGGTGACGTTGGAGTGGAGCGGTTACATTATAAGTCACCTCAATTTACTTTAGTCGCAGTCTATGAATGTATATAACCTACATCTATTTATGTTTTTGTTGGTTTTATTTGTTTGCAAAGCGCCTAGAGCCTCTGTCGGCCTCTGTTATTCTCCTTATCATCATTGTTCTGTATACCAACCATTGTGCAGAAACTTCAAACACAGATGACACATTTCAGCATCAACTGAAAAAGATGTTAGACAGCAATAGGTATTACTTGAGTCTAACAGCCGGCCATCTAGCCCAGTGCACACGGGAGAACAGAACGATGGAAATTAAAGCCAGAGAGGTGGTCATTGTGTATTCTCAGCATCAAACAGGCCTCAGAGAACCAGCACTGCCTAATGGTTCCATGTCAAGGCTCATCTGCTGGTTCCACATGTCCACCGATGCCTTACACTATTTCAGGGTTCAGTTCCTGAATCAGACGTGTTCCCAAGACAATGTCCTCTATCTTTGCATTCATGCGAATGACAAGTCATATTTCCAGGACACAAGGACTGGCTGTGAAGAAGATTTCAGATCCCCTCTGCTGCTGGACTGGGTCAGTGGGGTACACTTTGTCCTCTTCGCCATTGTGGTCAATGACCCAAACCTTCCCTTTGCCATCAAAATCAAGATCGATGCAGTGGGCTGGAAATTCATCACACAAATGCAGCTACGCTATTTGTCGCCGACAATGGGTAATAATGAGAGCTTTTCAATATGTAAGAACGCATAAAAACATTACTGAATTGATATACTGTGCTTAAAAAGTTCATCTCTAGCAATGTCACATTAATTTGAAGAAAAAAAAGGTCAGATGATCAGGGAGGACTGAAGGCGGGGACAACAGAGGGAACTGAAGGATAGTGATGGGACGGGCATGAAAAAGCATCACTATATTGATACACCGTTCTTAAACAAGTTCATCTCTAACAAAGTCATATTACAGTTTTAAAGTCAACTAGGCAGAGAGGATTGCAGGCTGGGAAAAAGAGAGGGAAGTGAAGGAGAGTGAGGGGACAGGCTTATCATGTGAAAGAAAGCTGCCTTCATTCTACAATGGTGGCCAAACATATCACACCTACCAATTCATACTGACGATAATCTCTGCTGTCTTCGTTCTACAATGGTGGCAAACATATCACACCTACCAGTCGATACTGACGACAATCTCTGCTGCATAAAAGAAGACCGTTTTGTTAACTCTTCTTGTATAGCCTCCCAGTTGCACTACTTCTGTGCTGCTCACACCGACATCCCTAACACAGCTACACCCATCATTATGATGTTGTGCTTTGAGACAACACCCGCCTTGGCTTAAGGCTGTGTCAGACCAACTGACATAGGCTAGAGCACCAAGGCTACGTCAAGATGTTGTTACGCTCAGCATAGTTATGCGGGGATTGCCTTCAGTCGTGACAAGCTCCTAGCATAACATTATCAGTCCCCAAAATCCCTCGAAGTCGGAGTGTGGCTGCTCACGTGGCAGAGTAATCAAAAACAGTCACACACGTAATGTTCTCATCTTTAACTGATGCATTTGTACAATAGTTCAAGTACTTTTGCTGTTGGGATGATCCCTGGAGTCTTTTAGCCAGGGTACAACAACAAAAACAGATAACACCACTCAGCTGCATTGTGTCGCTCTGTTTCTGGTCAAATTGAAAACGGCATTTGGTGTGACCCATATTGTAGATCTGCTTGTGACTGGTGCAGTACATATGGTTTGCTAACTCTAGTAAATACCCCAGAGATATGATTGGTGTAGTACTTGTGGGTTGCTAACTCTAGTAAGGACCCTAGAGATGGGAATGGTGTGGTACTTGTGGGTTGCTAACTCTAGTAAGGACCCTAGAGATGGGACTGGTGCAGTACTTGTGGGTTGCTAACTCTAGTAAGGACCCTAGAGATGTGACTGGTGTAGTTCATGTGGGTTTCTAACTCTAGTAAAGACCCCAGAGATGTGACTGGTGCAGTACTTGTGGGTTGCTAACTCTAATAAAGACCCTAGATATGTGACCAGTGCAATACTGGTGGGTTTCTAACTCTAGTAAAGACCCTAGAAATGTGACTAGTGCAATACTGGTGGTTTGCTAACTCTAGTAAAGACCCTAGAGATGTGACTAGTGCAATACCGGTGGATTTCTAGCTCTAGTAAAGACCCCAGATATGTGACCAGTGCAATACTGGTGGGTTTCTAACTCTAGTAAAGACCCTAGAAATGTGACTAGTGCAATACTGGTGGTTTGCTAACTCTAGCAAGGACCCTAGAGATGTGACTGGTGCAGTACCTGTGGGTTGCTAACTATAGTACGGACCCTAGAAATGTGACTGGCGCAGTACATGTGGGTTGCTAACTCTAGTAAAGACCCTAGAGATGTGACTGGTGCAGTACCTGTGGGTTGCTAACTCTAGTAAAGACCCTAGAAATGTGACTCGTGCAGTACCTGTGGGTTGCTAACTCTAGTAAGAACCCTAGAGATGTGACTGGTGTAGTACCTGTGGGTTGTTAACTCTAGTAAGAACACTAGAGATGTGACTGCGGCAGTACCTGTGGGTTGCTAACTCTAGTAAGGACCCTAGAGATGTGACTGGGGCAGTACTTGTGGGTTGCTAACTCCAGTAAAGACCCAAGAGATGTGACTAGTGCAATACAGGTGGGATTCTAACTCTAGTAAAGACCCTAGAGATGTGGCTGGTGCAGTACGTGTGGTTTGCTAACTCTAGTAAAGACCCCAGAGATGTGACTAGTGCAGTACTTGTGGTTTGCTGACTCTTGTAAAGACCCCAGAGATCTGATGCTCAGTTCGTGTTTTTCTTTACACAGGTTGTCCCCTCAGTGTCTGAGTTGTCAGTGTCTGGTTTTCTTTTGAATTTTTCAAACTGCTTTTGTCAGGTTGTATATATTTTTCGCAAAAGTTGTCGGACGACGTCTACCCCCAGCCCCATTTCGTTCAGTCTAGTATCCTGAGCTGAATCAGACTCAACCCCTAGCTCTCTTTTCTTCGTGGCAGACCAATTCTGGCATATAAAGACTACATAGGACAAATAAATTTGTTATATCGAACACAAACGCCTTTGCAGGGACATGATATTGAGCTGTAGCAAGCCAAACCATATAGCAATGAACATTCAAGGCGGTCGAACAATAGTGACAATCACTGAACGAGGAAAGATAGTTCAATGCAGGAGCTCCGATGTTGAATTCAGTAAGAATGTATATGCTTCAATATTCTAACACAAAACACAAAACAAATTCTGTCTCCTTTGTCAGTTTCTGCCATGGCCTGCAGGCAACTGAAGAAACACTGAGCAGCTTCCCACAGAAAGGTTCGACACCACCAGTCGGTTTTCTGAGCTCTGTATCTTTTAAATATCGTTTGGCCACCAGCTAACAAGGGATTAATTTTGACATGAAATGTATTTCAGAAATGTCCGCTGTTCCACAGATGTCTCTGTGGCAGCACTTGAGTGGAAAATAAGAACAGATAAAGTTCTTAAAAAAATTCATTAGTCTTGTAAATGATGTAACAGAACTCTCGGGAAGGTCTTGTCCTAACTACCTTTAAATATATTACAGGTGGTCCAGGTATATGGACACAATTGGTGGTGGTTCAGGATAAGTTACTCCACGCTTAAGTGTATGAATTGTTTTCATCTCGAAAAAGGTTTTCCAATATATGCAGCAGAATTACATGCAATTCTCATAGCCTTTTCTTGCATATATGACATATTCAACCTTTTGTTTATTCAGTCTGCTTCGCAGTGACTGTAAAACTGGAACTGTAGTGCCAGAATTGATTAACTCTAAGAAACAAAGTATTGAATTCATTGTGTAATGTCTCAAGGTTTTATGATAGACTTTTGTTGGGCACAATTACATTGTGGTCTAACGTGAACGGAAATTTCTGATAGACTTGCAAATTTCGGAGCAGAGGATTGTAAAGAAAACGATCCAGTGCTGTCATTGCAATTTTCCGTGCATGAAATCCGTGCAAGTGTTTGGAAAACTACGTTTAGAAAAGAACGTTTTGTTACAAGTCGTACACATACTCACCTGCCCAGTCCACGTTGCTGCAACATGAAGGTTGAAATACATCAAACACCGAGGTTTCCCTTCATTTTACGTGTGTCTGTAACTTAATTATTTCGGTGCACGATCTTCATAGGACTGTGCGCTTCTAACAAAACTTTATAAGGAGAGAGGTGTCAACCTTGGGAGAAATATGAAAGGGAGAGTTATATTCTGTACGACCCCTGCGATACTGATATAACAGTTGTTGTTGCTCGATCTACAGTAGGCAGATGGTCATGAGGAGATAAGATTTGAATGTCAGGGTCTGTATAAGTTACGTGAATGTATCTTAGAAGCATTGAGTGGACATAAATGTAGTTTTAATTCGTTTATCATCCAATGTTATCCATGATATTGAGGTGTTACATAAATCCACTGAACTGTTGCTGGTCATGACTGTTGTTGTGGTGGTGGCAGTTGTCGTGGTGTGGGTTGCCATCTTGCTAATTGGTCGTACTGATCTTGTGATTTTCCAGGATTTACGTTCCCAGACCCTTTGGCTACCCTTAAGAATGTGCTCAGGGCTCGGATCACACAACATCACTTTAGCGAATGCCACTATCACCTGGTCCATGCCAGTGCCACTCTAGACTGTATTCAGGCCCACAGAGATAATAAAACATTCTAAAAAGAGAAAGTATGTCGAGATCGCGTTCACTTTTAAATGAATGCGTTTGGCGATGACCATTTCTGACTCTGGAATGAAACTGATTGGGCTTTAAACTAAAAAATGAAGTTCATACAGCACGTAATTTCCTTACATATAAGCCTACATGACTGATAAAAAAAAAGAAAATGAAATTGCAAAAACCTTTTATTAGTGCCCCATTACAAGAAGGGCTGCAGGAATCTCTCACGTCTTTCTGGGTACTTATACTAACTTGGGTATTCTGGTCACCCTGAACGATGAGGGCGTCTTCCTTGTCAGTTTTATACGCAAACGATGGAATCTGAGTGTAGAATTCTTGAATTTGATCATCACCATATCTATCATTTTGATTGTGATACGAGCGCGCGAGCGTGTGTGTATGTGTGTGTACATGTGTGTGTGTGTGTGTGTGTGTGTGTGTGTGTGTGTGTGTGTGTGTGTGTGTGTGTGTGTGTGTGTATGTGTGTGTGTGTGTGTGTGTTGTGTGTGGTGTGTGTGTGTGTGTGTGTGTGCGTGTGTGTGTGCGCGCGCGCGCGCGCATGCGTGAGCACGCGTGTGCGTGTGTGTGTGTCATTAAGCTGACAACTAATGACTTAATTGCGACGTATATTCTAATAAACACGTCTTCTCCCATCTGCTCTTTTCTGGACAGATTTGAATGATAACCTTGTATGCGCTTACCGTGCTGTCTTTTCTTTATCAATTTCTTGCAAGGCACTTTTTTTTTCTTTCTTTCTGTTTGTTTTTCCTTTTTCTTCTTTTCCTTTTCTTTTTTGTCTTTTTTTTTTGTTTTTTGTTTTTTGTTTTATACTCTTTTGCACAGATGGTCAACTGATTTAATTCTGAATGAATGTTGAATATGCTGTAATTATGCATTGAAAGCTTGCTGATTTTTTCTTTGTTGCAGGTCTGTTACAATCACCATTATTTCACCCAAAGGCTCACATGCATTACCCGATTAGCAATGGCCACATTAAGAGTAGAGCATCCATCAACATCCCTCCGAACCATATCATGATGAACAGCTTTCTGTTCTTTAATTCATATCACAGGGTAGACATATATCGTACAAACACCAATCCAAGAACTAGTCCCAATGTGCATGCAATGTATGAAGATTCGGTGAAGACAGGGTTTCGCTATTTCAAAAAGGGACAAAATCCTCTTGATCCTTTCTTCTTTCCCTACCACCCTGAGCCGGTGAGAATTGAGTATTTGTACCATAAATTCCACAGCGATAAAGGATTTCGTCTCCTGTTCACCTTTCATCAGGTAAAGTGTACACAGGTTGTTTTTGTGTTGTGTCAGTATAAGAAACTTGGGTATTTTGGTAAGTGGACTTGCATTTACACTGAAATTTACAAAGCTGGAACAGCTGCTTGGGAACAATGCCACCATCATTAAAAAAAACAACACAGACATTGGTTTGTGGACATAGTGGACAATAATCACCCGTCAGTTATCATCCTGTCAGCGCTGACAATTATCATTCCATCAGACATTAAGTTTTACCACCAATCAATCAATCGTTTGATTAACTAGTCAATCAACTGGTATTTTATGAGCAGATAGAAATCACAATTATGATTTTCTACCACATGCTAATGCTTCTATTATGCTAACGTCGTATTCTGAAATATCATTTGGAAAGTTCTCTGATAACTTCAAACATGTTTTGAACTGCATCCCTTTGAAGAGAGATCCATCAAGGCAAGATTCTCTCAGGTATGGGCTGCTATAAAGAATAACGTTTATCACATCAAAATGGGCGTTAGAGTGTGTTTAAGAAACAAATCATAAGATGTAGAATGGAATTATTATAATCCTTTCGGTTTGCCGATTTGTGTTTTAAACCAAAGGTTGTTTTGCTCATTGCCAGTGCCAAGGCATTATTTACAGCCTTTTTCTTTGTTGCATTCACATTGAACACATATTGAATTAATCCGGAGATTCTAAATATTAACATAAAATGTACTGTGATGAGGACAAACCAGAGCAAAGTGGGTGAATCAGCCCTAAGGGGGTAACAACAAAGCTGTCATGTGATGTAGCCTCACATGGCGACATGTGACGTTCCGTCGCGTACGCCCTTATTTGTTATAAAGCATTTCCCTAGGTATGGAAGAGGAAAGGTAAAAGAAAAGATAGTTTGTATAGCCTGACCAGTGTGATCGGTGTCACTGGTGGCTATGAAAACAGTTCAGTAAAATAGATGTAGGGTGATTATTGGTTGAATGGACGGACGTTGTCCATTGGTCAAGTAACCAAGGGCTGGTAATGCGTAGAGTTAGATGAGTAATCACTCAGGAAGAGTGCAAGAAGGAAAAATAAGGTTTAGGAAGGAGATGGCTTGGGGACACTGACCAGACAGGTTGTTTGGAGCGAGTTTCACCTACAATTTACCATTACCAGGTGAGGTATAGACAGATGGGGAGAGAAAAGAGAGAGTTAAGAAAAGGGAAAAAGGGAAAAGAATTTATCATTATTCAGATTTTGAAATAGATTACTTACACGGACTTCATTCGTGTTTCAGCCCTTCCTGGTGCTGTGGCAGCACCAGTTAGGCGACTGAGGCAGTCGCACAAGTATTTGGGTGACAGTGCTGCGGCAGCACCTAATTGTCTCCAGAGTTGGAGAATCGAGCTGGAGAAGACAACGACTGTGCCAGTCGTGAGAAAACTTAAAGCGTTTGTCATGTTGACCCACAATGATTTTTAATTGTCCCCCTGGGGTCAGAACTCAGATGATACTCCTATATTTTAAGCCATCTTTTTGATTCTTCTTTGAAAAAATATAAACATTGTTTCTCCAGTGAGGAGGAGAAACCGTTAAACGATATATGTATGAACTACTATGTATAATGAGATGAAATTTGGTCCCAGCTAGTGGATCTGTGGAATGTCTGTACGTCCACTGGAGTGAAGGAACATAAGATTGAAAGATTTGAAAAGTTGATTATTGTTTAGTAAATTATTCCCCAGAGAGGAGGGGAGAAGAAGAGTATTGTAGTGCACCTTCTGGTTGTTTGGAGAGATTGCGTGTGCATGGAGTGAATGCTGAGCTGAGTGCGGGCATGCATTTATGCTCAGTGTGACAAAAGCTGAATAAAAGGATTAAAGAAACTGCGAAAGCGGCAGCTGAAATTCATTTACACCATTACCCGTTTGCCACGGACCAAATACACCCATGACGGTGTGTGTGTGTGTGTGTGTGTGTGTGTGTGTGTGGTGGAGGGGGGGGGGGTATGTGAGTCTTTGTTTGCATAGTTGAAAGAGAGGGCGCAATTTTTGTACAACCAGACTGTTTTGTGCAAGGTGATTGGGGGGAGGGGAGAAGAAGGGAGGTGATGGGGGGAGGGGAGGGTTGGGGGCTCTCTGTGTGTGTGTGTGTGTGTGTGTGTGTGTGTGTGTGTGTGTGTGTGTGCTTGTTTTAAGAATGTATGATTCAAAGGGTCCACACTCAACATGAAGCACGTGCGTTTGCGATATTCTTCAACACCAGCCCACGTGAGTTCCATTCTTTGGCCAATCACAGCCCTTCTACCTGACTTTACCACCTGCCCCCCCCCCCCCCCTCCCTCCATGGAATGAGCCCAACCTCTGTTCGGGCCATGTCCATTTCAAGGGATGGAAGCATTGGGCTGTCAAACAAAAAGGAATGAAATTTCAGTATACACAGCAGCTCGTCCAGGGAGTTGAGCGCTTCCATGTGCCCGCACCTTATGTGATCACAGCACAGGCTTCCAAGGGTGGTGCAGGATTGCTCCCAGCTGCTTGCTTCAGCAGTTGAGGACAGTACTTCTCTGAGTCCCATCCGCACCTCCGGGTGCATTATTTTTCTTTCAGCAGTTTCTCTGGCACTCTCACGAAGAGCTTCCATTGTTGTTTGAGGCATTCGTTGGCTGAGCTACACCCAGGCCACTTCACTGCAGTGGTGGGAAGGCCAGGGAAGGTCACCTGTTTACTGCATGGTTCTCCTTCAGGACAGAAAGCTATTAATTAGCTTCAGGACCCAGTGCTCCATCTTCATCTGAATGTTCTGTGGAGCTTGTGGACATGAACTGGCCATTGAAGGTCTCTGACCACCACCTTTTGTTTCCACCTTTTACATGCCAAAAGTTCAACTCCTACAACTCTGTTGCTTTTTTGTTTGGTTTTGTTTTGCCTCAAATCTACTATTTTGCTACGTCGTTTTTGTGGCAAGGTTGTTTTGTTTTCATTGGAATGAGGCTTCCATCTACCTATTTTTTCCCAACCTCTTCTTCCCCCCCCCTCCCCCCCTTTAACTCCATCCATACCTGCTCGCCATGCAAATCTGTGTGTTCTGTTTACCAATGGACATTCAAATGCAAAGTTTAATGTTTTAGAGTATGATACATATCGTCTGGGTTTATTTCTGTTCATATGTTTGGTGTGCTGACACTTTCATCCCGTTTGTATGTGACAAAAACAATATTTAGATACTTATGTAAATACACACAAACGCATTAAAAAAATAGAAAAAAGGAGGAACAGCTTAAAGAATCTTCAGAAATACAAATCGAATGTACTGAGGTGTGGCGAATAAGGAATGCAGTTATGACCATAACAAATGAATGTAAGTTTCCACACCTGTCGCTATCGCTCCTGTAGTTGTAAGCATTCCCGGTAATCGGTCTTGAAGAAGAAGGGGTAAAATAATGCAAGGATGACCCTAGGAAAGATCATACAAACGTATACAGATGGAGACGTGGGTCACCTATAATCTTGGGAACTGGGCTCTTCCTCTGTTAGTTTTAGTAACTCGGACATCGTAAAGACGACACATTTTTTTTTCATTTTTCTTCATCTTCAACAACCCTGCGAAAGTTAACTTTAGTATGTTTTTAAAAGTCTGTAATAAAACACGTGAAAAAGTGGAAGGCGGGGAGTGTAAAGGTCCAGAGAATGTTTTATGTGTACAGTAGTGGGAGCGTAGTGTTTGCTTTTAATATTGGTATTGAAAACGAGGGAGGGAAGGGTGGTGGAGGGAGGGAAGTGGGGTCGAGTGGAGATATTTGGGTGTATGGCAACCCTTCTGTGAGTACTCTGTATATAGGCATGTGTGTCATTTGTTGGTATCTTTTATGTCCCTTTTCCTTGTTCTTCTGCACCTCCCTTACAAGTTGAAATTTTGATTTCACAAGCCATGCTGGAAAGTTTTTTTAATTGATGGACCGCGGAAAGAAGTGCTGAACGAGAGGACATTCTGTCTGTCTTCTTCTAGTGCGATTCTATGGGCACAATGAGTGAGAGTTTGTGAACTTGACAGGCCTCTCCACCTCCCTGATCTTTACCCCAGTCCCCTGTCAGAACATTCCACGGGTGTGCTAACCATCTGTCTTGTGCAGTGCCTCCAACAGATTTCTTCTGATGCTGGCCTGGTCCCATGGTGTGGCTGAGGTGTGTGACGACAGCCCTGAAGCCTCTTTAGTGGAGGCCAGGCACTGACAGCGTTGGACCTTGTGAACCTGAATATCATCTTCCTATCCAGAGGACTGTGATCAAACCTGAGTGCTGTAGTTGAATTGCGTGCGCTTCCAGCGTGTACTCTTCCTCCGTTTCTCTCTTTTTTTCTTTTTTTTCGAGTTTTTTTTTTAATAGTTTTTTTTTATTTTATTAAAAAAAATTTTTTTCCCAAAAGCAAAACACAATAAACTAGACGCATGTACAGGAAAACAAAAACATAGTTTCAGAAACAGTTGCATATAGTTATTAGACACTTAGTAGGTGATGGACAGATGAGGGCACATCTCTATTATGAAACAGAGGTAATAATAGAAACTATTACCAAATGGCATACCATAACATTTTTTTTTTAACGTAAGCCTATAGATGGACAATTTCATTTTGCAATGGAGAGATTATCACACCACACCGTCCGTTCTGGCAACATGATGTCTACACACATAAGGCTTAAATTACATAAATAAAGGCATATATTTTTTCCATGTTAGCTCGAATTCATGAGTTTTCCCTACAGTTGCTGATAAATTTTTTTCTGTTCTTACCCTTATATTTAAACTATTGATGAAACTAGGCATTGTAGGGTTCAAATTGTGTAACTTGCTTTTATAGATGAAAAATTTGGCAAATAGTAGTATGGAATCTAAAGGCTTGTCTGTTATTACATTTTCTGCACAACCAAACAAGATTAGTTGCTCGTTTAATATTAGTCTTAGAGAATGGGGACATTTATTCCATAAAACAGATTCGAAGTCATTCCAGAAATTTTGAATTACAATGCAATTCCAAAACAAGTGTTGAATTGTCTGCGTTTCTGAGTTACAGAAATTACATTGTGGGGAGTCTGTGAGTTTACACATGTGAAGAAACTTTCGTGTGGGGAGAATATGATGTACAAGTCTGAACAGTAACCATCTCAGTTGAGTATCTGTAGTAATTTTAAGAGGTTTTAAAAAGATATCTTTCCACTTGAGTCCAGTATACAGACGTTCCCACTTAATCACCGCTGCTGGTGTAATTTTAGAACCAAGTAGGATCGATTTAACTACTTTGTTGTCTTTCTGGGTCAAGGTCTATACTTTATTTTCCTCATCAGTAACATGTGCTATGTCTTCTCTGTAATTGAGAATTTCTTGATATTTTCTAATAGCTCTGATGATTCCCTCATATGCAAAAAAAAATTAGTTTTTGTAATGTTGGAGTATTTTACCTTAAAATCAGTATTAAAGGACAGAAAATGTCCATTTGCATCCATTACATGGTTAATTTTTGTTACGCCTGCTTCTGTCCATTCTTTCATGTAGATCACCTTATTGTCCCTTGTTATGTTTACATCGTATAGAATATATTCTGACAGAAATTCTTTTATATTTAAAGGTTTACACTTTGAGAAGAACTTTTTATAGTGTCTAACAACATCAAGCCATAATGGATTATCGAGTCGTTGGAGTAACACGTTAGCGTACTCACCTCCGACCGTTTTCATTTGTTTCATGGCTGGATAAAAGGTATATATGAAACTACTAAATTCTGATTCTGGAATATTTAACCGTCTCAACCAGCTAATCTTGAGAGTCTCAAGTCGTATAAATATGTTACTCATTTTCAGTCCTTCATTTTCATATTCTTGATAAACTACTGATTTCTTTATCGTATTGTGTTTCCCATTCCATAAGAACTGGAACATTTCAGTTTCTATTTCCTTCAAAAGTCGGCTTTGGGGGTCCGGAAGATTAAGAAACAGATAGGTAAACTGAGAAAGAATGAACATTTTTAATATTGCGATTTTCCCAAAAGGAGTGAAATTTCTTCTTTTCCATTGTTTTAAGATTTTCTGCCCGGCTGAAAGCTTTTGACTGTAATTTAAATCAACAATTTGGTCTGTATTAGTAGAAAATTTTATGCCAAGAACCTTAAAGATACCAGGATTCCACTGGAAGTTCCTGTCCCTGAAGTATCGAATTTGACTTTTTTCTACTTCCAATCCACACCAGTTGGGTTTTATCACTATTCATTTTCAAGCCTGACACCTGTGCATATTCATCAAGGATATCTACAGTTGCCTTCAGAGACTGTTCAGAACCATCAAGTAGCAAAGAAGTATCGTCTGCAAACTGTGACAGGAGAAATTCTGTGTTTTTTATGCTAATGCCTTTAACATCTTTACTTTTTCGAATCATCAGTGATAACATCTCCGCGCATATTAAATATAAGTAGGGAGAAAGCGGGTCCCCCTGTCTGCATCCTCTTTCAAGTTTAAAGCAGGTAGAATACTGACCATTTACCAGAACGCACGATGTGGTATTCATATACAATGTTCGAAACCACTGAACAATACTAGGTCCAAAATAAAAGAAATTCAAACATGTTTTCAATAAAGACCCAAGAGACACTGTCAAATGCTTTCTCAAAACCAATCAGCAATAAGAGACCAGGAATGCGTGTTTTTTCAGTGTAAAGCATAATATCGTGTAGCAATCTTATATTTTCTCCAATGTAACGACCTTTGATAAGGCCCTTCTGACAGACATTTATAATGCTTGGCAAGACTGTTTGTAATCTTGCAGATATGCAAAGCAGAAGTTATTTTATAGGAGACATTTAACAGGGATACTGGGCGCCATTAAAAAAAAAAATTGTTTGGGTTTTTCCTCTTTGGGTAAACACACAATAATTCCTTGTTTTTGTGAGACTGAAAGTTGCCCACAGTCGTAGCCTGAATTAACTGATCTGACAAGAAAGTCACCAATGTCTACAAAAAAAGAACTTAAGTTCCTTTTTTTTCGTCCCTTTGTCTACCTTCCTGGCTGCTTCGTTCCTCATCGCCCTTCATTCAGTTTCTAACGTTGGGATTTTCGTTCTTTTTTGTGTGACCTACCTCATCTCCATTTTCCTCCCTTCCCCCACTTTCCCTCTCCTCCACTCTCTCCCGTTTGCGTTTAGAGGGAGCTAGGTCGGCAAACGTGGGGCCGTAGTTAGGTAAGAAGGTATGCTGTCTATATGCCGTGGCGACAAACACATTGCACTATGAAGAATGTAAACAGTGTGTGGAAAAACGGCACAACACTTAATTCAGGCTGGATTCAACGCTTCATAACTAACAGATCAACACATGGATTTTATGTCAAATACTCAAATGCATCCTTTAAAAAACTGTAACATCACAGTGATTTGATAAGGCTTCATTCTCTAATGTTGAAAGCTTAAAACATTAATTATTGCTAGACTTGATGGCGCACTTACTCATCTGACCAAAGCAAACCCATTCAGTGAAAAAAAACCATCTCAAACATTTCGGTTGGATTTTTTTTTCAAACGTGAGAAGGAAAAAAAAACCATCATCGATTAATGTTTAACCCAGTGTTATTTTCTCACATCTGACTGTGACTTCATCTCCTTCTTTCAGTCAATTGTCCCAGCAATGATAGGCGTCAGCTGGCGCACACCATTGAAGACAGCATTGTGTCATCCAACAGAAATCTCTGTTCAGAACTCACAACCATGACCGTGGACATGACAGACACCCACAGCATTTTTGTCACACAGAGTGGCGCTCCACTTCCAGGCTCTGTGCAATGACAGTGCTCATGCTGGTGAGGGATGGCATGTCTGGCAGTGAAGTTCATCCTCGGACCACACGTCCTGTAGCTCATGACTCCATTAATGGTACTGGGTATCTGAGCTGAGATTCCCCACAGTCACCAGCACCATCCACTTCTCACCACAGACCTCAGTGACAGAGATGAAAGCAGGAACTCCAGTACCTGGATAGGTTTTCGCCCATGCGCCACTTTCCTCCTCCTCCGCCACCCTCTCCACCCCCCACCCCCACCTCATTTAACCTCACTAAATCATCGCCCGTATTTTCTGACAGGATTCGTGGATCATGGGAAAATCAGACCCATGATCCTACATGTTTCCAAGTCCATGGCAGATGGTAATTGAGACGTCTCCCCTCGCTTCATGTCATCCAGTCTTGTGACAACAGGAACCTTATCCCCTGCCCTTACCTGCCTCCCCTTTGGTTCCTGTTCTTTCTTTACCCATAATTCCCATTCAACCCTCAGCTCTGGTCACATGATTCTCTATCCTCCATATTCCAGAATCCTAGACTAGCATCGCTTCTTTCCTGCAAATCCCTATATAAGTTACTTTCTCCCAAGACCAATCCAGCTGTCGGCGGCACGTAATGTTCTGTCCATCACACAGAGGTTGACGTGCCATGCTCACAGCTGTCCGCAGTCCAATAATCTTCTCAGCTGGCGCGTCCGCGAGAACTTCACAGGCTAATGTCTGCTTGGACACGCAAGCCAGCACATCTTTTTAATCTTATTTTATTTATTTGTTTGACGATCTACGTATTGTTGAGAGAGAGAGAGAGAGAGAGAGAGAGAGAGAGAGAGAGAGAGAGAGAGAGAGAGAGAGATATACATGACAATAACAATGACAATTGTTTATTCATAGAAAGACAGGCCCCTTGATGAAAGGTGTGTACATTTTAGACAACTAATCCACATTACAACAAATATAACCAGACAAACAAAACAGTATTATGATGTTGTGTACTCTCTCATCTGAAAGGCCTAGTATGAATATATTGAAGTTTTAATGACATTATTACAATGCCATGACATCAAAAGGTTTCATTTGAAACCAATAGGGCTTCTGTAGAGTGTTGCTGCTATTACTTCTGAGATTAAATAAAAGAAGACAACATGAAACAAAGCGCATTTCGTCTTTTTCGCTTTTTTTTCGTTTTTTTCATAAAGTGGACTTAGCAATTGGGAGTCTGTATGATTAGCTTTCAGAGAGAGAGAGAGAGAGAGAGAGAGAGAGAGAGAGAGAGAGAGAGAGAGAGAGAGAGAGTGCTCCATACAAGCGTACTCAAACTTGTTTGTCCTAAGGATACGTAATGAATGTGGTGTTGCAGTGCAAACCTGTACCTAGCATGATCTGATGGTCTGCTCCATGTAATCCAAATTTCAGCCAGGATCTCTCTCTCTCTCTCTCTCTCTCTCTCTCTCTCTCTCTCTCTCTCTCTCTCTCTCTCTGAGAGCTTGGGTCACGTTGTTTGACAGAAAGCAATACGGCGCCATTTATTTCGGCTGCGGGAGTGTTTTCAATTTTCCTGTGACAATGCCAGTTACTGGACTTCCAGCAACTGCAGAGACAGCCCTGAACGCTCTGCTGACTGAAAACTCTGTGTCAAGTTGGAACGTTACAGGAGAAGGCAACAACACAGTAGTTGTTCTATGACTGAAGCCAGTCAGCCCAGTGCCAACAACAATGGTGGATCCTGTCCTGAACCGGAGAATGCAAGTTCAGTATCATAGGAAGAAGCCCCACAGGCAGGTGCGACGGGATCAAGAGAGAGCGAAGCAGCAGAAAAGACGACCTAAACAGGTTGGTGATGGTCTCGGTACGACGAGTAATGCCAATGAACTGGCCGTGCCTAACACCGAATCTGACGAACACAGTACACAGCACAGTGTAGAAGAACACATCAAGCCGATTCGCGATGATGGTGACACGTCGCAAACTCAGGATGCGCTTTTGTTTTTTGCATTCCGATCTGTTGGAGTGTAATATCAGCGATCCAAAAATCCACCCGTCAGACATCGACGTAAGTCCAGAACAAGCGATCGACAAAATAGTCGCCAGTTTTGACACGGGAGTGGTTAGGAATTATGTCGCTAATCTGACAGATCGACAGGTGCAGAGACGACTGCGAGATTCTCACAGAAACAAAGCATTTCGGAAGGTCGTGTTCCATTAAACAGACGATGTGGGTGTGCTGCTGTGTGAGTCCGTTGATGTCATTCTGGAGTATTCCTGCGATCTGTACTCTGAGGACGATTGTTTATTTTGGTACATTAAGCAAGAAGAAAGACGCATGTCATCGGAGGAATGTGTTAAACTGGCCAGCCTTCAGAAAGGAAGACGCATCAGCAACACGAAGCATGCAGAGACGCAAGCACGCACTTTATGGCAGCTGCACGCTCTCCACAGATTTATCCAGTTTTACCTGGGGTGACCGTCATCTACAGAACTGACAGTTAATGCATACCAGTGACATTTTCTCGTTCGCGATTTTGTCATGTAAAGTGAAAGAAAAAGACATTGTGGTTTCCATGTCAACGAAAATCGAAATCGAGTCGCGTTTTGTCTTTGTACATCGCGCCAATTTGCTAAATGGGCTTCACAGCTTCATAGCATTAAACTTCATTCATTCATTCATTCTTTCTGAGAAGTGTGTGTCAATTCGATAAGCTGAAACGTAATTGTAGTAACACACACGTGTTTTTCATCCCTCAGAAATATCCACTAGCAAACAACAAAACGTTTTTAAACCTCGGTAAATGTTCTGCTAAATTCCAACAGAACAACGGTGCATACGTCGTCTTACCGTTTCGATCGACTTCGTTTGCGTTTGTTTTCCGGCGAACGTTGTGGACTCCGATAGCAGCTTGACTGCAGCGTAAGCCCATAGTGTGCTGTGTCTATGAACAAACACAGGAAAAAGCACCTCAGACAAAAGTAAGATTTATTGATGTCTGTTTACATTTTTCGTTTACTGTACATTTCCTTCTGAACCAGAACTCCAAGAAACCAGCCGAAAACCGTGAAGGTCGATGGAACTGCTCAGTGGACTACTGGAGAAGCTTCAGGCCTCACCTGGCTTGTAATACGGTCACCCAGTGTTTAGACGGAAGAGATGAAGAACACTGCGGCTACACCAGATGCCAGGATGTGGGGTTCGAAGTTAAAGGTCGGTGCTACAGCCTGTGGTTTGCCAAAAATATAAACAGTCGCTCCAGCTGGAGACAGGAATGTCTGCGAAAAGGGGCGCAGATCACCGTTCTCAAAACGGTGCAGGAATACAAAGATGTGACCCGGATCTTGTGGAGACATCAACAATTCCCTATAGTCATCGGCTTGTTTTCCATTGCGGGTGGATATCCCAACATGTAAGGAATGTGTATCTGCCCTGTTGTTTGGTGAGGTACAAAATTTCGTTAAAACGTTTACACAATTTGACATTCACGGAATCCCAGAGAGAGAGAGAGAGAGGAGAGAGAGAGGAGGAGAGAGAGAGAGAGAGAGAGAGAGAGATTGTTTCTAAAAAAAAAAACGATTTAAATGTTAAAATCGTCAGAGATCGTGCTATCGTTTCAAACTTTCACTGGCCTGGGATTGAATACTCAGGAAACAAATGCGTTGCAAATGACAAAAAGAGCACGACTCCCGTTGAGAGTTGTGAACAGAATTAATTTTTTTTACATATATTTCAATACAAAAAAGGATAACAGATACGTACAGGAGCTGAAAAAAGAGAATCTATGAAAGAATAATTCAATAAAAAAAAAATTGACGAATAAGAAATCTCTGAATTAAAGGTAAAGTGATCGTTATTCAAACTTTTTCAATTAGTGAATTTGTTCATGTTAAACAATGTGTTGGTCTTCCAGATAGACCTGCATACCATAAATGCTGTTTATTTCTATTTAATAGGAAAGCGTCCAAAAAGGTGAAAACAAAAAGAAATTGAATTAAAAAAAAGTAGCTGAAGGTGATCTGAATGTAATTGTATTATTCAATTTTTGGAATTCCTTAACTGTATTTGAAGGGCATTCATGTAATTGATATTGGGAGACATATTTGACTATGATTTCGATCGTAAAACTTCAAAGTAAACAAAATGGCGATTTTTAGTGACAACTTTTAATATAACGCCCTTATGATCTCCACCCATAAAGAGTGGATTCAATGGAGATTGTGATTAAGGAAGTTTAATACAAAGCCTCAGACCATAAAAAATGCTGTCAAAAATGAAATGGAACAAAAATAAATGTACCAGCTGCCCAATATGTTTGCGAAAGAAAATGTGGTGACATTTTAGATAAAGGTGAATGATCTAGGGCTAAAAAAAAATAACCAGAGAGTAAGACTCACACTTTTTAATCGAACGATATTGCATAATATTTATCCTGCCAACATTACGTTGAACAAAATGAGACACACAAAAAAGAGAAAACACAGGAGAAAGCGTGTAATCACAATTCCCCTCGTTCTAGCACCACAAGCACTCACAGCAATGCTGTTTGGCTAGAAGGAAAAACAGGAGTACATGTCTCATCCCCTCAGAACACTGTTGGAGCAGTTCCCATAGCAGTCCTTCACCACTGCTAGATGCTGCTGGTTAAGCTAGGCATTCTCTGTGATCCTGTTTCACAGCTCTGCCACGTAGAAAGCCTCGGTTCACTGTCTCTGGTCTCCCGTTTCTGTCCACAACTGTCAAAGCGCGGCTTAATCCGTGGTGTTGCTTGGCGAACTACTGCCAGCATTTCTGCAAAAATAGTAATAGAATAAAAATAAAGATAAAAGAAAAAAGAAAAGATAAAAGTGGTTGTTTGATCTGGGAAATGAAGTATTTCTTTATGATGCTGGAGTGAAGGAGAGAATGCGTGGAGGAAAGAGGAAGAGGGGAGCATGCGAGGTGTGAGTGCATGGGGAAGGTGGGGGAGAGGGGGGCAGGAGGAAGCAAGGTAATGGCGTACTGCTCGTCGCAGTAGAGTCATTTGCCAGTTGGTGTCAAGGTCAGAGCACTGTTTCTCTCTTCGCCTGGGGAAGTTGGAAAAAGGGACAGAAGGCATGGCCAAGACAGGGACAGCAGAGGAGGGAGGGAGATGGAGTCATCAGTGGGGGAAGGGAGACATGATCAATGCACTGTGTGAATTGACAGAATAGCAAAACAGATACAACCCATCAAAAGAAATCTGCTATTTCAGTACTTTGCTGGCAGCTGCACATTCTTTACAGATGGAACATCTTTGTTGGCCAGCTGTATACTGCTGCAGTTTGCCGGATTTGTCTAGCTTAATACACGAACATGGAGA